>JAUMHM010000088.1:12180840-12193023 GCA_032362435.1 Melikaiella ostensackeni
CCCCCCCCCCCCGATAAAAAGCGTGTATGACCAAAAGTAAAAAAAAAAGACAATTACTCGTCCAGATCGCGTGAAAGGTCGTAATAAATGCCATTTGGGAGAATCGCCGCAGAAACTACGGATCTGTTTGGCGCCACGCTGATGTGTCATGCCCAGAACTCTGATCTTCTACCATTTTGTAGTTTAAGACCCCTGGTGAAAAGTGTTCATGACTCAGGGTCGAAAAATAACCAAGTTTTCGTCCTAACAGAGTCAAAAATCGCCTTCAATTATCTCTCGTTGTATGTGATTTCCAATAAGAAGACTTGATGTCCCAGGGTCGAAAAGTTGACAGTTTTTCGTCCCTATTGCGTCAAAGGTCGTGTTAAATGCCCTTTATTAGAATCGCCGACGAAACTGCGGAATTCTTTGGTGCCATGTTGATGTATCATGCCTATGATTATATTCCTCTGCCATTTTGTAGTTTATAGTCCTCGGTAAAAAGTGTTCATGACCCAGGTTCAGAAAATAACCAAGTTTTCGTGCTTAGAGCGTTGAAAGTCGCCTTTAATCGACTTTCGTTGTATACAACCCCTGATGAAAAAACTTTGGAGAAAAAAACAATTGGGAAAATCGCAGCAGAAACTGTGGAACTTTCAAAAATTGGAATGATACTTCAGGGTTTGATCGAAAATTGTCAAATTTTTCAGGGATTGAAGAGCAATGTCTACGGAATAAAACCATATCAATAGCTTTCATTTTTAACCCCTCCTTACCCCCTCCCCCACAACGCTATAAATATAACCCAAAAATCAAAAAACTACATTTTTACGTATTATTGTTAATTTTCAGAATTTTCTGCCGTAATTTCAAATACAATTAATTACTAGTAGACAATTTGAATATCCGTCATGACTTTTTGAATAATTTTGAATTGTTTAAAGAAATGTAACTTACTTAAAAAATTATTTTTTCCCAAAAAATGTAAAAAATAATCGTATTTGATGAATTAAATGTAATGTTTAGTCATTCTCTGCAGTAGTAAGTTTTTTCGAACAAATTACGTGAATATTTGAACAATTAGTCATTGTTTATTTTCAAATTTTTTTAAATTGAGCCAGAAATGTACACCTTTTTCTCAAATGGGTATCCTTTGCTACTCATTGTTAAATACTTACATAACTTTGACACTTTTCTTCTGATGTTTAACAAATTTGTATTTGTTTTAACCATTTCTATTTGCTCTACAGTCAGAAAATAATTACAATAATCACAATAATACGTAAAATGTAGTTTTTTTATTTCTGGGTCATATTTAGGACGATGTGGGGGGCAGGTGGAAGGGAAGGTCAAAAATGAAAGTTACTGATATGGTTTTATTTCGTAGAAACTCCTCTTCAATCCCTGAAAAATTAAACTACATTCGATCAATTCGAATCAATTGTCCTGCAAATTCCTGCCTTAAACATTTTTCCAATATCGTTGGTTCGTCTATAACAATAATTATAGCTAGATGAACGATTTATGCGGATTATAAAATTGAAGAAAATCTTTTTTTATAACGTAAAATTTAATTTACTCGAGTCGAAGTATTTGTCAGTCTTCGAATTTTTATTTTAAATAAGCAAAAGTAACTTTATTGTGAAAATAACGGACGAAAATTGTATTCAAAGAACAACTAGAAAGTGACCGTTTTTCAATACACTTTTAGCGTTATTAAAATCGAAGTATATGTTTTTGCAAATACCCAATACAGTTTTCAGGGTATTTTACAGAGCGTCACGTGATCAATTACATATGGCATTATATTGGGCGGCTTTATAATTTGAAAAATTTGAATATTTTGCTAAATTTTAAGAAATAGCTCAATATATATAAGGGCAGGTCTGTCAGTCCTATTGCAGATTTCAATTTGCTTATACAAAGCAATTTTGCTAATTCGATTGGAGCTCGGCTACTGAAAAAAATTAATAAAATTGCATTGTTAAAGCAAAATAAAAATTCACATGGGCCAGGCAGATGAGCCGTTATGAATTTTTAACCATTTTCTCAGTGCTATGTGTTTTTTTTTTGTACAAATTACTTAATTTGTTTTTGATTTCAAATGAAAAAGGAAATTTATTTACTCAAAGCTCTATCGGCTTTAAGGAATACATTCTCATCATAAAATTCGCGTTCGATTTTCTGTGCTCACTGTATAATATACCTGTATACAAATAAATAGTTGATAAGACGATTTAAAAATAAACTCAATGATTTACGATTGGTCTTATAAAGAATTGATTAACGGCAATTATATTTAACATTTTAAGAGCACAAATTCTACTTTTCTGACATTTTGTCTTACCTCGTGTCGTTTGGCTCAAAAATTAAAATATTCCAATATCATTTTCCATACTTAAAAGCCAACTATGCTTCCTACCAAAACTTGTTCAGGGAAAAGCTTATGGGTCTTCGCAAAAATAACAATTTTGATATCACAAATTTTTTTCGTATCTCGCTTTATTTGACTCAAAATTTGAATTTTCGATTTTTTCAAAAAATTCGAAAATTCGTAAGAGACAATCTTGTAGGGCATTTAGAAAGCAACATTTTTTTCTTTCAGACTATTCTTCATACCGTGCATTATTTGGCTTAAAATTTTCATTTTCGTTTTTTTTTTTAAATTTTGAGAATGCTATAACTCTCATAATTTTTCTCTTATCGAAAAAAGTCATAAGGATGAATTTTCGACTTTTCAATTACTACGAATAGTCGTGCATTGAATTTTTTAATAAAAAAAATGGTCTCAAAAATTTTGAAAATGCTCCAACTTTCTGCATTTTCATCCAAAATGGCCGTCTAACGAACCTGGCCTTCAGTTTTCGACACTAAAAGAGTGTACGAAAGGCCACCAAAGTAAATTAATTCTTTCAAAAGTAATCGTCCTCGCAAACAGACATATATACAGACATACATACAGACATACATACAGACATACAGGCAGACAGACACATTCATAAAAACCTGTTTTTCGTGTTCAGGGGGTCTCAAAACGTGGACATTTGACAAAAACGGGGGGTGGGGTGTGAAATTTTACACAAATCTTATACTTTCTCTGATGAGAATGTAAAAATTAAAGTTCAAAAGAATTTACAAAAGCGCCCGGAGCAATGAATTTTATCTGCTTCATACGACGCACCGGTTCACTTTTTTTTAAAATTGATTAATTGAAGGGTCGTCGGGCAAAATGGCGTAAGTGCCAAATTCCGGAAATTGGTTTTATTGGATTGTAGTAATTTTTTTGCCCCAACTCATGTCCCCGTAGAAGATTATGATCCAGTTCAATTTTGAAGTGGGTCAAAATCCATGTTCGGTATATTTTTTAAAGTAATTACTTGTTTTTGCCTGTTCTTTTCACGAGTCGATAGAGCTAAGTAATAGCTTGACAGTACTTTCTTATTTTTTTTTTAATTAAAAGATAAAAAAGTTTTGTTACTCTTTGTGTGTCAATATTTTCATTTTTGGGGCGCGCCCTAACTTTGACAAGGGTTTTTATCGCAGTTAGTTACTTCATTCAGGATTTTCCTTTCATGGTTTGATAAAGCTAAGTAGTAGCTCAAAATTGACTTCCTGTTTTTTTTTGTCTAATTAAAAAATAAAACAGTTGTGCAGCTTTTTCTGTCTGAGTTACGGCGTTTTTTTGGGTCACGCCGATATTTGTTAAGGGTTTTCTCGCAGATGATTGTTTTTAAAGCGCCCTCTTTGCGATTTAACAGAGCTAAGTAATAGCTCGATTAAATTTTTTTTGTTTCGAAAGTAAAAAGTGAAAACGTTATGCAATTCTTTCTCGGCCAGAATCGGCGATTTTTGGGACGCGCCGTTCCTTTTATAAACCATTCCTCGGAGATGGTTGCTTCTTTTAGGATGTTCCTTTCATGGTTCGATAGAGCTAAGTAATAGCTTGAAAAAACCTTTTTATAAAAAAAAAATAAATTTGTTTAATTTAGACAGTGTTCTGTGTCTCCTGTAAAATTCGCATTTTGGTACTTAAACCCTTTTGCCCGGCGACACTTCAATTTCAAATTGAATCTACGAGTACATATCCGCTTCACATTGAAAGCCCTAATACCTGAAAAGTTTCAAATTAAAAGCTCTCAAAAAGGATAAATTTCTCTTTCGAGTATTAGAAATTAGCCAATTTCGAATTTAGATGTTGCACCATTGTACGATCTTAAATCGAAGGTCTCAATAGTTGAGCAATTATTAGTACCTACTTCATATTGAATCGATCGAATCTGGAGTGTCGTATTTTTCATATGTGCAAGCTGAAAAAAGCTTTTTATGCAAGCTTTCCACTTTTTTATGCTCTTTTCATCCCCAAATTTCCACTCGATAACTTAGCACTGACCACACGAACACGTCGATCATCCACACCCTCATCCTCCAGTCGTCCTTGAAGCTTCTCTTCCCTATACCTCTTTGATGGAGAGTCAATATCGGTTAATGTTTATACAAACGGATGAATAGAGGATTACATAATCAATTTGAAGAAACGAGAGTCCTTTCAGCTTGAATGATTGGAGTTAGCGTCTTTTCTCCACAGAAGCAAGTCATTTTCTCGCTATTTGAATTGAATTAGTATTTTGTTCTGAATAAGAATAATACAACCGGATCACTATTGGATTGTATAATTCATTTCAAGAGAGTAAAACACTTCTTCGAATTCAATCACTGAAGTTGATGAATTTAAGTGAAGCTCTATTATTCGACGAAATGACGCATTTTCCTGTTTGATTGCTATTAATACTGCTAGGGGAGCGTATAGCTGTCGACACTTAGCGAATTTCGAATCTCGAGATCGTTGGAAGAGCGATTAGATGAGAGTGATTTCAAAACCATAGGTATCGCTCCAGCGCGACGCACTTTTATTTTTTATTTTTCCCTGGAGATGGCATCGCGGTCCAGCTGCGCTGACTGGGACCGCTGGGGTTAATTCGGATAGCATTCGCGATTATTAATTTGCCCGTGGCGTTATTTCTGAAATGAGTGATTTATCTGCCGGAGCCAGCGGTGAGCGACTCGCGGGCCAAACTGTGAGTCACCCACACTCCAAAAATATCCAAATACACGGAGACACAAGTCTTGCGGTGCTTATGTACCCATTTTTTGACGCTGGGTCGAAACCGATGGTTTATGGAATGCCTCTGTAGTCTGACCCACGACAATGTTCTCCAAGTTAAAGGAGTAAATAAAACTCGATACAGATTCTTTATAACATAATCTAAGCCCAGTGCTCTAAATGAACAAGATTTGCAAACTTTTTTTTGGAAATTGTTGCTTTTTCCTAGATCTCGTTACCAGGTATTCCTAGATTGTAAATCCCGTTTGGCTATGGTTTCAAGTTAACAATCGTGACACCTATATGAAATGCAGCGCAATCAATTAACAAGCTGAATGGTAATCTTAGCTTAGTGTTACGTAAAATGCGATCGGGTGTTTCTCGTATATTCCGTTCACAGACAACGCCTTTGAGAGCAGAAGATTGTACAATCTACGCACCCGCTCAGATATTAGTTTCAAGAAATGTTGTCAGGACTGTGGATTTTTCTTCAGATTTGCAGAAATTTGATTGATAAAATCCTCAAAATTCCGCAGGATTGGAAGATTTTTTTACGGTGCTATCGCATTTTTGGCCAGTCTGAAGAATTTTTGAATTATCTGCGGATTTTTGGATCTGGCAGCACTGGTTTCGAGATACCCTTTTACCGGACAACGATCTCGACGATCGAGCTTCTTCCTATTTCAAGACCTAAAAACGTTACTGTCTTTCGATCGAATTTACGAGACCGAAGTGAAAGCTGTCTCATTTGGGAAACTAGAGGTTCTTGGGTCACTGCACTTCCAACCTGTTCGTCATTTCTTTATCGCAAATCTTGAGAAAATTGGGTTTATTTTCTTTTGTAATCTTTTGTATTGGTCCTTTTTGTATTGGTTCAAATTTCGATTTATGTTGCGTCCAGAGATAAGAAAATAGTCCAAATATGGACCAGATATCTTTTGAATATAAACTAAACATTTTCCTTCCTCTGCAGATTGTTCATCAAGTTTTATTGAATTTTGAACTAAATTATCCAACCATATTCTGTATCTACATATTATTCATCCAGAATTTCCTCCAGAATTCTCATGCAGATTCATCAATAATAATTCTTCTCTAAATCCTTCATCTGTCTCACAAAATCTTCATCTTTTCACACTTGGTGAATAGGTGAACAGGTGGAAATTCTGAATGAATTCTCAATACTTTTACGTGATCAAGAGTGAATATTTCAAAGGTTTTCATTTTCAAATCGTTTCCCTATTGAAAATTCAAGTTGGAAGTTATACTATTTTGAATAATTTTTTAAATTGAAACAACTTTAAATCTTTTAAAATAAAATTGTTCAATTTTGAGTGCTTCAAACTCAAAATTGCTCGACTATTATGGCTTCCAAGTTCAAGTTCTTCAATTTCGGAAGACTAAAAATACCAGTTTTCCATTTTCTGATTGGCCGTGGCTACGTGTACCGAAATTTCGGTACGAATAGCCCGATTGTTTCGGTGCGAATAGCGGCACCTACTAGAGGGACTATTTATATCGAAATTTCGGTACAAATAGTCGAATTTTTTCAGTACAGATGCACACTGCCTTTTTAAAATTTGTATTTTAAATTAATCGCTGTGGAACATTTTCCAAACTTAAAAAAATGTCAAAGTAAATTAAAATTTTTGAATTTTAAATGCTATAACCTTAATTTTATAATTTAAAATCTTAAGTATGGAATTACGAATTTTTAATTTAAATCCATCGTCCCTTTTCAAGAATTTCAATTTGAAAAAAACATTGAACATTACATTTAAATCGGTTCAATTCTATGCGCTTTCAATTTAAACTGATCAAATTTAGAATACTTCAAACATAAAATTTCTTAATTATTAAGAACTTACATTTGAAATATTACAGACTTTAAACGATTTCTTTTTGAAATTGTCCGAAATTGAATATTCGAATTTTGTTGATTTGGATCGTTTTCAATTTAAAAGTTTTGGAATATTAAGTCTTTAAATCGAAAAAGTTTAACATCTTAAGGAATTCAATTTAAAATCGTTGACTCTAAAATTTTAATTTTCAGTCCTCTAATTTACAAAGCTTCAATTCAAAATTGCTTACTTTTTAAAATCTTTTCGAAAGCATATAATTTTTCACGATTAAATATTAAATTAAATTTTAAATGCTTTGTATTTTGAAATTGCTCCAAACTTGAAACTGCGGCAATCTGTTCCGCACGCAGAAAAAAATTTCTCTTGAACCAGAAAAATTGTTTTCTAGGATATATATGAAAATTTGGTTGAATGAAACAAATTTTGGTTGATTCAACAAAATATTTTATTGTCCCATTCAAATTTTTTAGCTGAAGTGACCAAATACTTCATCTATCAAAAGATTCGTTTAAAACACCAACAAAAGTTTTGTTGAGTCAACCAAACCGTCATCTGAGTGTGGCTTTCTATTTTAAACCGCACAATTTGTTATGATTACAAATGAAAATCGTTCAATTTTAGCTATTTGAGTTTAGTTAATCTGTAGTGTTCACAATTTTGAATTGTTAAACTATTAACAAGACTTTCAAATGGAAAAAGGCATCAAAATCCTGAGGAATTTAACTTAAAATAGTGGATTTTTAAAAAAAAAATGAATTAAAATTGTTTTATTTATTAAGATTTAATACAAAGTTATTATACTTTGATAATTTTGAATTAAAAATTGTTGAAACATTTCAACGTGACAATCTAAGAATATTTAATTTCAAATTTGTGTAATTTCAAATAATTTAAACTCTGAAACGCTCGATACTCAAAAATAAAACCTTCAAATCTTGTACAATTTAAAATTGTTCAATTTCTAATACTTGCATTTGAAATAGTGAAGGCTTTCACTTCATAAGAGTTTAATTATTGTAAATCAATATTTTATAGAGATTGCATGAGATTGATTGGGATTGCATGGGATTACAAGGGATCGTAACGCATTGCATGTGATTAGAGGAGATTGCATGGGAATATAAAGGAATGTAAGGGATTGCACGTGATTGCAGGATTGCAAGCAGTGCACGGGATTTCATGAAATTTTATAGAGATCACTCGAGATTTTATAGATGTTGCATAAGATTGCATTGAAATCGTAGGGGATTACAAAAAATTGTAAAAGATTGCAAGGGATTGTACGAAAGTTTATAGAGATCGCTTAAAATATTTATAGAGATTGCATGGGATTAAGAGGGATTGTAAAGGATTGCATGGGATTGCATCGAGATTGTATGGGACTACAAGAGATTGTAAAGGATTACATTGGATTGCGAAAAATTGCAGTGAGTGTGTACACCAGATTGCAGGAGTAATCGACTCCTCGGCTATAATATTCTTACCAACGTAATCGATAGCTCTGAATAAAATGAGTGAAGTTATTATCGGTTTTTGGTGAAGAGCCATCCAGAATGGAGATTTTTACTGTGTACTCAAAATGTTTTGATGGTTCTGAGGACCTTTATTCTGCAGCCGATAACTCGGCGTTATACCTATGGTTGGCGAGAACGCAAAGGCGTGACGAAACCATAAACTCGAGAGGTTAGTGGTGGCCCCGTGCACGTATGTGGCCAATGGTAATTCGCAGGTAGAAGCAAATGGTAAATTGGCACTGACCACATAGACTCTCCTGTCTGTGAGGGCGCACATATACGGTGTCTTTCGTGTGTGTTCGTTTCGTTCGTATCGTGTGTCGTGTAGGTCATGTGTGCAACTTTTTGCAAAAAATATTGTGTGTGACACGTGCGAGAAGCTATTCCACTCGTCGAATAGTCAAGTTCTCGCACTTGTCACGCAATGTACTATTTTCTTTGAACTAAATTTCTCTGGAGAATAAATTGTTGCTCGATGACATGGGTTATGGATTAGGGTCGTTCCTCTTGCTTCCTCTGAGTATATCTTTCGCGGTCTCGCTCAATTCGAAAACTATTCAAAGGTCGCTTGGACCAGTTCTAAAATTCCGAAACGTCCAATCGGATACGACAAGTCGCGTATCGTTTGGATAGCGCAACGCGCACCACATTTTCTCCAGCAATTCGAGGCTTAACTGAATTCAAAGTGAGCCGTAAACCCGAGTCTGAATAAACTTCGGATACACGTTTCGCGAATGAAAGCCAGACTGATATACAAGTGGAGGGAAAAGGCATCATTGAATTGGAAACTCATGTTCGCAAGAAAGAGGATAACTTACAAAATTTATTCCTTAATATCGAAAAAATAAATAAACGAATAAATTTGAGCTGATTGAAGCTTCCGCTAAAAGATGGTTCTGTTTATTGTGTGTTCACTGACGCGCCATACCAATGAACTTATGTTCGACAAAACGCAATTATTGCAGACAGTTAGTGCAGCTACTTCACATGATTAGCAGATACAGTGAGGAGTTTAGTAACCGGCCGTATGCGAGCAATTACAATAGTTATCCTATCGTCAATTAGCGCCCGTCGAATGAATATTCGAGCCGTGGACCATCTATATTAGACCGCCTACAAATAACGCGAACACTGATTCTCATAACTCTCTCAATTTTGTTATCTCACGATTACAATTTTTCTGGCGACTCTTCACATATTCGAGCATAAAAGCGATTTTGTCATTCAACTGATGGAGCCAATCAGCATGCTCTCCAAATGAACCAACGGAAATAGGGGATTGATAAGTAGCAGGAAACTGGCGACTAACTTTTCTTCTTTCTGTGATAAACTTCTGGCAAAATACGATAAACGATAAATTATATCAATTCTATTGTTGGGACAGTAACGAAATCGAAAAACATTTATTAGACGAAAAGATTCTCTGACCCATCTCTGATTGAAGAACCTCGAAACCACAAGTGACTCGTGCTTCCTTCGCCACTCGAGTTTTCAATTCGTAACCATTCGATCGAATTACTGGATAGCTGATGAATTTATTTCTCAATAAAAAAAAAACCGTTAGGGATCGATTTTTCGAGTCAGTATTATCAACGGAAGACGTTTCTTATTTGCTTCGTTTTAGTGCTGAGGCGCTTCTCTGAGGACATCTGTTAACACCTCCATAATACTTTTTATCTGATAGCTCCCACAGCTCAAATGAAAAATCCATAACAAATAAACCAATTTTTACGAAATCTACAATCGTAATAAAATTGTCCTCGAAATACTTTGATCAGTCCGTGCTAAGAGGATCAAGGAAAATACTACGCGTTGCCGAAGCAAGGCATCGACGAAGAGCGCGCGGGATTTTTAAATTGTATCTATTGGCTCGAACCGATTGAAAGTAATTGAATGAAACGGTCGGTTATTTACGAACGTTCCAGCTGAGCCAACTATCTGTCCATTCATTCGTCTGTCCCTTCATTCATTCATCATTCACTCGGGCCGCGTGTATGGTTGCTGCATGTATCGCAGTAGAAAAGGCCGCTTCAATTGATCGGTGATTGTCTAAATTATAAGATTGCTCTCATCTCGACCTATTGGGGTCCTGTTCGCCTTTGCGTCACCACTTTAGGACCGGATCGTAAGCGCGAACGCTTCTCTTGGTAATACCCTACCTACATGCATCATCTAAATTTTTCTCCAGCTTCCTTGCCTAGAACTGAATCAATTAAATCCTAAAAAAGTCCGATGTTAGAGACTTGATTTTTGCAATAGAAACTCTATAAATTGCGACTCACTGGTCCAAGTGGATCGATCGACCTCCTACTCGAATAACAAGTATTATTGTATCACGACAGTTCTACACTGTCTTCCACGAATTCACGTACAAATTTATTGAGTTTATTGTGTTATTTGTTGTCATAATGTTTCTTCTATAATGT
Source organism: Melikaiella ostensackeni (assembly GCA_032362435.1). Taxonomy (NCBI): domain Eukaryota; kingdom Metazoa; phylum Arthropoda; class Insecta; order Hymenoptera; family Cynipidae; genus Melikaiella; species Melikaiella ostensackeni. Next base: position 12,191,723 of record JAUMHM010000088.1, read on the forward strand.
TAGCTCTAGAATTATGAAATTATTGATGTTTTGAAATGTGAAGATAAATAGTAAACAAGTTGTTTTGGTTTTTGTTTTCGAGTTGAGTGACTTGAGGAGGGAAAGGACAAAAGAAGTGAAATCGGAGTGGGAGAGAATGTCTTATTCTAGTACGTGTCGAGAGCCTTGAAACAGGCTTAATTAGCATCTCCCCTAAGCAGGATAATGTCTCGAACTCGTGTATGGCCCTTCCGTGTCCAGCTAACTAACGTTGGCCCCCAAAATCAGTTTACCAATCGGCGAAAAGTTCGTTCAATTCTAACTGAATCAGTCTGCTGCCGTTAAAGCTTCATCACCACTTGCATTTAATCCAAATGCACTTTCAGTGTTGCAAGCAATTGAAGGTGTCTCAAAGTTAGCATGAGGCTCTGTTTAACTAAAATTCTGTATTTTAGTCACCAAAGCAGAACAGTAATTACTTCTCACGGACTACTGTAAAGAGAACAATGATGGTCATTTCTTCGAACTCTAATTATTCTTTGTTACAAGTAGCGTTGTGAATAATGCGTAAAATATTGTCTCTCATTTGAGGCCGAGTTTTGTCTGTGGAAATAAGTCTTTTAAAACCGATTTCACGTGGAGTTCGCAATCGACGATTGTTTTGGGAATCGTTCGTGCAACAATTACTCGCATTATTTTCTGGGCATTGATAATTATAGTTATCGTATTACGGTGTGCTATTTAAGCGAGTTTATATACTGGATAATATTATTGGAAAACAATGGACGATTCGAGTGTAGCGCGAAGCCCATAGGCTTCGGTGAAATAACCTTTTGGCAAAGGGGGAGTAACAGTACAGATGGTAGCACTCTTCAGAAACAGGTGCATCATTCTTTCCATTGCAAGGCCGGAATCATCCTGAATTCACTCTTCCCTGATGCTTGCTATATTCTTGCTAAAGATTTATCAATTCCCTTTCCAAAAAATTTGAAAAAAAGGAATAATTTCACACCTAGTCAATAAATTGTATTTCCTGAAAATCTGAAATCGGTTATCTTGGTTTAGACAAAAGATGACGAAGCGTGCCATAAAAGATTAGGTCTGCGAGAATGCGTGGCGGTGTGTTTGCGCAAGTGGCTTTGCGAAACGCATTCAATTAGAGCGCTTTCTAATTGTAACTCCTTGCGATAATTAGAATCGACGAATAGTCCGTGAGTGCTTCAAAGTTACAGATTGTGTGTGTTTCAGTGCCGGATTAAGGCTGCTCGAGGCCCAGGGCTGTACAGTTTTGGGGCCCCCTGAGAAAATCTCTGATGATAAAA
>JAUMHM010000088.1:12193123-12209863 GCA_032362435.1 Melikaiella ostensackeni
CCCGCAATATCCGATAAAGCAATTATTTTTACTAATAAATTTGTAATAAATTCGATTAAATATGAGTAAATGTCATCTGATAACGTGTCCGTTACTACATTTTTTTATATTCATGGCGATATATCTTTTATAAGGAAGCTCAAGATAATATTATCAATTTACATATACCTTCAGAATTTATTGCAGAATTCAAAGATAGCGATTATTTTTTGTTTCTAATTAATATCACAGGCGCGTGACATGACATTTTGCGTACTTTTTTATTTATTATTCCTGAACGAAGTCGTCCAAAAGTGTTCAAATTTTACTCAATTGTGCTTTGAAATAGGTACCTTACTAAGAAAATGTTAGAAAAATTTATTATTCAAAGGAAAAGTTTAAAATGACTGGGACTTAAAGTGAGTAACTATTTGGCCATTACCCCTATACATAATTATGATGAACTTTTCCTAAAATAGTTCCAAATTTCTGACAGCTCAAAAATATTTAAAATAACGAAGTGTCCAGGTACACCTTGAATTATTGTGCTACGCTCACCGAATTCTAGTGAGCCTAGACACGCTCTTCATAGAAAAATTCTATTCAGAATAATGGTTGAAGAATAGAAATGTACATTATTTTCTTAACTTCATCAGTGAGTGAGCCACATATATCTGTCATACTGTAAAAGCTCGTTTTTGATTACACCAAGATTCGACTTTATTACTATGAAATTATTCAAGCCGAAAACAGTACATAATCGGCTTAAGCTTAAAGTTGAAAAGAATGAAACATAACAAAATCTGAATTAGGGCTTGTGTATTTGATGGAAAGTCTTCTTTATTCGTTTATACTCTCTCCCTTTTACGGGTTTATGATTCTTTACAGAACCGTTACATATATTCATATCTACAATCCTTGTCTACTACCTTGCCAACTATTTCTTACAATATCGTCTTAACAATTATTCTCAATCCTAGACGCTTGCGACCTTGACCTGGGCTTCCGTTTTCTTTCACCACTATCAATCTAAAGATTGTAGCTCAATTTCGCAACACTACTTCCTTATTCTCCTTCAGAAGTCACTTTGTTGGCTTTTCCCTATACCGTGTAACTAGTCCTCTCTCTCAACTCTTCCAGCTTCTTCATCCACTCCTCAACCTGACCATTCCCATTCAAAATATACTTTATACACATGTAACCATGATTTCTACTCATATCTACAAACTCTACTGAAATTCTCATCTTCATTCATCCAATACCTACATGCTCTTACTCCCTCTCCCATTCAGAATCTCACCACTCCGTTCCATTTGCTCTGCTTTTTTATCATTTTCAGGTATTTCGGTTCCCTCTCTCCCTTAACCATCCTACACGAGCTATTGTACATTGAATTTAATGTTTTTTCCATCTTTCTTCTCCTTGCCTTACCTTCATTTCTTCCTCTATTCTCTGCCATTCTTTACCCCTCACTTGCATACCACATTCAGCCCTCATCTCGTATCTCTCTTCCTCCTATTTTAAATATTCCATGTTACCCCTCCTCTCTTTATTCATAATCTCCCGTGCACACGTAAAGGGCAATCCTGCTTCCCTCCCCCCTTCTTAGTTTTTCTTTAAAATTCCGTTATTTACATTAAATCAGTATTTTGTTCTGATAAAGAATAATACAACCGGATCAATATTGCATTACCTAATTCATTTCAAGAGAATGAAACATTTCCTCGAATTCAATCACTGAAGTTGATGAAGTTAAGTGAAGCTCTATTATTCGACGAAATGACTCATTTTCCTGTTTGGTTGCTATTAATACTGCTAGAGAAACGTACATCTGCCGACACTGAGTGAATATCGTATCTCGAGATCATTGGCAGAGCATTTAGATGAGAGCGATTTCAAAAACGCAGGTATCGCTCCAGCACAACGTGCTTTTATTTTTTCTTTTTCCCTGAAGACGGCATCGCAGTCCAGCTGCGCCGACAGGGACGGCTGGGGTGCTTCGGATAGATTTCGCGATTATTAATTTGCCCGTGGCGTTATTTCTGAAATAGGTGATTTAGCTGCCGGAGCCAGCGGCGAGTGAACCGCGGGCCAAACTGTGAGTCACCCACACTCCAAAAATATCCAAATACACGGAGACGCAAGTCTTGCGGTGCTTAAGTACCCACTTTTTGACGCTGGGTGGAAACCGATGGTTTATGGAATGCCTCTGTAGTCTGACCATGATAATGTTCTCCAAGTTGAAAAAGTAAATAAAACTCGACACAGATTCTTTGTAACATAATTTAAGACTAATGCTCTAAATGAACTAGATGTACAAACTTTTTTTTGGAAATTGTTGCCTTCTGCTAGATCTCGTTACCAGGTATTCCTAGATTGTAAATTTCATTTGGCGATAGTTTTAACTTACCGCTCGTGACACCTATAAAATGCAGCGCAATCAATTAACAAGCTGAATGGTAATCTTAGCTTATTGTTACGTAAAATTCGATTGGGTGTCTCGTATATTCCGTTCACAGACAACGCCTTTGTGAGCAGAAGACTGTACAATCTACGCACCCGCTCAGATATTAGTTTCAAGAAATGTTGTCAGGTCTGTGGATTTTTCTTCAGATTTGCAGAAATTTGATTGATGAAATCCTCAAAATTCTGCAGGATTGGAAGGTTTTTTGCGGCGCTATCGTATTTTTCGCCAGTCTGAAGAATTTTTGAATTATCTGCGGATCTTTGGACCTGGAAGCACTGGTTTCGAGATACACTCTTACCGGACAACGATCTCGACGATCAAGCTTTTTCCTATTCCGAGACCTAAAAACGTCACTCTCTTTCGATCGAGTTCACGAGACCGACGTAAAAGCTGTCTCATTTGGAAAACTAGGGTTCATGGGTCACTGCACTTCCGATCTGTTCGTCACTTCTTTATCGCAAATCTTGAGAAAATTGGGTTTATTTTCTTTTGTAATCATTTGTATTGTTCCCTTTTGTATTGGTTCAAATTTCGATTCATGTTGCGTCCAGAGATGAGAAAATGCTCCAAATATGGACCAGATATCTTTTGAATATAAACTAAACATTTTCCTCCCTGTGTAGATTGTTCATCAAGTTTTATCGAATTTTGAACTAAATTATCCAACCTATTGAAAATATAAGTTACAAGTTATATTATTTTGAATAATTTTTTTAATTGAAACAACTTTAAATCTTTCAAAATAAAATTGTTCAATTTTGAATGCCTCAAACTCAAAATTGCCCAACTATTATGGCTTCCAAGTTCAAGTTCTTCAATTTCGGAAGACTAAAAATACCAGTTCTCCATTTTCTGATTGGCCGTGGCTACGTGTACCGAAATTTCGGCACGAATAGCCGGATTGTTTCGGTGCGAATAGCGGCACCTACTAAAGGGACGAAATTTTGGTACAAATAGTCGGATTTTTTCAGTACACATACACACTGCCTTTTTAATATTTGTATTTTAAATAATTCGCTGTGGAACATTTTCCAAACTTAAAAAAATGTCGAAGTAAATTAAATTTTTTGAATTTTAAATGCTATAATCTTAATTTTATAATTTACAATCTTAAGTATGAAATTACGAATTTTTAATTTAAATTCATTGTCCGTTTTCAGGAATTTCAATTTGAAAAAATTATTGAACACTACATTTAAAACGGTTCAATTCTATGCGCTTTCAATTTAAAATGATTAAATTTAGAATGCTTCAAACATAAAATTGATTAATTATTAAGACCCTACATTTGAAATATTACAGTCTTTACCTTTTTCCTTTTGAAATTGTCTGAATTTGAATATTCAAATTTTGTTGATTTGAATCGTTTTCAATTTAAAAGTTTTGGAATAGTTAAGTCTTCAAATTGAAAAAGTTTAACATCTTAAAGAATTCAATTTAAAATAGTTGAGCCTGAAACTTTAATTTTCAGTCCTCTAATTTACAAAGCTTCAATTCAAAATTGTTCACTCTTGAAAAAATTTTGGAAAGCATATCATTTTTCACGATTAAATATAAAATTAAATTTTAAATGCTTTGTGTTTGGAAATTACTTCAAACTTGAAACTGCGACAATCTCTTACGCACGCAAAAAAAAATTTCTCTTGAACCAGAAAAATTGTTTTCTAGGATATATATTGGAATTTGGTTGAATGAAATAAATTTTGGTTGATTCAACAAAATATTTAATTGACCTATCCAATTTTTTTTGGCTGAAGTAACCAAATACTCCATCTATCAAAAGATTCGTTTAAAACACCAACAAAAGTTTTCTTGAGTCAATTAAACCGTTATCTGAGTGTGGCTTTCTATTTAAAACCGCACAATTTTCTATGATTACAAATGAAAATCGTTCAATTTCAGCTACTCAAGTTTAGTTAATCTGTAGTGTTCACAATTTTGAACTGTTAAACTATTAACAAGACTTTCAAATGGAAAGAGGCATCGAGATATTGAGAAATTTAATTTAAAATTATGGAATTTCAGAAAAAAATGAATTAAAATTGTTTTATTTAGTAAGATTTAATCCGAAGTTATTACACTTTGATAATTTTTAATTCAAAATTGTTCAAAAATTTCAACGTGAAAATCTAAGAATATTTAATTGCAAATTTGTCTAATTTCAAATTATTTAAACTCTGAAACGCTCGAAACTCAAAAACAAAATCTTCAAATCTTGTACAATTTAAAACTTTTCAATTTCTCATACTTGCATTTGGAATGGTGAAGGCTTTCACTTCATAAGAGTTTAATTATTGTAAATCAATATTTTATAGAGATTACATGAGATTGAATAAGATTGCATGGGATTGCATGGGATTATATCGAGATTGCATGGGAATACAAGGGATTGTAACGCATTGCATGGGATTGCAGGAAATTGCATGGGAATATAAAGGAATGTAAGGGATTGCACGTGATTGCAGGAGATTGCAAGCAGTGCATGGAATTTCATGAAATTTTATAGAGATCGCTCGAGATTTTATAGATGTTGCATAAGATTGCATTGAAATCGTACAGGATTACAAAAAATTGTAAGAGATTGCAAGGGATTGTACAAATTTTATACAGATCGCTTCAAATTTTATAGAGATTGCATGGGATTAAGAGGGATTGTAAAGGATTGCATGAGACTGCAAAGGATTGCATGTGATTGCAAGCGGCGCATGGGATTGCACGAAATTTCAGAGAGATCGCTCAAGATGGTATAGAGATTGCATGGGATTGCATCGAGATTGTACGGGACTACAAAAGATTTTAAAGAATTACATTGGATTGCGAAAGATTGCAGTGAGTGTGTACACCAGATTGCAGGACTAATCAACTCCTCGGCTATAATATTCTTACCAACATTATCGATAGCTCTGAATAAAATGAGTGAAGTTATTATCGGTTCTTGGTGAGGAGTCACCCAGAATGAAGATTTTTACTGTTTACTCAAAATGTTTTGATGGTTCTGAGGGCCTTTATTCTGCAGCCGATAACTCGGTGTTATACCTATGGTTGACGAGAACGCAAAGGCGTGACGAAACCATAAACACGAGAGGTTAGTGGCGGCCCCGTGCACGTATGTGGCCAACGGTAATTCATAGGTAGAAGCGAATAGTAAATTGGCACTGACCACACAAAGTCTCCTGTCTGTGAGGGCGCACGTATACGCTGTCTTTCGCGTGTGTTCGCTTCGTTCGTATCGTGTGTCGTGTAGGTCGTGTGTGCAACAGATGCGCCAGGCACGCGAGCCGCACTCCATGGGACGTGCGGGTCGGGAACTCCGAACCTTCCGGTTCGCGCCTCGATCTACAACGCCCGGAATATTTGGTAAAGAACTCCACAACGCCCCCCCCCCCCTTATCACACCAGAAACCACACCTTCAAATGCCAACACATTTCAAGGTCACTTCCCACTCACATCTTTTTTTGGTACCTACCAGCACTGATCTCAGCTCAAACACAAAGTGCTATGTGTGTCTTATTCCCTCTTGCGGAGGCGCCACTACAAATAGATGTAGTCGAAAATTTGTCTTTGCAACACATGCATGAAAATGGCGACACTCCGTGTTTGTAAACTGTGTGCAAAGTACCAGATTCCTCTATTGAGATCATTGTGCGGGAATACCATATTTCCGCGCGCTAATCTCACAGTAGATGAATCTGGCACTTCGCGCACACTTTACAGACACGGAATATCGCCATTTGCCTGCACTTTTCGCAAAAAATATTGTGTGTGACACGTGCGAGAAGCTATTCCACTCGTCGAATAGTTAAGTTCTCGCACTTGTCACACAATGTACTATTTTCTTTGAACTAAATTTCCCTGTAGAATAAATTGTTGCTCGATAACATGGGTTATGGATTAGGGTCGTTCATCTTGCTTCCTCTAAGTATATCTTTCGCGGCTTCGCTCAGTTCGAAGACTATTCAAAGGTCGCTTGGACCAGTTCCAAAATTCCGAATCGTCCACTCGCATACGACAAGGCGCGTATCATTTGGATAGCGCAACGCGCACCGCATTTTCTCCAGCAATTCGAGGCTCAAGTGAATTCAAAGTGAGCCGTGAACCCGAGTCTAAATAAACTTCGAATACACGTTTCGCGAATGAAAGCCAGATTGATATACAAGTGGAGAGAAATGGCATCGTTGCATTTGAAACTCATGTTCGCAAGAGAGAGGATAAATTACAAAATTTATTCCCTAATATCGAAAAAATAAATAAATAAATAAAAATGAGCTGATTGAAGCTTCCGCTAAAAGATGGTTCTGTTTATTGTGTGTTCACTGACGCGCCCTACCAATGAATTTATGTTCGACAAAATGCAATTATTGCAGACAGATAGTGCAGCTACTTCACATGATTAGCAGATACAGTAAGGAGTTCAGTAACCGGGGAAAGTAAGAAAGTGTAAAAAAGTGTGCGAGCAATTACCCAGGAAACATAATTTACATGGAACTTTCGACCGAATAGAGCGTGTGGCATCACGCAGGCATACTTGTATATGCGATTATGTGTGAACACACAGAGCAACGCAATCTCTCACGTCCTGTCAAGTAACAACTTTTGAAAATTGTTAAATCATGAAACCTATCGTCAATTAGCGCCCATCGAATAAATATTCGAGCGGTGGACCTATCTGTATTAGGCAGCCTACAACTAACGCGAACACTGATCTTATAACTCTCTCAATTTTGTTATCTTACGATTACAATTGTTCTGGCAACTCTTAATATATTCGAGCATAAAAGCGATTTTGTCATTCAACTGATGGAGCCAATTAGCATGCATAAGTAGCAGGAAACTGGCGGCTAACTTTTGAAGCCGCGAAGAGGATAGGAAACGCTCTCTGTTTAGCTGAAGGGACAAGTCCTCGGATGATCGACAACCACGTCACGCTGACACGAATTTTTCCACTTTTCAAGCGACCACCCTTGTCCCAAAGTTACCCCACACCACAAACCCTGTCGCGCATTCTTTTCAGGACTCGATTTTGTTCGCGTGAACGCGCCCGCTTAGGGGGCTGGTTTTATTGGCGGGAACCGGCTTCGGGGAGTGAATATTGATGGAGTGTTTGGTGTTGGGTAGTAAGACTATGTAAAGCCAATAATCCCCATCCGTCTTTATGACATTAAATTGATACTTCGAGAAGATCTTTCGCCTGCTCGATTCATGGCGGAACTCCCCGGAATACGTGGGCTTATCCAGGGCTTGACGCGATCAGTTTCTAGGTGTTTGACAAGTCAGATAAAAGAATGGATCTTTTTGGAAAATTGATGGAAGACGAGAAGAGGAAAGTTTAAATCAACTAGGGATGGTGAAAGTGGTTTAAGAATATGGTTCCAACATATTGATAACCTCTCACCTGAAAACGCCAATCTCACCGCTAGGTGGCGCAGAACTCTATTATATCTCAAAATCTCATGGTGCAATGGAACTCTTAGCACGCGTCTGTTAAGACAACTTAGATAACGACTGAAGATAAGCCAATTTAATTACAGATCACGTGTTCTAAAACCGAAAGCGGAATGACTTCAAAAATTAGCGTCTCCTGACCTTGTAACTGAGAAGCCGTCGAGAATTTTCAGTTAAAATCTTGATGAGGATTCTCGGGTTGGGATGAAATGGGCAGGCGTTTGGAGACAACCAGAGCGAGAAATTTCCCCTTTTGGCCCCTCTTCTCTTTTGCTAGAAGCTAGAAGTTCATGACAACCACTTAAACCACCATCTGCGGACGGACTTGATGAGCCTTCTGTAAAAGACAGTAAGGGAAAGATCACGGGAGGGGAAAGAAAGACTGCTGGATGCATTCTAACGCGTGATTATGGCACGGAGGTCAGAAAGGATTTATGCCTCACTGCACCGCCGTCATTACTAATGTATCGTCTAACTGATCATGAAAATAAAAATTTCGATGAGCCAGTCGCCATCGCCAATTTTAGATTGCATAAGAAATTCATACTTTGTTCCAAGTGATACTAATTTCTGGATAATTTGGGATATGTAGTGAAGTATTGGGAAATTGTGAAAAGCGATTATTCATTTGGATCGAAAAAAGTGGCGATAATGTTTAGCGACCGAGTTATGCTGGGGGTTGGGGACCACAAACGTTCGACGCGAGCGAACGAGGTTGGCATCTGGGGTAGGAAATAAGGGTGAAACCACGTGGCTGCAACGACAGGACACTTCTTTCTACCCCATTTGTATCTATGTACATGACATTCATTCGCTCTGGAAAAAAAAGTTTAGGTTGAATACGAATTAATGACTGACCCTCCAAATAAAATAATAAAGGAAATCAACTCTCTTCAACTTTATAATACACCCCATTCTTAGACCATTATTATCATTTCTTTGCAAATATACTTATTCATTTTTAAATAGATTCGTTCAATCTATTTAAGCTTCTTCTAAAAAATACATTTTCCGTAAAGACCATTTTTACAACTTCTAGTTTTACTTCCCTTTTGTTTTTACCTCGGAAATACAAAAAAAATTTCAACCATGAACTTTACAGGACCTTTTAATTTTCACGTCCCAAGTTGACTCGGGATAGGAAAATCTTTGGGGTACAAATCTGAATAGATTCTCACGTAGGTGAAATGTAATTTTAAATCACACTAGTTTCATCTAGTGATTTTCCATATAGTTGCTGGGACTACACGCAATGAGTGACGAAACATGCGACATAAATTCTCTGAAACCCCGCGGACACGTGTAAGTCGTTCTAGAAGGTAGATTTATTTAACTGCAGATATCTTGCTTCAGGAACAAGCACCCAGTTAAATTGCAAATAAATCGAGGAAACCTTTGGGAACCAAAGTCCATAATTTAATCTTCCATAAATTTTAGTTTCTATCTTTGGCAATTTTGACTTTTCTATCATTTTCTTATGATTCCTGAAAAATGTATCCTTTTTCCGGATTATTTGCAGGATAAGATTCGATACGGCGTAAAGGTTATAAAGCGATGACTGTCAGGAAAAGATCAATTTTACGTTCTTATAGCCGATTGACGTCAGTTTGCGTGATCCAACTTCAATTCGTGACAGTGGTTACCATTCAACAGTTCATGTAGAACGAAAAATATCGCCTTAATTTTTACGATCTGCTGATAAGGAGCTTCATAAATTTTGGACAGATTAGATCGGCTTGTGGCATATTTCGTCGAGACGAGATCTCAATTCTCTGAAATCATGAACGAAAATCGTCAGGCCAGGCACATTACCGGGAAAACAATTTTATCGATGTAGGTATCTCCTCAAGATCCATTGCGTCAGTTTAACCCAACTGATAAGGCTTGGTTCACTTTTTTTATTTCCATTTCTTTCCTCCTAACGAGACATTAGCAAACACTCGATTTATTTAACTTCTTATGATTAGAACTGCAAACTAGCTATTAAATACAAAGTAATAAATCTTGAATCATGTTTGGTCTAATTACGCAGTTTGAATTTGGTGCGATGACTAGAGAAGTAGAGCGGGATATTCAACTCGTTAAATTCCTTCTTTTGATTTCCTGAGATTTCCTCTTTCATGCTTGGTCTAAATACGTAATTTGAATTTGGCGCACTGACGAGAGTAGTAGAGCGGGAGACTCAAATCCTTAAATTCCTTTCTTTTACATTCTGCGATTTCTTCTTAGATAAAGGATCTGGTATTGACTCTTTGATTATCTAGTTACTCTAGATGATCAGTGGGAAGAACAAAGAGATGAAAAAGGGAAATGAGAATCAGGCGAAAAGGATACTAAGTTTCGAAAAGAATTTTTCCTTGTTAGAAGGAATGGATCTCAGAAGTAGGTGGTGGGCGGACTGCGGAGGACAAGTAGCAAAGGTACAGCGACAAATACGTGGATTGTATCAGATGCTGTACGTGTATGTGTCAATACAAGTAGTATAAACGCAGAAACACGTGCGCATCGTGACTATATCTGTATTATATAGAGGGGAGGCGTGGTTTAAAAAGGGGGCGGGGTCGATGTCTCTCGCACCGCACCCCGCAGACCGCAGTGGTATCAAACTCACAACCGCGGATCGGCCGAGTCTTTTACCAACGCACTTTGAGCACTTAAACTCCGCTCTCCGAGCGAGACGGTCGGTATCGGAAGCGTGTGCGAGCGCGAGAGTGACGTTTCGAAGCAGGACGGATACAAGTGGAAAGAAAGAAAGGAGGAGAGAAAAAGAGTGAGAGTTTAATATCAGGATCGGTGTGTGTGTGTGTTTTAGTGCGGCATGAGGTTCCAATGCGAAAAAATAGCAAGCTTTAGCAAGACTGGAAAGATGCTGGATTGTATGATGAATAATTTACATGTCATTTCCGAAAAGGTAATCTCTTTGCTTGGTCAAATAAAATTCAGGGGTTGAATTGCATTTTTTAACACCCTTTGAAGAAGAGATGACATGAAGCGTGAAAAGTGATTATTTTGAGAAAAAATAAGTTGAAATCATGGTGAGTGCATATTGTGCGCACGACGTGAGGTGTGCAAAAATGGTTTGTGATTTAATATTTGAAAATTGATAAGACTTGTAATGCTGAGCTTAGAGACAACTTCTAAGGGTGGGAACTAAAATGTAATATGACTAATTTGGATATTTTTTCAATATTCTTAAGCTTTCCAATTATTTGGAGTTTAATTTTAATTCGATCCCTGGTTGAGATATTTTACGATTTATTTTGAAAGAAAATGAGAGGAGATCATGGTGAGTGCATATTGTGCGCACGGCGTGATGTGTACAAAATGTATGGCTTGTCATTGAAATATTTGACAATTTATAAGACTTTTAATGCTAATAGGAGAACACTTCTAAGGGTGGTACCGTAGAATTACTCAACTACAAACACTGACCCAAACTTTGAACGCCTATTTTTCTTGGATGTATGTACATATACTTATTTTTGGAAAACAATATTGGCTTTTTACGTCATTTCTGACATTTGATTTCAAAGTTTTTGTTTCTTTTATACTATTTGGTTATGTTAAAACAAAAAAATTGGGTGTGAAATTAAATTTTAATTGGGTCCCGAACTGAGAGATATTTTACGATTTGTTTTTCTTGATAAATTTTATAAAAGTGTAATAGGAGTACGTGGAAAATATTTTTATCTGGAATTACTATCGGCGAAAAAATTGTAGGCATCTGCCTTCGAAGCTCAATAACTCAGCTCAAAAAAATGCCAGCGTAATAAGTAAATAATCATTTGAAAGCTGAAAGTGTTCTACGTAAATGAGCTTGATGACGTTAATGTAAAAAACTTCTTGTGCTTTTCAGACTGAAAAATGTAAAAAAAGTAAGGAATTTCGGGCACATTTAAGAAGAGTCATGTTTAGAGCATTATTTCTCATACAAGAGGCAATGGGAAAATTTTGAAAAAATTCATGAATATCAGGAAAACATTTGTGAACAAATTGCAGTTCAAAAATTTCAGAAATAATAAAAAATATTGCGTAAGATGACACAAATGTACAACTATACTATCTTCAGTTCTAATTAAGATTTTTAAGCGATTCGAACTCCAAACTGTCACGCAAAGGTTCTATAATTATTTACCATTTTCAAAAAATATGCGATTGCTTTTTTTCTTCGTGAAAATCGCGTTATTTTAAGACAGTTTTTTTTTTATTGGAAAAGAAGTGTTAGAAACCAGCGGGGGTGCCTTTTTTGCTACCTCGATAGCTCCTGTCTTTCTTCAACCCGAGGAACAGTAAGTGTCTGGACAAGAGTTCAGAAGGACATGCTGTGAAAAAGCGAGAACTATCTTTCAGATAAAAATGGCATCCCACTAGTTTATAACACTTGTTTTCCAATACAAAGAACTGTTTCAAAATATCACGATTTTCACGAAGAAAAAAAGCAATCGCATATTTTTTGTAAATGGTAAATAATTATCGAGCGTTTGCGTGACAGTTTGGAGTTTGAATCGCTTTAATATCTTAATTAGAACTGAAGATAGTATAGTTGTACATTTTTGTAATTTCAAGCAACAATTTTCATTATTTCTCAAAGTTGTCAACTGCAAATGGTTCTCAAATGTTTTCCTCATATTCTTGAATTTTTTCAAATTTTTCCCATTGCATCTTGTATAAGAAATAATGCTCTAAACATGGCTCTTCTTAAATATACCCAAAATTTCTTACTTTTTTTTTACATTTTTCAGTCTGTAAAGCACAAAAATTTTTTTACATTAACGTCTTCAAGCTAATTCACGTAGAATACTTTCAGCTTTCAAATGACTATTTACTTATTACGCTAGCATTCTTTTTGGCTGAGTTGTTAAGCTTCGAAGGCAGATGCCTACAATTTTCTCGCCGATAGTAAGTGACCTGATTCATTGATCCAAAATTCGTTTTGCATACACTTTCCTCGGTAATTAATTTTTTCATTGTTTACATTAGAAGATTGAGAAAGAGCATACAATCTATTTTATGCGATTATGTTATGATTCGTTGTCCATTTCGGCGTTATCTGGACGTAGATAAGCCCAATTAGAAATTTCCGATTACTATTGACTTTCAAATAAAATTAAAAGATTCTTAAATTTTGAAGTTTTTACTTTACCGTTTTCTTGTTTCGCTTACGGAATTATCTTGAAAATTCAATTTACTTTTCCGTTACTGGAGTAATTTAATATCATTATTTCCGGGCTGAATTGATATTAGAAATTATCTCTTCTTAGTCAATATGTTTTTATATAATTTAGTGAATGATTTGGTTTTGGCCTCAAAATTTTAATTGATTTTGCTTTCTTTAAAGAGAGGAACCAGTGAACTAATATTTGTGCAGGTTTCTTTTTTTTATACTTTACTTTTTGATCAGATATCAAAATGCAAAAAAATCTCGCCATTTATTAAGGTTTTTTTCTATTCTTGAAAATTTTTTAGGCATCTCTAATTCGAGGCTGTTTCTGCACATGAAAAATGATTACAAAAGAACAGAATTCGTTAAAGTACGCAATAGGGTGGTCCAGAAATTGTCAAGTTTGAAAAATGCAATGTGCTTTTAGAAATCCTTGTACCTTTTTGAAAGAAGAAAAACCATGAAAACAATTTAATCCAATCGGATGAAATCTTGCATTCCCTCATGGAAGTTAAAGGTTAAACTCTTAATATTTTGATCACTATCGTGCTTACAAAAAAATGTTTCGGACAGTATTACCCTAATTTTTTATGGTAAATTGAATGGTGTTGTGTCATTTTATAGGAGAGATTTTTTCATGTAATTTACTTTTTCTTCTAATATATAGGACCTTCAGAGTACCTAGACCTGTAGATATTTTCGATTCGAATTGTTTTCGTATTTATTGAGTCCTTTTTTATTTATCTTGAAATAAAAATAAAAATAATATTTAAAAAATTTTATATAGTACCCATGAATTCCTATCAAAAATATCTACAAGCCTAGATATACTAAATCTTTAAAAATTAGACTATTATTGTCCTTAACATTTTTTTGTAAATACGAAAGCAACGAATATATATTTGAGAGCTTATCCCTGGAAAAAGTTTCGGAAAGGAATTCATTCCGAAAGAATCCGAATTATTCCGAAATATGTATCCAAACCAATCCAAAAAAATTTTCCAATTTCGTTCGATGCAAATCGATTTAAAATTAATCTAACTCAATCCAAGTCAGTCCAAACTTCCAATACGAACCAAATTTTCAATATGAGTGAATCCGAATCAAGCCGAATGAATCTGAGTTCGGATTGAATCCAGTGATGGGTAAGTTACTTTTTAAAAGTAACTAGTTATCGTTATCGTTACCGATTCAAAATGTAACTTTTTCTTAGTTGCATTTTCCAAAAGAAGTAACTATCGTTACTTTTTTAGTTACTTTTGTATTTTAGAAATATATATATAAATTTAATTTTTACAAAACCTCATTTATAAATTTCGAGTGATAGTTGTAACACTTTTAAATGAAAGTCGTAGGTTAGTCATGACCGACATTATAATTTAAAAACAAGGAATATTTTAGAAAATTTGGAATTCCAGTGCGGAAGAAAAATTTCAGCTTTCCTATTTTGGGCTGTAAATCCCTTTGGCGCTGAAAACTAATTATTTTCTCTCTAGAAGTGTTTCTTTAGATTTACCCAGTTACGACATCCACTTCTAGAAGATTTACAATATTCTAAGACTAACAGAAAATTTTTTAGAAGCTGTTCAATTTTCTACAAAGTACTATACATGAATTTTCAACTAAAAAAGATAAATTTTCATCCAAAACAGACCTTTAACAAAATACATGCATTTTCAAATTTAAAAAAATATATCTAAACAAATATGGAGTTGAATCTTTGACTAAACAATATAAATTTTTAACTAAAAATGGAATGGATGAATTTTCATTAAAAAAATTAATGTTTATCTAAAATTATGTTGTTAAAATATTTAATTTTTCAACGAAAGACATAAATTTTCAACTGAAATGATGAATCTTCAACCCAAAAAAGACGAGTTTCCAACAAAATAGGTAAATTTGAAACCAAAGAAATGAATTTTCAACCAAAAACATCATTTTTTACCAAAAAAAACGAATTTTTAACAAAATACATTAATTAAATAATAATAATAATTTTGCACGAAAAAAGATGAATTCTTAACAAAAAATGTATTAGTGGATATTTCAGCCAAAAAATATTTTTATTTTAAATCAAAAACAGCTATACTCAACCAAAAACAATTTTCCAACAAAGTGGTTGAATTTGAAACAAAAGAGATCAATTTTCAACCAAAAATGGTATAATTAAATCTTTAATTGAAAAAATTAATTTTTGACGAAAAAGATGAATCCTCGACGAAAAATGTAATAGTTGATATTTTAACCACAAAAGATATTAGTTTTAAATCAAAAACAGTTAAATTTAACAAAAAAAAAATAATTCTCATCAAAATAGTTGAATTTATAAACAGTATAATTTGTCAATAATATATTATGTACTCTCAAGATTACCGAATAAAAACTGTAGTTTAAATATTTTATTTCTGAGAAAATTGAAAAACAAATGAATAATATTTTCATTATTACAGCGACCTTGAGTTGTTGAATTGCTTCTATCAATCGTTGACCTTATTTAAAAATATGCGGCATTCATAAAAAAATACAATCATAAATGAAAGCAAGATATCAAAAGTAGACTACTCATTCTTGCAACACTTATTTGGCAAGTGAAAATCAGTTTCCATTATTTAAAGCTTTATTTCTTCATTAAACTTCACAGGCAGATACAATAATAATAATTAATAAGATTTTTAAAATAATTTTCATTTACGAAAATTGTTCTTTAGCACTCATTACATTTTATTAATTTTTTCATTCTAAATTCTAATTCTCTGATTTTAAATTTAAGTGTGATGTACATATGCGTTCAGGTAGTATAGAAGCTTTTAAAAAACCAATTTAATCAATTTAATTGCATCACGCTCAGTAAAGTTCTTGGATATGAAAGTATAAGGTACATAATACTCCACACAATCTTAAACGGAGTCTGTTTTGAAAAACTCGGAAAAAAGTCGGTGTCGAAAATTCGACTCACGACTCATGCGCTGAGTCAATCGAATTATCGTCAATTCAATTCGACACAAGGACATCACTGATATTTTTACATAACTCACTTTTTCTTCTAATAAAAAAGACTTTAAGCGTACACTCAGAAAAAATATTCTTTGAATCAAAGACAAATATTCATTGGCTATCAGACAAAGAAAGGTTTCTTTGATGAAAATAAATGTTTTCTTACTCCAGTGAACATTTTTCTTTTCTTTTCTTTCTTTTTATTTTCATGTTCATTTAGTTTTCCATCTAATTTAAATAAAAATAAAAATCATAATTAAAACGATTTATATGGTTCTAACCAATTCGTATCGAGCACACCTATATAAATCTATAGATACACTAAAAGTTTTGATTATAAGAAGAACATTTGAGTTATTTGAAAAAATGTCTTAAACAAATTTTTTCTATGAAATTACACAACACTACTGAATTTATCAGGAACAATAAAGCTAATATTGCTACTTTTTAACCACCGTAGCGTAAATTAGATCTTAAGAATAGTTAACTTTTCGACTCTATATTTATTGAACGTATGTACATATATACATAAATACATACATACAGACACATACATACATACAGACACATACATACATGCATACATACAGACACATACATACATACATGCATACATACATACATACATACACACATACATACATACATACATACATACATACATACATACATACATACATACATACATACATA
>JAUMHM010000088.1:12209963-12221031 GCA_032362435.1 Melikaiella ostensackeni
ACTTGATTTTTGTAATAGAAACTCTATAGATTGCGACTCACTGGTCCAAGTGGATCGAACGACCTCCTACTCGAATAGCAAGTATTATTTTATCACGACAGTTCTACACTGTCTTCCACGAAGTCATGTACAAATTTATTGAGCTTTGATGTGTTATTTCTTGTCATAATGTTTCCTCTGTAATATTAGCTCTAGAATTATGAAATTATTGATGTTTTGAATTGTGAAGATAAATAGTACATAAGTTGTTTTGGTTTTTTTCGGGTTGAATGACTTAAGGGGGGAAGGAACATAGGAAGTGAAATCGGAGTGGAAGAGAATGCATTATTCTAGTACGTGTCGAGAACCTTGAAACAAGCTTAATTAGCGTCTCCTCTAAACAGGATAATGTCTAGAACTCGTGTATGGCCGTTCGGTGTCCAAGTAACTAACGTTGGCCCGCAAAATCAGTTCACCAATCGGCGCAAAGTTCCTTCAATTCCAACTGAATCAGTCTGCTGCCGCCAAAGCTTTATCACCACTTGCATTGAATCCAAATGCACTTTCAATGTTGAACGCAACTGGAGGTGTCTCAAAGTTAACAATAGGCTCTGTTTAACTAAATTTCTGTATTTTAGTCACCAAAGCAGAACAGTATTTACTACTCACGGACTATTGTGAAGAGAACAATGATGGTCATTTTGTCGAACTCTAATTATTCTTTGTCACAAGTAGCGTTGTGAATAATGCGGAAAATATTGTCGTACATTTAAGGTCGAGTTTTGTCGGTGGAAATAGGTCTTTTAAAACCGATTTCACGTGGAGTTCGCAATCGACGATTGTTTTAGGAATCGTGCATGCAACAACTACTCGCATTATTTTCTGGGCATTGATAATCACAGTTATCGTATTACGGTGTACTATTTAAGCGAGTTTATATACCGGTTAATATTATTAGAAAACAATGGACGATTCGAGTGCAGCGCGGAGCCCAAAGGCTTCAGTGAAGTAACCTTTTAGCAAAGGGGGAGTAATAGTACAAATGGTAGCACTCTTCGGGAACTGGTGCATCATTGTTTACATTGCAAGGCCGGAATCATCTTGAATTCACTGTCCCCTGATACCTGTTATATTCTTGCTAAAGATTCATCAGCTCCCTTTCCTAAAAATTAAAAAAGGGAATAACTTCACACCTAGTCAATAAATTGTGTTTCCTGAACTCTTTGCGATAATTAGAATCGACGAATAGTCCGTGAGCGCTTCATAGTTGCAGATTGTGTGTGTTTGAGTCAATGTGAGTCCCAAAGTTTTATGCGTGAGATTAAATAGACGTGTATGTATGTGTTTGTATGTTTGTTGTGTATACAGTTCTATCGGGATGTTCGTCTTTTACGCACACGGAGACATAGATACGGGTTACTGAGCAACGCCGTTCACACATTCACCCCTTCTTCACTTTCTCTGCCTCTCGTGCTTGAGTCTGTGGCTTCGCTTGCCGGCGATGCAAATGGGGTCGTAAAAGATGAAGGCAATGCCTCAAAGTGAGACGAAGAAAGGGGAAAGACTGAATAGGAAAAAAGACGATTGTACGCACAAATCACCAATACCACGGCCTTGGAGGCTACATTTTGGACATGGACAATGGAGAACCGAGGTTTCTGGCCATCGGCCTCTCTGATAAGGAATTGAAGCTCTGAAGCGTACTTCCGCTTCTTACTGGACTACCTTCGATGTGAACTCGAAACTCCTCATGTACAAGTGTATTTCATTAATATTTATCATTGTCCAATGTTCATGTGTCAGAAAAGGAATATATCACCCGGAAATGAAGATATTAAGTTTGGGAATTGGAAAGAAAATTTGATAAACATTTTCATGTTATTCAGTCTTAATGACTTTGAGTCTCTCTTTCCAGTGTCGTGCTTCTTATCTTAACGACGCCTGATCGCAAGCCTGAGTCCTCTTGTTTTTCAGCTTCCGAAACACATAAAGTTAAAAGTATGGTTGGGAGTCCAAACTTTTCATTCAGTGGAGATTCGAGTAAATTGACTACCCTACTTTAGAACCCAATGATAAATCTTGCAATCAGCATTCGCCAAACACGTTTTTAAAGCACCCAACCGCAGAATTCTCTTCACTGATCCTCAGGCTTGAAATTCTGAAATAATAGCCCTAGTCCGCGGAACTAAAGCGGAGGAATTGGACCAATCGAGGACCGGCTCGTCGACATATATCAGTCGTTGAGAAAAGGGAGATTTTTTAAGCAAAGAGGGGTGACGAGGGCTGTGCCCTGTACACGTCTAATTTTAACGACACCCGATATGCAGATCGGCTGCTCGGCACGACAGGATCTATGCAAATTGTGAACGGTATGCGGTATGGTGTATGGTACATATGGGGTACAGGACCAACTGGGAAGAGAGAAAGAGAGAAAGAGCGAAAGACCCATTGAAAAAAAAGAATTGGCCGCTGAAAACTGGTTCTCGCCAGCGTCTGAATACTCGGGTGTATTGAAGAGACGAAACATCAGACATGTAGGCACACTCAGAAATAGATACGAGACACACATTGCATATACACTCGCGCATTATACCCGTCTCGATAATATATATCGGCTTCTTTGCTCTTTATGCGTTTTATTATGGATCAGCCTTTGTATTACCCGCTTAAGGGTTGGACACTAGACAACTAACCTTACATCGTTCTGCAAGACAGATCGTTCTCGAATCCGCGTGTGAACTTATTCCAGACCCCTTGACCCATCACATTTTTCTATACCGAAATTAAATAATCTCAGTCTCACATTCTCCAGAAAAAATGAGGTTTCCAAAATGTTGGTAAGTCCTTAAATCTACTTTTTACTACAACGTAGTAAAATCTGCTGCGGTCTGACCTATACCTAAAAATGAAATTTGACCGCGGAAGAATGGGAGCACCCGACATAAAAGGCAGTAATGGGGTAACCTTCGTAGAAAAGTAAAATTATTCAAAGTGAAAAATACTTCCGAGTCCTTGACCCGCGAAGGAGGTAACTGGGACCTCCGAGTGCCGGAGCCACTTCAAAGTCTCGCGCTAATTGGATTTACAACGACTCCCGCGCTTAACCCCACCCCCACCTCTTTTACGAGAGAAGTTTCGAGTAGTAGAAGCCGCGAAGAAGATAGGAAATGCTCTCTGTTTAGCTGAAGGGACAAGTCCTCGGATGATCGCCAACCAAGTGAGCCACGCTGACACAAATTTTTCCACTTTCCAAGCGACCACCCTTGTCCCAAAGTTACCCCACACCACAAACCCTGTCGCGCATCCTTTCCCAGGACCCGATGTTGTTCGCGTGAACGCGTCAGCTTAAGAGGCTGGTTTTCTTGGCGGGAACCGGCTTCGGGGGGTGAATATTGATGGGGCTTTGGGGGTTGGGTAGTAAGACTATGTAAAACCGATAATCCCCAACCGTCTTTACGACGTTAAATTGATACTTCGAGAGGATCTTTCGCGTGCTCCATCCACAGCGGAAACTCCCGGAATACGATGGGTTTATCCAGGGCTTGACGCGATCAGTTTTTAGGTGTTTGACAAGTCAGATAAAAGAATGGTTCTTTTTGGAAAATTGATGAAAAACTGGAAGAGGAAAGCTTAAATAAACTAGGGATGATGAAAGTGGTTTAACAATATGGTTTCAACATATTGATAACTTCTCACCTGAAAACGCCAGTCTCGCCACTAGGTGACGCAGAACTCTATTATATCTCAAAATCTCATGGTGATATGAAACTCTTAGCACACGTCTGTTAAAACAACTTAGATGACGACTGAAGATAAGCCAATTTAATTACAGATCACGTGTTCTAAAACCGAAAGCAGAATGATTTCGGAAATTAGCGTCTCCTGACCTTGAAACTGAGAAGCCGTGGAGAATCTTCAGTTGAAACCTTGATGAGGATTCTCGGGTTGGGTTGAAATGGGCAGGTGTTTGGAGACGCGATCGGACCAACTGGTAGGAAGCATTCCCACGTGAGAATAATCGAGCGAGCCAGTAGGTCTCTCGTATGAGTGTGTCCAGTGTGAGTGTGTCTATGACGAACAAATTGCTGAAGGAATTACAGGAACCAGAAGCGAGAAATTTCTCCTTTTGGCCCTTCTTCTCCTTTGCTAGAAGCTAGAAGTTCATGGCAACCACTTAAACCACCATCTGCGGACGGACTTGAAGAGCCGTCTGTAAAAGGGGGGAAGGGGAAGATCACGAGAGGGGAAAGAGTGACTGTCTGATGCATTCTGACTCGTGATTATGGCACGGAGGTCAGAAAGGATCTATGCCTCACTGCACCGCCGTCATTACGAATGTATCGTCTAACTGATCATGAAAATAAAAAGTTCGATGAGCTAGTCGCCATCGTCAATTTTAGATTGCATAAGAAATTCATACTTTATTCCAAGTGATACTAATTTCTAGATAATTTGGGATATGTAGTGAAGTATTGGAAAATTGTCAAAAGCGATTATTCATTCGGGTTGAAAAAAGTGGCGATAAAGTTTAGCGACCGCGTTGTGCATTTCCGCACCTCGTGTTGCGATTCATAGGCGGGTATTGCGTGTGGTCTCGTAGGATTTTGTTTTCATCTGCGGTACTGGGGGTTGGGGACCATAAGCGGTCGACGCGAGCGAACGAGGCGGGCATCGGGGGTAGAAAAAAAGGGCGAAACCACGTGGTTGCAACGACAGGACGCTCGTTTCTACCCCATTTGTATCTGTGCACATGACATCCATTCGCTCTAGAAAAAAATGTAGGTTGAATACGAATTAATGACTGCCCCTTGAAATAAAATAGTAAAGGAAATCAACTCTCTTCAACTCTCTAATACATATAAATTCTCATACCATTATCATTATTTCTTTACAATTATACTTATTCATTTTTAAATAGATTCGTTCAATTTATTTAAGCTTCTTCTAATAAATACATTTTTCGTAAAGACCATTCATACAACCCCGAGTTTTGCTTCCCTTTTGTTTTTATCTCGGAAATCCAAAAACATTTCCAACTGTGAACTTTACAGAACCTTTTAATTTTCACGTCCCAAGTTACTAGGCATAGAAAAATCTTTTGGGCACAAATCTGAATAGATTCCCACGTAGGTGGAATGTTATTTTAAATCACACTCGTTTCATCTAGTGATTTTCCATAGAATTGCATGGGACCACACGCAATGAGTGACGAAACGAGCGACATGAATTGTCTGAAACCCCGCGGACACGTGTAAGTCGTTCTAGAAGGTAGATTTATTTAACTGCAGATCTCTTGCTTCAGGAACAAGCACCCAGTGAAATTGCAAATAAATCAAGAAAACCTTTGGGAACTAAAGTCTATAATTTAATCTTTCATAAATTTAAGTTCCCATCTTTGGCAATTTTGACTTTTCTATCATTTTCTTATGATTCCTAAAAAATGTATCCTTTTTCCGGATAATTTGCAGGATAAGAATCGATAAGGCCTAAAGGTTTTAAAGCGATGACTGGCAAGAAAAGAGTAATTTTACGTTCTTATAGCCGATTTACGTCAGTTTGCGTAATCCAATTTCAATTTGTGACAGTGGTAACCATTCTACAGTTCATGTAGATCGAAAAATATCGTCTTAATTTTTACGATCTCCTGATAAGGAGCTCCATAAATTTTGGACAGATTAGATCGGCTCGTGGCATATTTCGTCGAGACGAGACCTCAATTCTCTGAAATCATGAGCGAAAATCGTCAGGCCAGGCACATAACCGGGCAAACAGTATTATCGATGTAGGTATCTTCTCAAGATCCATTGCGTCAGTTTATCCCAACTGATAAGGTTTGGTTCACTTTTTTTTATTTCCATTTCTTTCCTCTTAACGAGACATTAGCAAACACTTGATTTATTTAACTTTTTATGATTAGAACTGCAAACTAGCTATTAAATACAAAGCAATAAATCTTGAATCATATTTGGTCTAATTACCCAGTTTGAATTTGGCGCGATGACTAAAGTAGTAAAGCGGGAGATTCAAATCGTTAAATTCCTTTTTTTTTTTTTGAAATTCTGAGATTTCTTTATAGATGAAGGATCTGGTATTGACTCTTGGATGATCTCGTTACTCTAAATGATCAGTGGGAAGAATAAAGAGATGAAAAAGGGAAATGAGAATCGGGGGAAAAGGATACTAAGTTTCGAAAAGAATTCTTCCTAGTTAGAGGAAATGGGTCTCAGGAGTGGGTGGTGGGCGGACTGCGGAGGACAAGTAGTGAAGGTACAGCGACAAATACGTGGATTGTATCAGATGTTGCACGTGTATGTGTCAATACGAGTAGCATAAACGCAACACACGTGCGCCTCGTGACTATATCTGTATTATATAGAGGGGAGGCGTGGTTTAAAAAAGGGGGCGGGGTCGGTGGCTCTCGCACCCTTCTCCGCGGACCTCAGTGGCATCGAACTCAGAACCGCGGATCGGCCGAGTCCTTTACCAACACACTTTAAGCACTTTAACTCCGCTCTCGGAGCGAGACGGTCGGTATCGGAGGCGTGTGCGAGCGCGAGAGTGACGTTTCGAAGCAGGACGGATGCAAGTGGGAAGAAAGAAAGGAGCAGAGAAAAAGAGAGAGAGAGTTTGATATCAGGGTCGGGGTGTTGCGCAGGTAGGAGGGAGAAAGAGAAAGATCAGAGAAGCAGTAACGCGAGAGGAGTAAAGAGGGGGACAGTGCATTCTCCGTCTCTCATGATTTTCTACCATCCTGACCGGCACCCCTGTGTGTGTGCAGAACTAACCACCGCAGCGATCCCAGTCGGTACTATTACCGAGAATGGCAATCGGCGTTGACAACTCGTGGGACATTCTGCGTTTCATTGGAAATTCCTTTATTTATCAGTGCAAGGGAAAAAAGTGTGTTGAGTCCGGACATTCAGTTTTAGTGCGGCATGAGGTTCCAATGCGAAAAAATAACAAGCTTTAGCAAGACTGGAAAGATGCTGGATTGTATGATGTATAATTTAGATGTCATTTCCGAAAAGGTAATTTCTTTTCTTGGTCAAATAAAATTTAGGGGTTGAATTGCATTTTTAACCACCCTTCGAAGAAGAGATGACATGAAGCGTGAGAAGTGATTATTTTGAGAAAAAATAAGATGAGCTCATGGTGAGTGCATATTGTGCGCACGACGTGAGGTGTGCAAGAATGGCTTGTGATTTAATATTTGAAAATTGATAAGACTTGCAATGATAAGCTTGGAGATGATAAATATATAAATAAATAATAAATATTGTTAGACTTTCTAATTAATTGAAATTTAATTTTAATTCGAACCCTAGTTGAGATATCTTACGATTTATTTTAGAGAAAAGGAGAGGAGCTCATGGTGAGTGCATGTTGTGCGCATGGCGTGAGGTGTACAAAATGTATGGATTGTGACTGAATATTTGAAAATTTATAAGACTTTCAATGCTGAACTTGGAGAACACTTCTAAGGGTGGTACCGTAGAATCACTTATCTTCGGACACTGACCCAAACTTTGAGCACATATTTTTCTTGGATGTATACATATTTTTGGAAAAAAAATTTGGCTTCTTACATCATTTCCGACTTTAGATTTCAAAGTTTTTGTTTCTTTTACACTAACTAGTTATGTAAAAACAAAAAAAAAATTGGATGAAAAATTGGATGTGAAATTAAGTTTTATTTTGATCCGAAACTGAGAGATATTTTATGATTTGTTTTTCTTGATAAGTTTTATAAAAGTGTAATAGGAGTACATGGAAAATATTTTTATCTAGAATTAAGTGATCTGATTCATCGATTTAAAACTCGTTTTGCATACACTCTCCTGGGTAATTAATTTTTTGCTTGTTTACATTGGAAGATTGAGTAAGAGCACAAAATCTATATTATGCGATTATGTTATGATTCGTTGTCCATTTCGGCGTTATCTGGACGTAGATAAGCCCAATTAAATGTTTCTGATTAGTATTGACTTTCAAATAAAATTAAAAGATTCTTATATTTTGAAGTTTTTACTTTACCGTTTTCTTGTTTCGCTTAAGGAATTATCTTGAAAATTCAATTTATTTTTCCGTTCCTGGAGTAATTTAATATCATTATTTCCAGGCTTAATTTATATTAGAAATGATCTCTTCTTGGTCAATATGTTTTTATATCATTTTTAAAATGATTTATTTTTGGCCTCAAAATTTTGATCGATTTTGCTTTCTTTAAAAAGAGGAACCACTGAACTAATATTTGTGCAGGTTTCTTATTTCCTATATTTTATTTTTAATCAGATATCAACAAGACAAAACAATCCCGCCACTTATTTAGGTTTTTTCCTATTCTTGAAAAGTTTTTAGGCATCTCTATTTCAAGGATGTTTCTGCAATGAAAAATGATTACAAAATAATAGAATCTGTTACAGTACGCAATATGGTGATCCAGAAATTGTCATGTTTGAAAAATGCAATGTGCTTTTAAAAATTCTTGTTCCTTTTTGAAAAAAGAAAAACTATAAAAACAATTTAATCCAATCGGATGAAATTTTGCACTCCCTCATGGAAGCAAAAGGTTAAACCATAAATATTTTCGTTACTATTGTGCTTACAAAAAAATGTTTCGCACAGTATTTGCCTAATTTTTAATGGTAAATTTAATGGGCAATTTTTTGGACTATAAATCTCTTTGCGGCTGAAAATTAATTATTTCTTTCTAAAAGTGTTTCTTTAGGTTTACCTGGTTACGACTTCCACTTCTAGAAGATTTACAATATTCTAAGAACAACAGAAATTTTTTTAGAAAACGTTGAATTTTCAACCATAAAGGATAAATTTTCAACCAAAACAGACGTATCTTCAACTAAATTTTCAAATACAAATGAGGAATATCCGACTAAATAGTTGAATCTTTGACTAAACAATATAAATTTTAAAAGAAAAATGGAATGGTTAAATTTTCATTTTAAAAAATGAATGTTTAGCCAAAAAAAAATGTTAACAAAATATTTAATTTTTCAACAAAAGACATAAATTTTCAACTAAAATGATGAATCTTTAACCAAAAAAAAAACAACATTTTTAAAAAAGTATTTCAACGTTCAATCAAAAAAGGTGAATTCTCAATGAAAAAGGTAATAGTGGAAATTTCAACCAAAAAGGATTTTTATTTTAAATCAAATACAGTTGAACGCAACCACAAAAGAGGAATTTTTAACAAAATACATGATTTATTTTCAATTGAAAAAAATAATTTTGAACGAAAAAAGATAAATTCCTAATAAAAAATGTAATAGTTGATACTTCAAACAAAAAATATTTTTATTTTAAATCAAAAACAGTTACACTCAACCAAAAAACAATTTTCCAACAAAGTAGTTGAATTTGCAGGCAAGAGAAAAAAATCAACCAGATTTTTGAAGTTTCAAGCCAAAAAAGCGAATTTTCAACAAAAAATTTGATTTTCAGCCAAATAATAAAATTTTTATCCAAAAAAGTTTAATTCTCATTGAAAAATCTAGTATTTTAAATTTCAAGCAAAAAGACGAATTTCAGCAAAATAATTGAATTTGAAACCAACGAGATAAATTTTCAACCAAGAACATAATTTTTTACCAAAAAAAGACGAATTTTAAACAAAATGCATGAATTTTCAATTCAAAAAGATCAATTTTCAACCAAAAATGAGATACTTAAATTTGAAATTAAAAAAATTAATTTTTAATGGAAAAAGATGAATCCTCAATGAAAAATGTAATAGTTGATATTTCAACCAAAAAACAGTTTAATTTCAAATAAAAAACAATTATATTGACCAAAAAAAATAATTTTCATCAAAATAGTTGAATTTTCCGTCAAGAGAGAAATAAAATCAATCAGATTGTTAAAATTTCAAGCCGAAAAGGCGAGTTTTCAACAAAAAAATTGATTTTCAACCCAATAATAAATTTTTATCTAAAAAGATTAATTTTCAATGAAAAATGTAATAGATGAAATTTCAACCAAAAAAGACAAATTTTCAAGAAGATTGTTTAATTTGAAACTAAAGAGATGAATTTTTAACAAAATATGTGCGTGAATTTTGAGCTACAAAAGATGAATTTTCAACAAAATGGTGCAATTTGAAACCAAAGAGATTAATTTTCAACCAAGATTAATTTTTTACTAAAAAAGACGAATTTTAGACAAAATACATGAATTTTCAACTACAAAAAGACAAATTTTCAACAAAATAGTTAAATTTGAAACCAAAAATATAAATTTTCAACTAAAAAAGATCAATTTTCATTCAAAAATGGGATAGTTGAATTTTTAATTGAAAAAATTGATTTTTAGCGGAAAAAGATGAATCTTCAACGAAAAATGTAATAGTTGATATATCAACCAAAAAACAGTTTAATTTCAAATCAAAAACAGTTATATTCAATCAAAAACATAATTTTCATCAAAATAGTTGAATTTTCAGTCAAGAGAGAAATAAAATCAATCAAATTGTTGAAATTTCAAGCTAAAAAGGCGAGTTTTCAACAAAAAAGTTGATTTTAAATCCAATTATAAATTTTTATCCATAAAGATGAATTCTCAATGAAAAATGTAATAGATGAAATTTCAATTTAAAAAAATCAATTTTCAACGAAAAAAGATGAATCCTCAACTAAAAGTGTAATAGTTCATATACTTCAACCAAAAAAGAAATTTAATTTTAAATCTAAAACAGTTTAATTCAACCAAAAAAGTAATTTTTAACAAAACAGTTGAATTTTTAACCGAATGAAATGATTTTCTTTCAAAATCGTTTAATTTCGAACAAAGTAATTAAATTTTCAACCAAGTAACACAATTTTTAAGCTAAAAAGATGAATTTTCAACTAGAATAATAAATAAAAGTAACTGGAATAGTTAAATTTCCGGTTGAAAAAATTCATTACCAACCAAAGACAAATGAATATTTAACTCTGAATTTATTTTTTCATTTCTTTCTAAGTATTTTTATAAATTTCATAAAATTTGGAATCTCAGGGTGGGAGAAAAATTTCAGTTTTCCTATATTGGGCTATAAATCTCTATGGCTATCTGCCGCCACAATTTGAATAGT
>JAUMHM010000088.1:12228407-12303947 GCA_032362435.1 Melikaiella ostensackeni
AAAGCAATAAAATTGATTGATTGTCGTAAAAAAGACTTGTGAACTACATTTCGAAAGTAACTAAAAAAGTAACGATTATTATATTTACTGTTACTGAAAAAAATTTAACTAGTTACCAACTCGTTACTTACTCACAAAAGTAATTTCGTTACTACTATCGTTACCAAAAAAAGTAACTAGTTGCATTAACTAGTCAAAAGGAACTAGTTAAAGTATCTAGTGAAAAAGAACTTTTTTTTTTTTTAGTAGTTACTTTCCATCACTGATTGAATTGTATTGAAAATTCGGTTTAGATTAATCTGAGCTTGGATTGAACATTTGGTTCGGGTTGATTCGGATCAAAAGTTCGGATTGATTCGGATTAATTTTTCACCGATTTGGATCGAACGAGATTGAAAAGCTCGGATAGGAGTCCTATCAAAAACTGTATTAGGGAGTGCAAGGTTTTAGCGATCTTTTCCCACTGAAAAAATCAGGAATGTTTAGTCTTAATACCTGGCATCAAATTCCATGAAACTTCCTCTCCCCGTAGTCTCCCCAGGTATACCGAAGATGCGAATAAAGTAGCTCGCGAGTGGAGGCG
Source organism: Melikaiella ostensackeni (assembly GCA_032362435.1). Taxonomy (NCBI): domain Eukaryota; kingdom Metazoa; phylum Arthropoda; class Insecta; order Hymenoptera; family Cynipidae; genus Melikaiella; species Melikaiella ostensackeni. The sequence goes on from JAUMHM010000088.1 coordinate 12,228,991, forward strand.
CCGCATGTGGTAATTGTAGTACGTACCGGGTACTACCGGCCAATGATATTCAGTGGTTTTATCTTGATATGTTTATCTGGACTCGGTTGCGAGCGTTTTATTTTATTCCTACTCTCGGGTACAATAGTGTGAGTACCTGCCTCCTCACATGAAGTCGTGCGACTGTAGGAGAATCGTTTTTCTGGTGTGGACTGCTGCGTGGTGCACCGGAAAAGTATTGGTCACTACGGAGCCTACGGTGTACAGTGGTAGCGTGCCAGTGGTCACACCGTAACGAAACGGTGGGGACAAGAGTGCCAGTGTGGACAAGAGTGCCAGTGTGGAGGGGAAACTTTGCGTTTACCGGCGATTCCGAACAGGGACATGGTAAGGGATACTCAGTAATTGACCTCTCTTGACTGATTTAAACGGCTACTGTATAGAGCTGTATAGCCACTTACCCAAGTCGCGAGATGAACATACACTGAAAAAAATTCTTGGATCTGAAGAAATGCATTTCCTTGATTCCATTTCTTTAAGCCAAGGAGACTGTTTGCTTAATTGTAATGAATATTGTTTAAAGGCAACAAATTCGTGTGTTGATTCAAAGAAATCATTCCTTCAGGCGCCATTTCTTCGAAACGAAGAAATATTTCTTGGCCTTTGAGAATGTGAGATAATTAACTTAAGGAATTGACATCTTTAAAACTAAAAATCTAGTTTCGTTGAATCTCGTTTTCGCATCCAAAGAAATATTTCTTTAGTTTAATGATTTCGAGCCTTTGAATTGAAAAATATTCTATTTGAAATAACTAATTCATCGATGCGTGGATCAAATATTTTGGTTTCTTTGAATCAAGGAAATATTGACAACAGACCATGTCATTAGTTAAATAAAGTTAATTAGTCACTTGAGCATTAATTTATTTACTTAGTAATTCATGTCAAGTAAACATTTTTCTCCAGTAAAGAAATATATTTTTGAAATAACTTCAAACCAGATTCGTTCGAAAAAATATTTTTGTGAAAATTACACCATAGTTATAATCTGAAAAGATGTAGTGATTGGCGGTGATCGGTCTTCCTAACAACTCGCGGTGCTTACTATTTTTATTTACTCCGTGGAAATAAAATAAAAATATTATTATAAATTATAATAATTATGATTTCATTAAATATTTTTTAAACAATGTCGATATTTTTTTCAAGTAAATCGGTCCTTGAATCAATGAATATTTTATCCACTCTTACGTGTTTATTCTGAATAGTATGCCACATCTTAGAATCACATAAATATTTACTTCTGTTAAAGAAACATTTGTTACGAAAAAATATTTATTTTACCTTAAAGTACGCCTACTTGAATCAGCGAAACATATATACGATTGAAAAAAACTTTTACTCAGTCCGAGTTATATTTATTTGTATGTAATAATTATCTTCTTGAACTTAAGCTATACTTCTTTGCATTAAAGAACTCACCAATCGTATCAAATATTTATTTTTTACAGTCATACAAAATCTATTTCGCTCAACGATTATTTCACAGTATCAAATAAATACTTCTTTGCCTTAATCACTTCGTTCCTTGGATACAAAAAAAAAAATATTTCTTTGAACTGAAGATACATTTCTTCAGCCACATTCTACTATACAATTTCTTTGAATCAAAGATTTTTAAAAATTTAAATGCTTTTTTTTCTCAGTGACTGAATCGGTGCAGTCACCGATGGGCCGGAAGAAATCGAGGACCGCTTGGAGCGGCCCTTAAAATAAAAAATAATTAACATCCCTTAAAATCTTGAAAATCCTATTAAAATCCCTGAAATCTTATGAAATTTCTTGATAACTTTTCAAATATTATAAAATTCATTCAAATTTTTACAATCCGTTGAAATCCTGTTGAATCTCTTGAAGAACCCATGTAATTCCATGAAATCTGAGGATATTTCCTTAGCTCCTGGAGAATTTTTTAAAATACATAAAGAGCTTTTAAAATCCTTTGAAGTAATTGAAATTTACAAAAATCTTATAAAACCGTCGGATTCCTTTAAAAATCCCTCGGATTTTTTTAAAGTATTCTAAAATCTTATAGGTCCTGCACTAAGAGAAAAGATTACTTGAACCAAAGAAATGTAGTACTGCATACGTACAAATATTTTTTTCATAGAAAGAAATTTTTCTTACGACAAGAATGATTTTTTCCTTTGGAAAATATTATAATGTATAATCTTCTGTAATCTGTAATCTTTTTCTCAGTGGTATACAATCCTTTCAAATCTTTGGAAATTCTAGGAAATTTTTTAAAACCACACGACATTTTCTAATTGCTTAAAAATCATTAAATCCTTGGAAATTTTTTGACAACTTTGAAATCTCTTGGAATCTTTTAAATTTTAAAAGGCCCTCAAATTGTTCAAATCCGTTGAAATCTTTTGAAAGCCTTTGAAATTTGTTAAAGCTCATGAAAATTTCTAGTAATCTCTTTAAATATTCTTAAATCTTTAAAGTCGTTCAAAAACCCTTCAAATTCAATAAAATTCTTAAAATCTGTTGAAAATTCCTTGGATTCTTTTAAAATATCCTAAAATCCTTTGAAATCCCCTTTCATTCTTTCAAATTCTTAAAATATGTTGAAAATTTCTTGGAACCATTTAAAATACCCTAAAATATTTCAAATCCTTTGAAATCTTTTAAAATCTCCTGAATTTCTTAAATCTCTTAAAAATTTCTTGGAATCTTTCAAAATATCCTAAACTATTTCAAATTCATTGAAGTCCTTTGAAATCTCTTGAAATTTTTTAAAGCTCTTGAAAATTCCTTGGAATCTCTCAAAATATCCTAAAATATTTAAAATTATTGAAAGTAATTGGAAATATCTTGAAATATTTGAAAATCTCTGAAATTTTTTGAAATCCCTCAGTTCTTATCGATAAATTCTTCGAAATCCATTAAAATATTATAAAATTCCTTAAAATAATCGAAATTCTCGAAAATTTTATGAAACCCATTGAAATTCCTTAAAAACCTTCTGAAATATTTGCAAATTCATTGAAAATTCCTTGAAATCTTTTAAAGTATCCTGAAATATTTTTAATTTTTTAAAACTCTTAGAAATACTTTGAAATATTTGAAACTATCTGAAAATCATTGAATACCCTCAATTCTTATTAATAAATTCTTTGAAACCCCATAAAATATTTGAAGTTCTATATGAAATTCTTTAAGATCCTGGGAAATTCTTTAAAATACCTTATTGAGAGCTTTCAGAATCCCTTAAAATACTTGAAATCCTCGGAAATTTCATGAAATTCCTTGAAAATCCTTCGAAATATTTCTAAATCTACTGAAAGTTCCTTGGAATTTTCAAAATATTCTAAAATATTTGAAATTTTTTTAAATTTATAGAAATACCTGGAAATATTAAAAAAATTCTTCAATTATTTGAAATCCGTTGAAATTCCTTAAAAATTCAATGAAATATTCGAAAATCCTCTCAAACCCCTTGGAATCTTCTGAAACATCCTAAAATCTCATGAATCCTAATGAATCTTTCCGAATCTTCTGAAATTCAAGGAAATTCTTTAAAACCGCATGGAATTTTTGATATCCGGTGAAATTCCGTGGAATATTTGAAAATTTCTCCAAATCTTTGAAATCCTGCGAAATCCCTTAATTCTCGTGAAATTCCTTGAAACGTATGGAAATATTATAAAAAGTTTATAAATTTTTGATATCAATTGAAATTCCTTGAAAATCCCCTGAAATCCCATATAAATCCACTGAAATCTTTGAAATTCTCTGAAGTCCCTTGGAATCATTAAAAATACCCTGAAACCTTTAAAATCCTATGGAATCTTTTTAAAAACTTTAGAAACTTTAGTAAATTCTTTGCAATCCCATACAAAGAATTTGAATCTCTTAAAACCCCATAAAATCTTTGAAATAATATCAAATCGCATTAACTTTAGGTCCATTAAAATCTGTTGAAATCCTCTGAAATCCCTGGAAATTTTTTTAATCTTTTGAACTTTTTACAAAAAATGCGTAAAATCGCTTTCAGAGTCGGTTTACAAGACTTGTTATCGGGACGGTTGGTAAATCCCAGTCTGCTTCTATAGTGTGCGCCAAAAATCCCAGATTCCTCTCTGTGACACGGAATGTCGCCATTTTCATACATATATTACAAAAATTATATTTCTTAATGAAGATTTAAAATAATTGTTGAGTGTCTTATCCGACCATTCCCGAAAATCTTTTATAAAACTGAAATAAACTTCGCCCCGGTACTAAAAAATTCTCTCTATAGATTTCTAGAAACACTAAAATCACGTACTTGAAAGAAAAGGGGACTAGCTCATAAAAAGAATATTTCAGGCACGTCGAAGTTAACGAAGCAGGCTTTAAAACTACCGAGAATCCATACATTCGAACCGAAAGGGACATGTGAAAAGATACACCGGAAATATTATACATTTTGTCATTAATGGCTGAACCCATACGTCCCGGCGTTTGGCTCCAGACTTGATGTGTAAAATAAGAGGGGGGGGGGGGTATTGAAACCTTCAAAACAGAAGCTATAGCTGCTGCACTCTCGGCTGCACTGAATCGCAGCGGGAGCGCCATAAAAATATTTTTAGATACCAACTCCTCTTTCTTCGACTGCTCCTTAACGGCTCGAGGGGTTGAGGCTGCGGGGGAGCGAGAAAGCACAGTGAAAAAAAAATCCATTGAGAGAGTCAGAAATACTGTGAGAAAATCACTCGGAAAAGAGATGGAAAAAGTAGAAAGGAAATGATACAGATGACGATCAGAATGTCGAACCGAAAAGCCACGTGCAGCCGATACATCAACAAAAGTTTCATTACCCTTTTTCCTTGTCTTTTTCGTTTCCTATAAATGTACATGAGGCTTGGTTTCATAGTAAAAACTGAGAGTAAGAAATGTTGCAGGTAATCGGTGAAACGGGGTAACAGAAAACTGAGTAACTGAGGCTGAGATAAATTCACCGTGGGACTTGAAGATTTCTCCGACGGACTCCGTTGCTGTTACCCTGTTTCACCGATTACCTGGAATGCTTCTTACCTCCAGTTTTTTTCTGTGTTGGTAAGATGTAATTTTGGGAAAAATCCCAGTGGGCTGGTACTATTTTAAGCAATTTGGGCTGTTTGATTGCATGATTGGGTCGCTTCCTGATTCTCAACAATTTGTTTTAACCATTTGTCTATGAAATGGTTTAGAAGAAATGGCCCAGAATCGTTGGAGAGATCCCAGACTCCGTAATTTTTTTCCTGTTTCATAGGCAGGAATAAATATTTTAGAAGATAATGTTTTCGTCGCATCCGGGGCAATTAATAGGAAGGGAATCTGATGTTTTCGAGTGAAGTTCCCTCTCGAGGTCTTCCCTCTTTTCTTTCTTCTATCATCGAGATGATTGGGACCACGTGTGTTCTCTGGCGTCTGGCTTCTCCTCGTTTCTTCGATTCTCAACATGTCCACCTATTTCGAGATACTCGAAGGGAGTTTATGACCTTTTCTTTCCCCACTCTCTTCCCTCCAAGTCTCGAATTCCTCAGTTGAAGAAAAATCTTTTCCCCTCTACCAATTTTCTAAATGAATTGATACCTTCTAGAATTAGGATGATAAAATCGATTCTTTACAGAGGACTCTTTGGGGAATTAAAAATATTTTTTACCCTCATGAACTTTGAGTCAGACGCATATAAGTCATCGGCATTACTGATCGCATCTTTGCTTTTAATCTTGCCGCCAATTCACGGTCCGTTAAATAAGAGTTATATATCGCAATGAGACTCCCTTCTGTTCAACCATAGTTGTCTCTCAGTACAAATGAGATCCCTACTTTCAAAGTGAAAAAATTCAGTTAAAAATTGTTGTATATCAAGTAGCAATATTCTTCATCTAATATTTTTTCGGATTACGAGAGCTTAAATAATTTTATATCCAGTGAGGATTTTTTCCCCAAGGTTGACGAAGACATCAATAAATCTCAAAGGCTCATTATATCATAAACGATATTATCACCAACAGATCTTATCTAGATCCGCGAATCTGCAGATGTTCTCTTTCAGTTTGAACTGAAGAATTTAACGTATCGAACACTTTCGACTAATACTATCTCTTCTCTCTTTGTCTCTGATTTTCTCTCTCTCTCTCTCTTTTGTAGCAAAGAAAAGGTTACCTGCTATTATCATCATCATCGTCATGATGCCATCTGCCCCAATATTCGCTCCTCACCTTTCCGTATCAGGAACCTCGTTCAGAAGCATTGTTTACGATTTTCACGCGCAATTGATCGCGAATGGGCCGAAGTTCATAGATCGATCATAGAATCCTCACTAGGAAGATCGTTTCGGGTGAGACTGTCGATAGCTTTTGTGTCCCCAAGGACCCTGCAAGTGCCGAGTCACGCCTTGACAAACAGGGATGTCAAACAGATGTCTCGCTCCACTATCCAGACCATGTTTCCTCCGAAGATGAGCCTTTGGTTCTTCAAAAACGTTTCCTGTCTTAGCTCCACAAAAAAATTCTGTACTCTCTTCGGTAATTAAATTTGTCTCAGCTGCCTTTACTTAATTTTGTTACTTTCCAAAAAAATATCCTGAAACAATAATTTTTTCAGAATGAGACTCTTCATTATTGTTTTAATCATGATAATCGAGCCTGCAATCGATTATCAAGAAATGTATATTAAAATATTTATAGTCCAGAAATGTGGTTCGCTTAAATTTATGCAGTAATCACTTTCTCTGATCTTATTTTCCTTTGGAGACTAAATTAGTTCTCTCGTCAGACGTCATAAATTAGAGCATAAGTTTTACAAATCTGACGATTGGAATTTGGTTATGAAAGGCTCATTTTCCAATAAATCGGGGAATTGATAGGAAAAGGTAAAAAATAATATCGCACCCCATTTCCCTGTCAGTGCGTATGATTGGCTGTCGGCATCGTGCCGTTCGTTCGCTTGGGTTTGGTCATTTTGCTCGGTCAGTTTATAGGGGATTTGACACGCGACACGTCGAGCTTTGCACCTGACGCCCGATCGTCAGTGGTTTTCACGGTCACTTGAAAAAAAACTAACTTCCCTCTCTCAAATCGATGGATATTTTTTATTCCAAATATTACAAGTTGCGCGCAATGTTCATGGCTGTCATGCTCACTCAAGTCATTTTTAGTCACTTTTTTTTCAATTCACTTTTTAGTCACTTTTTTAAGATAAAGTCACTGTAGTCCCTTTTTTAAATGAAAATATTACATTAGTCACTTTTCTTTCCATAAATTAATTGTTCAATTCGGGTCTATACGTATTTCTGAATTTTATTGAATTCTCTTGAATTCCTTTGAACTCTCCTTGAATTCTTTGGAATTCCCTTGAATTCTTTGGAATTCCCTTGAAATCCACTGAATTCAATGAACTTTTTTAATTTTATTTTTTTTTAATTCACCCTGAAGACCTTAAAATCCCCTTGAATTATTATCGATTTTATCATATTCTTATTCACTAATTCTATTCACTAACATTTATCTGAATTCAATGAAAGTTTGTTGGATTTTAAAAATTTGGTTCCATTCACTTGAACTGTTTTAAATTCATCTTGGGTTCGTATGAATTTCATCGAATACTCTTTTAAATTCGTTTAAATTCTTCTAAATTGACTCCAATTTTACTAAATTCAATAGAATGTTTTGGGTTCTAAAATTTGATTCAAGTCAGCTGAATTAATTTGGAATTCACCCTGAATTCTTATTAATTTATCCTGAATTATTTTAAGTTTTTTTTTAATCCTTTGGAATTCTCTTGATTTTTTTTAATCTCCCTGAATTTTTTTGAATTTACTTGAATTGATCTAAATTCACTCAATTCTACTTAATTCAATCGATTTTTTTTATATTTTTTTAATTCATCCTGAAGTCTTTTGAACTCACCTAGAATTCTTGGGTACTCAAGACATTCTTTTGAATTCCCATGAATTTTTCTAAATTCACTCCGAATGTAATTAATTCAATGAATTTTTAAAATATTTTTGATTGTTTTTAATTCACTTGAATTTTTGTTAAATTGACCTTGAATTTTGACGAATTCCATCAAACTCTTCTCATTTTTCTTAAATTCCTCTAAATTCACTCAATTCTACTTAATTCAATGGATTTTTTTTGCTTTTTTAAATTCATCCTGAAGTCTTTTAAACTCACCTTAGAATTCTTAGGCACTTAATACATTCTTTTGAATTCCCATGAATTTTTCTAAATCCACTCCAAATTTAATGAATTCAATTAATTTTTTTAAATGTTTTTAATTCACTTTAATTTTTGGTAAATTGACCTTGAATTTTGATGATTTTCATCGAACTTTTCTCATTTTCTCTAAATTCCTCTAATTTCACTCTAATTTTATTTTATTGAATGTTTCTTGTTAAGTTTTTTTTTCAATTCTCTTAAATTCTGTTGAATTCGCCCTGAATTCTATTCACTCCTAATTTGTTCAATTCAATGAAAATTTTTTGATTTTTGAAATTTTGTTCAATTCACTCCAATTTTACTGAAATCAGTGGAATATTTTGAAAGCTTCTTCAATTCATTTGAATTCATTTGGAATTCAACTTAAATTCTTATTAATTCATCCTGGATTCTTGTAAATTCTTTTGCATTTTTTGGAAAACTTTTAAATTTTTTGACTTGACCTGAATTTTTTGAAATTTCCTTCCATTTTCCTCAATTCACTCCAAATGTAATTAATTCAATGAATTTTTTAAATACTTTTTAATTAGTTTCAACTCACTTAAATTTTTTTTTTTTAATCAATCCTGAAGTTTTATTAATTTCATCGAATTCTTCTCATTTACCTTAAATTCTTTTAAATTCACTTTAATTTTATTTTACTCTATAATTTTTTTATTCTTCAATTTTTTTCAATTCACTTAGATTCTGCTGAAAATTCACCGTGAATTCTGTTCACTTCCCATTCATTCAATTCAATGGAAAATCATTGATTTTTAAAATTTTGTTCAATTCACTCAGATTCTTCTGAATTTCATCAAAGTCTCTTGAATTCTTCTAAATTCACTCCAATTTCACATAAATCAATGGAGTATTTTTGAAATATTAAATTTTTTCTCAATTAATTTGAATTTACCCTGAATTCCTTTGAGTTTAGCTTGAATTGTTTTGATTTCCCTGTGAATTCTTATGAATTTATCCTAAATTCGTTAGAATTCACCTGAAACTCTTCAAATTTCCATCAAATTCTTTTGAATTAATTTGAATTAAATCACAATATTAATACACATTAGTCACTTTAAGTAAATTTTAGTCACTTATGATCACTTTTTCGGTTCAAATAGATCACTTTTATCATTTTTTTCAAGTAAATTAGGCTGTGGCAGCCCTGGCAATGATATAAATAAAAAAATTACAGCACTCCGAATTCGTCTGCTGCATGACTGTTAGGCTTACCATCGTAAAAAACAGTATTTAAGGTTTAATTTCAGCCCTTTTCTAAGTCTATATCAAAACGGGTTGGTCCATTACAATTTTGACAAAAATGGGATCGATCGCGCAAAAGGAACAAATTAAAACAATGAGTTTAATTTCGAACTCAATTTTAAATTTAAGATTGGTCTATCAAAAATTTGGGCCTGTAATTGGGATCTTAAAAATGATGAAAACTAGTAGTTAGATGGGACAAACGCAATGTTTGTTTTAAAGTTAAAGGCAGAGACGTGCCTGGGCTTTGGAGCTCAGGCCACCGGCTCTCTCACAATGATCATTTTTCATGACGCGTCATTCCAAGATAATATTCCCCCGCTTCACCACCGGATACCAATCAGTATGTGTGACTGTGAAACGAAAACAATACCATTTAAATATGTTTACAGAATGAGAGAGCAGATCGGCTCGCATGTTGTTTGATGTTGATTTCACGATGTTATGGTGTCGCTGCGCTCGTTAGATAAAGGTCCGGGATGCGCCACCCAAGAGGCGCACACTGCATTATGCTGCAGAAGATGCCCCAACCACCTCCGCAAATTTTTCTTTTTCTTTTTTCATTTGGTAACATTTTTTCATTTTATTTCAATAGGGTGCAGTTCCAAATTATATGAACCCTCCGATTTCCCTTAAACTCCGTATACTTACGTATTTTGACGCGCTGATTACGAAAATGATACTGAAAAAAATTATGGGTTTTTGCGTTTATCTCAGCCAATACGCAAAACTTCGCAAAATATTCTGAACAAAAGTTGTAAATCTCATCGGGATACAAATTCTTTGTTTCATTCAATTTTTTCTGCGATTAATAACTTCTGATAAAATTAGTGATACATAGGTTTTCATGAAAAAAACCCATAAAAATCATGCTTGGAGCAGAATCGTTCAGTTGGAATCAGCTCGATTTGTCGCAAACACTAAAGTATTCTTTCTTTGTTCTGGAGGATCCTACTCAAACTAAAAATATTATATTGATGATTCATCTTGATGAGAACTCGCGAGAAGGGAAAAAGTGAAAAGACGTGGAAAGTTCTAAAAAAAAAAAAAATTGAAAAACATATTCACTTTGCTAATTGCTTGCTTCAGTGAGCTTGTAATATTCAATGCGCTATCCACTCAAATAGTCTCGAAAATAACAAATGCACGCGAGAAACACACGCCCGTAAGTTCCATGAGCGCGGACGGTAAAGAAAGACCTGACGCTTATTGCACTGAAATCTGTCACATATCGTCAGATGTATTACTAATTTTCTCGGAAACTATCACTCATGGAAAAAAATGTATGGGACATAAAATGTGTATCTCAATGAGATCTACAACTTTTGTGTTAAACATTTTGCGAATTTTAGCGTATTATTTGAGATAAACGCAAAAAACCATGATTTTTATGGTTTTTTTCGCCAATTTTCACTATCATATTCGTGATTGGTGCGTCAAAATACGTAAGTATACGGAGTTTGGAAGAAATTAGAGGGTTCAGCTATTCCGAACTTCATTCTCTTAATAACCTTAATCAGGGAAGTCCTTTTTGGAATTTTTGTAATCATTTCCTAATTCGATCTTTTAATCGGCATTTTGTTATTGAGGTTCAGTTGATTTATGGGGAGTGTGGATTAAATTAAATTAAATCAAATTTTCGTTTTGATGAAAAATTGAAGCGGAAGATCAGGATTGAAAGAGAAAGCCGGGGGTGTACAAATGCTGTCGATACCGTGTTTCCGGTGGCAGTGGCCAGTGCCATAGGAGCACACAGTCAGTCGTGCGAACCGACATCCATTCGAGTCGATAGCGGTATCGAAGTTGATAAGCAAATGCGATACGATATGGTCCAGAGGAAGACAAAACACTCTGGAACTGCCGAAGGCGTTTATTATATTGAGCGACAATATTTTTTTCGTCATCAATTCGTGCTCAAATAACTCATATGTCTGACCGAACTCAAGGGCGGATCCAGAAAATTTTTCAGAGGGGGCGCTCGTGAATTTTCTACAACATGTGTATACATAATGATTTATAAGAACTTTTCAACCCTAAATTTCTTCCTTTTAGTGCAAAAATACTGCTATATTTTCAAGATTAATAAAATTTCCAAATTTACGTAATCTTTCTACTCAAACAATGACCGGAAAATTCGCAGTAATTTTTGCAAAACACTAACCCAATTTTGCCTGCATTCCAAGATTCAAAATTCGTCAAGAGACTGCCGACGTCACTCATTACCCTCGAATATTTATTTCACACATCCGCTTCCGGTCGCGAATAATATAATGACCAGCATAGCCTCACAATGCAAACTCGGCGTGTTATTCGCGAGAGGATCGACGAAAAAGAGAAAAGAGAAAGGAAGGGAAAAACAGTTAAAGCAATGGAATGTGATAGAAAAAAAGGAATATAAACGAGACAAAATGGGGGTGAGAGATTGGACGATGTCGCTCTGGTTAGGAAGTGGGGGGGAGTCTATGAATTTAAAAAAAACGTGCGTATTTGTTTAATTATCAACGGTACCGCATTAACTCGTTAATTGAGCGTCAGATGGCGGGCATTGTATCCGGTTGACACGCTTTGTACCAATCTATGTGGAGTTCTGCTTGTGTGGGAGTTTTTTTTTCTTCTGTGTTACCTCTTGGTTGCGAGAATATTCCCCTCTCCCAATTTTATTTTTTCCCTTCAGACGCGCGCGCTTACTTTTCGTATTACGCGATTTCCGAATGAATTTAAGCACATGTCTCGCAGACAGCAGCGCCGCGTTAATCGTATGCACAAATTAGAACAATGAGTGCGTGCCATTATATCCATAGCCAAGAACAACGCGGCTTTGAATGACACTTCTATACCCCGACATTGGGGTCTCGCGGAGAAACCCTTTGTGTTGATATTTAAGCGACAGAGGCTAAAATGAGATGTTCGAAGGCTCGATGGCGAAAAAAGTTCGGCAACTGGCCGAACGAAAAAAAGCTGTCAACGCTCTCGACTAATCAACCGACCCTCACTTTCCTTCGCTACCGATAAAAGCATTCCTGGCTGGATTTTAATTCACATTTCAAGAATACAAAGAATGAGTTAATCCTGAAAAATTATCGAGATAAGGATTCTTATAAAAAATTTGAATTGTTTACACGCGGAATTCTAGCTGATTTATTAAAGTTGATTTTGTTTAGTCGACTCTTGAAATTCTAAGGTGAGACATTCTTTGTAATTAATAATGATCCGTGTCACGAGATTATTATACGATGACTCACTCGTTAAATTTTCAATTGATCCGTCTGCCTCCCGTTGAATACAATTTGCTGATTAATAAGGGCTGATAACGAGGTGCGGCGGCCATATTGATATTGAAAATCTCCAACGAATTTACAGAATTCAATTCAGCGAGAGGCCTATAGTAACAGAAAATATCCCTGACGCCTTCGATATTTACCGTATCGTGGCTCATTAATTATCTCGTCTTCTATTTCAGCGACAGTTTCCTGATTAGCGTCAAGGACCTTCGTTCTGTATTTCCACCACCTATTGTATTACTTTCCACTAATTATTTTCCCATATTTCCTTTACTTTCATCGACCTATCATTCATAATTAACATATTATGTATTTTTCTGTTACAGGTGAGTCTCTAAACCCAAAAAAGAACGAAGGTGGTGAGTCCTAAAAATAAGACCCAATTTTGTACTTCGAACTATGATTTTAAAAAGAGGAATCAGAGTGAAAGGACGCTAGCTAAGGCCTAGTCAGTGACCCTTGTTTGAGGGATGTTTCGCGACCCTTCCTGATTCGAATCGCAATCCAACACCCTGTCTTCGGGATTGCTTTGTGATATAGTATAACGGAGGTAGGGTTATACGGCGAAAATTAGACGCTCGCGGGTGAGCTAAAATAATTAAAACGTCCCAGGGTAAAAGACAAAAGCCGCACGGGTTTACCTACCCATCCTAGGACTTTCGTAAGGGTGAAAAAGGAACCGTTGGAAGAAGTAGGCAAGAGGGATGGTTTGATAGGCGAGCGAAGAAAAACACGGACTTGATCAAAGTGAAATACGCATTGCCAGCCATGTGGGTAATTATCCTGGACCTTTGCATTAACCCCTTTCCTCGTTGGGTTTTCTCTGCCGTTCCACACCCCCGAATCCCTCTTATCCAACCACCCACAAACCACCCCCGCCTTCGGATTCGTTCGCTCTTCTCGACCTGCACGGATCGTCGAATTCATTTCGAATGCTCCTCGCCGCCAAGGAAAATAATTTAATTAATCTGATTGAGAATGTTAATACCACCTCCTCGCGAAATAATATCCAAATGAATTAATACCGACGTCGGGTCGCGGCAATGATCGAGAGAGATAGGATGAGCGCGACAACGACGGGATGTAGGTCCTCTCTAACTAAAAAGAGAGGAGAGAAAAATCGGGGGTGAAATGAGAGAAAGAGAGCCCTAATTAGCTAAGTAAAGCCCAAGCATTATCGCTTATTTTTAACTCCTTCCTTCATTCTCTTTATCTTTTTTCCCATCCCCTTCACCCCTATCATTCTTTTTCCTTTTCTCTTCAACCAAATGCCAAGTTACTCTCTATAACTTTGCCCGTATTCAATATCGCGTCGTGCACTATTCTCCAATTGGTCCCTTTCCTCCAATTGGTCCCTTTCACTCACACCCCTTACCTGTACCCAAATAGTCTTTTACACTTTCCATTCGGAAATTTGCAATTCAGAGAGATCAACCGATAGGTGTCTACGCACGCATAGGTCGCGCTTCCACCAGACGGATTCAGATACCCCTTTTTCAACCCCATCCGCGAGAAAATAACGCGACAGATACCGGATTACCGTCATTGAAATCCACTTGCTAGTTCTGCTCGGTTTTTTTTCGGAGACCACGTGACTTTCCCGACGAGTATCCTCTTAGAAAAGAGCTTTTCTGTCATTAAATGTCAAGAGCGGTTCAAAAAACGCTAAAACTCGATTGTAACCCCTCAACCCTACAAGATCTCTCAAAAATATTTTCAAATTCCATCATCCTGTATGATTTTCTGGTAATGGAAGCTAAAAAACCAGATTTTTCTTGCCAAGAAATTGTCAAATTCCGGAATCCTTGTATGATTTTCTGAGAAGGGTTTAGAGACCCCTTCTGGTGGAGACTGAAACAAAAGAGGGTGTGAACCCTCCTTTAACCCTTTTCCGGCGATATGCAAAGGCCGTCCCTCGTAATAGACCGTGCAGAAGGCACAATGAGTAATAATTTAAAACACGGATAAAATCGATATTAACCCCTCAAATCCACTTTGCGTCGACGTGCGTCGTGTGCAACTTCATCGATGTATTTGAATTTGTGTTGGTGCAAATATAGGCATACGTAAGCATAAATTACGCGTGTTTGCTACTGTACAAATCATAATACATGGGTTACGCACACTGAGTCTCGCGTATCAGGTTCAACTAGAGTTTTGATCTTGACTGCTTTCTTCCATCTAACCCCTCGCCTCGAAAATGTCACGTATATTCTCTCCGATCACCGACTCGACTTGTGTTATAATCAACCTCGCTGACTCATTGATTCAGTTTACAGATACACTGCATGCTACATTAACGTTCCTTTGTCTCTTGAGTGATAAATTTTTTATCCCTTGATTCCAAATTCGAGAACATTACATTAATTTAATTTAATTAGAGGTTTTAAATTTGATGAAGTTAAAATTTAATAAAGATATTCATGCCTGTTATTAAAGTAATAAAGGAAACGAACCAGACTATATAAAAAGTTTAATCAATATACACTCAATGAGCACGAGATGAACACGCGCAATAAATTTCTCTGATTTGTCCAATGCTCAATGACAAAGTTTTTGGTATACAATAGATGGAAGCTTCTTTATCGCTCCCGGGATCATAAATCAGTCCTTGCTGCTCGATATGTGTACTTTCTCGTGGTTTGATGACGACTAATTAATATTTGACTTGAAGGACAGACTAAAAGTTTCCGTGACGTGTTAGATCGAAAATCGAACGATAAAGTCTGCAAATTGTGAAAAATAGTCCACATTTGTCACTTACTTGTCACTGATTAACTCTGATTACCCTGTCACGTGAAATCCTAAATTCAGTTTTATTAACTTTATGTGTACTAAAAATCGAGTAAATATCAGAGGCCTATAAAATGTTGTATGACATCCTTTATATATTACATCTAAGAAGATTTTGTGCTCGATCGTATGTTTGTTCAATCTAAGAAATACGACTCTTTTAATTAATTTCCCTTCAATTTATGAATACATTAACAGTTTTTTTTTAGAACGGAGAGTAATAAAGCACTAAAACGAATACTTCCAAATGTCGTTTGGTGGCTTTGGAGTAGATCGACTCATATGAGGATCGATTGAAAGGCTAATTGATTCCCCGAGAGCGTTTGGCATCGTCAGCGCTTCTCTCTTTCTTCCTAAGCTGCGTCGAATTCAATGCGACGAAATTAAGGGAATTGAATTAACCACGATGGGAGTTTTCATTATCGGGAAAATTGGCAATTTTCCACTGTTAAGCTTAACGCTCGTTCTTACTGCCTTCTCTCACATCGCGGCCGCGGGCTTAATCGCTGGAAACTCCCGCGAGATTTCGAATGTCGCCGTTAATTAGTACCCCCAATATTCGTAAAATTCGATGTTCCTAATTTCACTTTCCTACCATCTTCGGCTGTTCTATACTTTCACTTTTCATCACAAAAAACGGATCTAAAGAATTGCGAATAAAAAGGAAAGGATTAGGATTCAATAGGTTAAATCTCGATTGTCAATCAAAAGACGTATTGAAATAGTCTATTTTCCTTTTCTTAATACCTTTCGCGTGCAAACCTTGGAAGTGTATAACTGTATTAAATCATTCTAAAGGAGGATTGACGAGAGTCGTGACTCGTGACTCATCAGGGTTTTGTATCGGCAATAGGGAGATAATTGAAATGCGAATCGAGAAGAATGGGGTCCGTTAGACCCCAGAAGCCTCTGATGGACGATTAATTTTTATTATCAGACCGGTCATTCGCGTGCTAATTACAACAGAATGTGAATCGTAGAGACAGCAAAACTCCATTCTCGCAGACTTAACACTTCCAAGCTGCTCTCTTACTCATCACTATAATTAGTGTTATTTGCGATGGAATTTGCGACAGCGCGTGTTCCCGGAATCCTGCTTCCATAGATTTCACTCCTCTCGAGAAAAAATTCAGAAAGATTATCGAGAAATTCGAAAAATTGGAACGAAATTGGCTGAATTAGCCCCTTTAACTTGAATTTTAAATATGATGTAAACTAATTTTTGAATCTAGGAGTAGAGGTGGGGGTAAAAATCAGAATTACCCCTCTCTCAAATGGTTAAAATTGTTCCTGAATAATTTGAGGTAAAAGTGTTTTTCTCGTTAGCTGGTGGAATCAGGTGCGGTGGATTGCTACATCCAAGGGGTTAATTAGTCTCAATGTAGGGGTAAGGGGGTGTTAATTGACCCCTCAAATTTGATTTTAAATATGATGACGTAAACTTCTTTTTGAATCTAGGTATAGGTGTAAGAGTAAAAATCGAAATTACCCCTGTCTTGAATGGTATAATTTTTTTCTGAATAATTGAAAGTAGAACTCAATTGATTGATGATAATGTAGGAAGTGTTTTTCTAGTTAGCTGGCGCAGTCAGGTGCGGTGGATTGCTCCATCCAAGGGGTTTGCACGTGCTTGGTATGTGCACGTGGATATTAGGCTTTACCGATGTTTGCGATGCATGCTCGTACGAGGAGTTTGACGTTTCAGTCAGCAACACGTATATTCCGCCCACCTCCAGAGCCACCGGCGGTAGCACGAGTCCCCAGCATCCCCTCAATATCACACAAGTTCTGATTAGACGTAGAATTAATGATTCAAAAATCAATACACGATGTGCCCTCGCTGAGAGTATTAAGATATCGGGGTGTAGCGAAGTTATCCAAGGGTTGAGGAAGGAAAAGGGGTTGAAGAGTGAAGAGGGTGGAAGTGATAGGCTTCTTGGAAAGGGGTTGAGTGGGTGGGGTTGGAGGAAAAGCTCCGGACGGCTCGACTATTTTGTCACCAAACCCCTTCCTCGGCCTTTGATAACTAATTAGTGTTTTACCCCCACCCTGGTGCCTTTATCGTCCCAATCACGGGTCGCTGTTACCGCGAGGAGACGAAGGGTTCGAAAGGAACCCTTTTCAGCAGAGTCACATCGACGGTTCGTAACCCACCCCGAAAAGATGGGAATCAAAGGATTTCCAGAGAGCGAAGCGTCAAAAGTGCAGGGGGTGGTGGGTGAAGGAAGGGACAGGAAAAGAGAGGCAAAAGTGAGAGGAAGATGAGGCCGTTAGGGGTTTGGCGTTGTGGGGGTTGGAGTGGGAGAGTGGCTGCACTCTCCAACTTTTCAACCCTCGAAGCGTGCTCCAGAACCCCTCGGGGAGAGTTCGATGGAAAACTGAAGACCTATCCTATACTATGGGGGTTTGGTACCATCGGAAGAGGAAGATCGCTCGACTCGACTGTCGATTTCACCTCAGTTTCGACAGTTCTCGATGGGCAGACTTTCCGTCACGGTCGTGCCAAGCACGACTCGGAGGTAATTACCACCAATTGAACCGACTAACGAGGATCGGCATTCGACCGTTTTCGAAATTACAACACGAGGGTTCTTCAGGCCTTGCTCGGCCGCTCGTTTCCTACCTTCTCGAACAGATCTCGAGGGCCTCTTGCTGAAAAAAAATGTCTGGTGCGGACATTGTGAGAAAGTGGCCTATTGGCGGATTAGCCAGTGTTTGGGTTTTAAAGTATAAATTTTGAATTCAGGAAAATTTTAGGCAAAATTGTGCAGAATAATTTCTATAATTAGCAAAATGTTAGCTAATAAATAACTAGCCAATGAGAGTTTCAAAATTATACTACAATTCTACACTATAGTTCTGAGGCAATCAGAAATAAAATAGAATCACTGAAGACTGGAAAATTTTAACTTTCATAAAAGCTTATGGAAAGCTGCCGGGCAACTATTTAGCAACCGTCTCAAGCGTCGAAACATCAATTATCTGCATAGCCGTGTAATGCACTCTCTAAATAAATGCGTAACAACATCGCGAAGAGGCAGCGTAGGCAGAGTCGCGAGGAACGACGCGGAACAGGAGGAACCAAGCAGACACGTGAGACAGACGCCATAAATATCGAGGCGTTCTTATATTTTCATCACGGGTCATCATTAAAATTTATGTTATGATCAGAAGTGCGCCTATATATCAGCGCCCGGTGGAAAGAGGGTGGTTGGCTCGCTTCTTCTCTCTCGCTTGCGAAAGAGGGAGGTGGTAATATTGTAATCTATGTGTGGAAGAATGCACGAGGAGCGATACGGAATGGAGACTACCGAGAAAATGGAAGGGGTGAGCGGAAGGGAAGGATGAAAAAGTGGCTTGAATGGCAACCCCGTTGTAAGGGTAGTTTTCGCGGCAAGGGTGGCTGGATGGGGGAGTACGCCACGAGGGTGTCGAACGCGTACGGAAACAATGACGTCTATACCAAATCCCTGTCCTATTCTTTTTTTCCACAGGGTGCCATTAGACCCCTGTGGTGGCACCATAAAAATATAGCCAGCATTGTACTCGCTCAGGTACCAATACTCTCGACTTTACTTTTGCACTACGACTTTCTTTGTACCCTACGATTTATCCCAACACCTCGACAGGTTCTTTTAGCTTCTAAAACTTCTTCTTCTTTTAGCTTCTTTAAATCTATTATTTGAAATATATTAAATTTATGTCAAAGATGCGTAGCCATAGGCGCTTTCTATCGATTTGGCTTCGAAAATAGCCCTCGCCGAGTAAATTAAATAATAAAATTATTTCCACCCTGTTGAGGAAAAATTGAACAACAGAGATGCACTTTTTACGCGTTACAAGCGGACACGATCGATCGGAAAGGAACACAAAGATGATTGGCTTTGACGAAAGGCCATTGTCGTCCGGTGGACCGAGCGGATTCGAAATGGCAAAACAGTAACTCGATTGCCCAGCAGCCCATACGGATTGCGAATTATTTCTCCTGTGTGTTGTGCATCGGCCGGCTGCTCATTCCGCGGCCAAACAATCGTGATCGATTCATGCAAATTTCAACAATCGGTTTCTCCCTCTCTGCGGTGGCCCCTTTGCCGATTTCGTCATTCGTATATATCTCCCATTGTTTGGAAGTAAATGCATTTTTACGCGGCACGAGCCTTCAATGCAACTTTTTACATTCTCATTTTTTTTACTATCCTCGCTTGACGCAATGGTCGAAGTTTTGTCGTTCCTTTTTCCCCCTCTCATAGCCTCGAGCTTTTTTCTTCATCCCTGGAGGCGTTGCGAGTTTTTTTTGCGAGACCGGGTCTCTTAGAAGAGGAAATCGACGCCGACGTCTTCTCGGGAAGGACTCGGAGAAAAGTATTCCTTCGTGGATCTCTCATCAGTTGTATCTCCTTCGGCCGGATGATCGACAATTTTTTTCACAACCTCTAGTTGATTTATTAGAACCAGCCGTGAGAAGCTACTGTCGAGACTCCAAATGGTCACGACCGGAAGTGCGTCCTATAATTTCTGGAGCGGGTACTAGAATTACTGCTTTGCTGTCACACCATGCGAGGATGATCGATAATAGTAATTTCATGGATTGCCGTACAATGTTACGAGATAATTTATTTCACATGAAGAGTATTTATTTAAGCTTTTTTTTAAGGACTCTAAAATGCTTCTTTGCTTCATTAAATTATAAACTCTATACTTCTGCTGAAAATGTTCTTGATCATTTTTAATAAAAACATGATAGTTTAATAGGCTTATGTTAAATTTGGGATACAAAATAAAAAAATGACTTAGGAGGGAGAAAAAAAAGAAACCGCAAGGGGAAGATAGAGCGTCTGAAAAAGTGCTTGTGTTTAATGATGTTTAAGAAGGGGCTTTAATTTTTCATTAGGAGAGCAGAGCACATCAAAGGATTTTCTTCATTTTTTAGCCGATGCCTCGAGGCTAGATCGAGGGTGGTTCAGCCTTGGTGGATCCTCCGTATTGTCCCTCTATCCAACTTCCGCCCCAGACCCTTCTTCGCCCTCCCGATATATTGACATTTCTTAAATATTGCTTCTCGACGCCCTTATTGAGGCTCGTTTTTCACTCTCTAACCCGGATGGATCTTCTGTTTGCATCTGTTTACACCAGAATACATCCTCTTTGGTCGATTGGTTTTTAACTATTGAGGAGCTCTGCCCACACGGTCCAATTACCCAAAGCAAACCTCATTGGCCAATGACCTTTCGGCAGAGAAAACCCCTTTTGAATTTCTTATGCAGTTTCTCGTCGCTTGAATTAGAACCCATCTATTTTTCATCAGCAGATGGTATTTTTAGTCCCACGATTCTATTAACGATTTTTGGTACGATCCACTTCCAAATATCTATCTTCTCTCTAAACATAGAATTGGAAGAAGATGGATAATTTGTTCTGTAATTTGTGAATCTGCATCAGGTGGATTGAAATACACCCTGGAGGTTTTTGGATATGGAAGAGTATGGTTGGCGGTTCGCCACGAAAAAAGGAAGAAGAGTTCCTTATACCGCCCTCTTATAATCTCCCGAGGGATGCGGGAAGGGCGGCAGGGTGGATCAGTCGGTTATGACTACGGGGGCTGTTATTTTTTTTCGGGTGGAGGGTTGTGGGAG
The DNA here is from genome assembly GCA_032362435.1 of Melikaiella ostensackeni. Classification (NCBI taxonomy): domain Eukaryota; kingdom Metazoa; phylum Arthropoda; class Insecta; order Hymenoptera; family Cynipidae; genus Melikaiella; species Melikaiella ostensackeni. The sequence goes on from JAUMHM010000088.1 coordinate 12,250,180, forward strand.
GAAGCGTGCGATATTTCAAATTTTCTCATTACAACACGAGGTGCGAATCTTCTCTCCTTCTCTATCACAATCACCTCCACCTCCTGGTCTTCCTGCCTTGCCCTTCTCTTTCTTCAGCTTTGAGCCATCCGTGAGCTTCGTCATTTTGCCCCCCCCCAATCACCTCCCCCTTTCAATCTCACACCAACCAGCCATCAGAGTGAACCCCTCTTGTATTTATTATTAAGATATCGACCGGCCCTAGCCCTCTAAAGTCTAGATGCTGCAATATGCTGGAAACACTCGGATCATACACGAGTCGTGAAGGAGGGAAGCGTGACAGAATCCTTTTTTTCACACCTCTTTCTTTGTCTCGATAGACTCCTGGTGGTTATAAAAAACGAATTTGATGAGATGTGGCATATAATTTTTCACATATTTATAATAAACAACATCTTTTCCGAAGAAAACATCAGATTTTCCTAGACCTCATACAAAACTTCCTCTTCAAACAATTTTTTCTCCATAGAAAAATTCTTCGAAATCGTAACTCGGCTCACTAAAATAAATCATAACCCACACGGAACCCCGTAATGGTAATCGTATAGCTCATAAATCTCTTTCACCAGAATCTAGCACGTTTTTAAAGGCCCCAGTCTATTTGCTTTTCTCTCAGTTCGGATCGTAGATCGGCTTCTTTTTTCTGGACTAAAGAATGTCTTTAAGGGATTGTAATTTCAATGAGAGTCCCTAACGAGCAAAAAGTCGAGGTCTTTTTAATGTTGCGGCCGGGCATGTGTTGCGATTATAGATCGACGAAAAAGGATTTTCGAATGTTAGACGGAAAGAGAAACTTAAACACAAACCCAAAAAAAGAAAAACAAAAAAAGAGTGATAAAAAAAGTAGGAAAAAAGAAGAAGAAGAGACTGGGAAGAAAAGAGATCTATTCGTATCGCTCCTGCTTGGCGCACAAAGAATGCTCAGCGTTTGACGGGGCACGACCACTATACGTATTACTCGTACCGATACGATGCCAGCTGTTACTCGCATGCCGCGGTAGGACATACACGAGTACTCGCGTGTGTGAACGGTGCTTAATACTGGCATTTACGTCCGTACATGAGCCGTCACACGTGTGGACTACAAAGTTCGTGCAGGAGAGCGAGAGAGAACCAAATTACTCTCGATGGGGTAGAGAAAGAGGAGGAAGAAGAGCATCTGTAGAAATAGCCACTTCTTGCTCTTATTCTTCTTCTTCTTCTTCTTGCCCTGCACCATACGAGAGTCGGAAAAAAGAGACCGGCTATATAACCGCACCCCGCGGTGGGAAATCCTTAACCTTGACTTCCCTCTCTTCCATCATAGGGTATTCAAGGTGTTTTTCTATTGAGTATAATTTTTTTCCGTCTTCACTTTGGTTAAGAAAGTACACTTGTTTTTGTAGAGATTAAAAAGTACCCTTCAGAGAGGTACAATCGGATTTGAAAGTAGAAAGTCACATGTCAGTCCAAGTAGACATAATCACAGCTCAGCGAAAGTAGACATAATGACATCTCAGCTAATGAAGACGCAATCACATCTCTGTTAAAACTAGACACAATAACTTCGCAGTTAAAGTATCAGGAGGCAAATTTTTGCCAAAGTAGATGTAATCATGTTTCAGTTGAAGAAGATTCAATCACATCTAAGCTAAAGCAGATGTAATCACAGCTCAGCTGAAGTAAGCACAATCACATTTTTATTAAAAGTAGACAAAATCTGGTTGTAGCTAAAGTGGATGAAATCATACTTCAACTAAAAGTAGACAAAATGTGGCATTAGCTAAAGTAGATGAAATCACACTTAAACTAAAAGTAGACAAAATATGTCCTTACCTAAAGTAGATAAAATCATACTTCAACTAAAAGTAGACAAAATGTGACATTAGCTAAAGTAGATGAAATCATACTTCAACTAAAAGTAGACAAAATGTGACATTAGCTAAAGTAGATGAAATCATGCTTAAACTAAAAGTAGAACAAATCTGGCCCTAGCTAAAGTAGATGAAATCACTTTTCAACTAAATGTAGACACAATCACACCTTAGCTAAAGTAGAAGCAATCACAGCCTAGCTGTAGCAAGCACAATCACATTTAAATTAAGAGTAGACAAAAACTGCCCTTAGCTAAATTATATAAGGGATGTTCGATTCTTCGAGAAAGATCGATTCTTGAATCGGGCAGACGAGAACCGATTCGAAAAATCGATTTTTGGAACACTTGAATAAATCTTTGTCAAAAATTATCTTCCAATGATTCCGGATAAAGTCCGTCGTCTTAACGTTCGTGAAAAAAACTCATAACTATAGAGTAACTACCACTTGTTTGCATTGCAATGAGATGAGGTGCCTACTGTCAGGTGTTACGACGAAATTTTAAAAATTGCGGAAGTAATATCTTGACAAAATCCAGCCAAAAAATCGATTTTTCAAAGAATTGAATCGGAATAGAGTATCCTTACATCTCGTTCATTTATACATAACGTAAAGCTGTTCGATTCCGATTCAGTTCTTGAAAAGATCGATTTTTTGACCAAAAAATGTAAATGAATCGATTCTTTGCTATACGATTCTTTTAAAAATCATTTATCAACCCACTTCCTGCAATTTACAATTTTTATCTTAATTTTGTAAAGTTAGATCCAAAAAATCCATGGTTTGAATCGATTTTCGTCTGTCCAATTCAATATTGATTCAAGAAGTGATCTTTTTGGAAGAATCGAACATCTCTAAAGTAGATGCACCGACATTGCAACCAAGACTAAACAATAAAGTAGATGAATTTTCTACACAAATTAAAAAACACCCACCAGCTTTTATTTCTCACAAATTACGATACAATTGACCAAATAATCTCAATCCGTTTCGGTAATTTTTTATAATACTTCAAGATTAGGGAAAGTCGTGTCTCAATTTGGTTTAATAAAATTACTTTGCTGGTAATTTGAGCAAAAAATTGAAGATTCCTTATAAAAAGGTGGGCTTCTCGATTGTAGGATCGTCGCTGGATCGAATCGATAAGTGCCGATTGATCCGGGTCAGAGTGTAGGGACCTTGGCGGCAATTGTAACCATCAATTTGGAGGTACGAGAGCAAGAAGCGAGGCGAAACGGAGACCTGATCGTCGATCGCGGCTCGATCCTTATTGCTTATTGTGGGTATACTTGTGTATTCGTAGCAGAGCCTCCGGCTTGAAAAGAAAGAGGATTATAATCGATCTTCGATGATCGTTGGTCAGGCTGCTGCCAGTAGCCATCCTAATGATAGTGCCTCCATTCTCGGTTCGACCTTCGCTCTGGTCGTTACTCGTGTAAGAGTAAGTTCGTCCCTAATGACTCGCGTCACGAAACGGACAGATCTCTCGTTACCCGGCAACACATTTGCCTCCGGCTACCGAATCTGCTCCATTATCGCTCTTCCTTTTAAGAAATAGTATAAATTCTGTTAAGAAGAAGACTCAAGCGACAGCTTGTTTTGTTTATATATTACACAGAGAAAAATCGGATTCGTAAAATAGAAACTGAGTCCTGTACTTCGAGGAAATCAAATCCAGGTTGAATTTTGTTAGAAGGGTCCAAGATTCCTGAACACAATCCTGGATGTCTGGCATTCACTTCGAAATTTCCGGTGCGCCAAACTTGTTCTGAAATCCGCATTTTTCTCCGTGTACAACTATAGTTATCTTTGCTAATCTTTCTGACAAGAATATTCTTAATTAAAAATTGCTGAAGGCTTCTGTAGAATGAAAATTTGTCAGTTTTGTAGAAAAAGTTGTAAAAGGTGGTACAAAGGGGTGATCTATCCTATTATGACTCTTTTCTCTTAAAATCGAGCTTTGTCTAGAAGGGAGGAAAGAGAGAGACAAGGGCGATAGGCCAGCGCCAAAGGCAGGGATTACCTTTTTAAACTTTCCCCATAAAGTATCTAATAAATATTGCTCGCGGACCCGTTGTTCTGCTCGGTCGGATATTAATTATAGATGCTTTTATATTCAAAGTAGCATCCTATCTCTCTCGTCTCTCGTTCTCCGACAACTCGAGCCTTGAATCGTTGCAACTACCCTGAAACGAGCCCTCACCCTATTGCTCGAGAAATTCAAGGGGTGAGAAGCTCCACACAATGCCCGATAAACTGACCAGCGACATTCGATCGTCTGGATCAACGAGGCTGCTTCAATCGAGTGCACTTTTCCAACTCTTAACCGTCGTGGGAAAATTGGCGAGTTATAAAATGAGTGATCTATAATAAATAAAATGTGATCTATAGATCAAAGGTCGGAGGAATAATTTCTATTTTTCGCAATCGGTAGTCCAGACATTGAGTTTTTTACCGAGGCAGGTTATTTTCGCGTCGATTTAGCGATTTGCTTTGCATCGATGATGAATCGTGCAAATAGTCACGATTGGCAAACGAAGATAGGAGGGGAGGAAGACAGATCGAAGGAGGGAGAGAGACGGGAATAACAACGTCGGCTAGTAATGACCCATTGTTTCCTGCAAAAAACCTTGACGATGTTATCGATAATTACGAAATGATACGGGAAGCATAAATACATATCCGCGCGGCCGTTAATACGCGACTGCTCTAATGGCGGAGACGGATGCGTATCGATAGTCAGCGGGTCACATCCGGCGTATTTGTCACGTGAAAATCCCACAAGAAATCGAAAGGAAAAAGGCAAAAATAGAAACAATCAGAGAATTAATTTTATGGCTGGGAATAAATTAATATTGGAAGAATTAAGAAGTGATTGGTCGGTTACAATGGGGACTGGACATTTGCCTTTATTGATGACATCAACAGCGGGACGGAGTTTGAGTTTGCCGGACGATATTTTACTGCCGAATTCGTAATTACTTTAATTGGCTCCAGATGCTAATTAATGACCTAAACATATGCCGCGCTGTATGGATCAAACCGATAGGAACTTATGGCGTCACCACGGGGAAAGGGATCGGGGTGAGAACGCATGTGTTTGTCATTACAGACTCGACGACGATGTTATCGTTTCTATCGAAGCAAGAGAAGGAGAGAAAGGGAGAAAGAGTGAGAGAAGTGAGGTAGATCGAATTCTGTGATCGATTAATTACATAACCTATATAATCCTACGGGAAGTGCCGCCAGCCAGTCACGTCACTCTAGGCAATAACTAGTCTCCATTCATCATTAAAATTATTATGCTTCAACATATTCTCGTCAATAACCTCCTCACAAATCACGGAACGTCTCTTCTCAAACCTTTTACTCATTAGAAACTAATTATATTACTTATCCAAACATCCATTCTAATTTAGTAGTCCATTTTGTTCAATTTATCTGAAGATTATTAGGAAAGATTGCGATGAAGTTGAACTGAGTTTAGTGGATTTGTATTCCCAGGGTCCATATACTTTCAGTGGTTCTATTTTCGCGTGAAATACCGGTAACTCTTGAAATTAGGCGCGAGGCGAAATTGATTGATTTTCACGTCTTACGGCCCTCTAGCAAGCTTAACGATCGGTGCTCCACAGAAAATTTACAGAGTAGTCGGTCGCGTTGTTTAAAGTGGTCAACCGACCGGTTACGATCGTTAACCACCACATAACCAGTACCTCAATAGGTGCTGTGCACATCTAGCCAAATGCTATTTCCGTTCGTCATCGGTTTTATAAGAATATCGGCGCCGAATGGGCCGTAAACTTCGAGACTTAAACACTCTGTATTCCGTTTTCAATGGAAATGTAATCAACGATTCCAATCCTCGGATTATTATCCAAAGTCGTTACATTTGGTACGTCGACCTCTTCATTTTTTCGGCTCACGTTTCCCATCTAACCAGTATTCAAGCTAAAATTGGATTTCTGACTAATGATATAAATTTTTTGGTTTGTTTTGCAGAAAGCAAGTTTGGCTGAGAAGGAGGTCACGGCGCTGAAGGAGCAGCTTGCCGCGGCGAACGATGGGAATTCCAAGACTGAGGGACAACATTTGTCCCAGAATCCTCAGGGTGCCGAGCAGGTTCAAGATGCCAGCAATTCGAGGAGGACGCCCAACAGCAACCTCGAGCAAGAACTTCAAGCCAAGGACAAAGAGGTCAGTAATTTATATATATATTTTTTTAATATTACTATTAAACTAACAGAAGATACTATCACACATCAGCTAAAGTGCTAAGAAGCAAATTTCAGCTAAAGCAGATGCATTCCCGCCTTAGCTAAAGTAGATGCAGTCAAAAATCAGCTAAAGGAGATGAAATCACACTTTGACTAAAAGTAGAGAAAATCAGGGCTTAGCTACAGTTAAGACAATCACATCTAAACTAAAAGTAGACAAAATCACGTCATAGCTGAAGTAGAAGCAATCGCATTTCAGCTAAAAGTAGACCATAAAAGTAGATCATACCTTTGCTAGATGACTGCAACAAAGAGGTCTCTAATTAATATTTTTTTTTACACAAAGAACATTTTCGCATGAATTGAATAACAGAAACCCAGACGTTCTTCACACGTGCGATGAAACGATTTCCGAGTGAATGGTTCGCTACTATTTACGTTTAAGAGCAGCATGCTACCGGGTTAGGGAGTAAAAGCCGCTCACCTTGCGTGAATATCAGTAGAGCTTGCACTCACGTGTAGAAATTTTAGTTACAAGTACGAGATACGAGCGAGCTTTACACCAAGAATTCAATGAGCGTTGCTGATAAAATGCGATACACGCATCCCGTCGATTTCAGTAATACAGAGACGCACCGATGCGATTTAATTGAAAGGCATTCAGTCTTTTTTAATGGCGATAATCGACACGCAAACTGCGCGTCGGGACTCGCTCTTTATTCCTATGAATTTATTCCCGATGGATTCGAAAGAGTCTGAAATCGCTTTGATCTCTCTCGAGATAAAAATTATAATCGTCTCCATAAATCGCGGTCTGAGCATTCGAAAAAGTGTAAAAAGGAATTGGTGACTTTTAGGAGAGCATTTTTTGGGGAGGATTGTTTTTTTAGACAAGTGTGGTCTATTGGGGAGTTTCATTAATCCTTAGGCAAAGCCGAAGTGACATTGGGTATATTTAGCGCGGCATTTGAAACTTTCAGACCGAACGGATCGTTAAGCCGTCGGAATGCGACGTTTTCTTTGCCTTTTATTATAATTCTCATCAGCGATTCGAACACTCGTTATATTGCGAGACTTTAACGGCGATAACATTATCGTATATTTATCGAGGGGGTAAATAACCGACATCGTATGTGCCGGCCAATTTGCCTGGCAAAAATAACCGCGACAGACCGAGCCACCGAAGCCTATGCGCTTGATGCGAAGGCTCCAACGACAACGATACGCTTCTGTTTCTAATCGACGAGGGTGACGCCGACCAAAATACCGAGAAAATCAGACTCCTGAACTCATCGCGAAATTTCTGCCTCGGAGAGAACATTCCTTTTTCTTCACTCTATCCAAATGCTAAATCTCTTTTTTATTAGACGAGTTGTTTTTATTTAAAAATATAGAGTTTATAATACAAATTGTAGAGAAAAGAATAAAGGAGAAAAAAGAAAAGGTGGAAGTAGAAGGGCCACTTTGGATGCTTAAACAAAGCCAAAAACACTCGAGTCGCGGGAAAGGAGTGATAAAAACGGCGCTAAGAGTTCAATAAGTATCCTCCTTAGAGTCAATAATAGCTCTATTTCACTTCCACTCTTCTCTCGCCCCCTTTCCTTGTCGCCTCAACCAACCCTAAAGAAAATCGTTTGCTCAAAGCATCAGCCTGTTGTAATCCACGAAGCCGATAATCGTCGAACTTCCCCAACCTCTTCTGAAAGGGATGGGCACCCCTTTTCCCCCTTCCATCGTTCCCCAAGAAACAGGACGCTCGAACGGATAAGAATTTGCTTCTCGGATAATGTCTTTATTGGAAATCCAGCGCGCTTAAGTGAGCTTCACAGCCTGTCGTTATTTCTTATTGTACTCTATGCCTTCCTAAAGTTAATGGTTATTTGGAATTTTATGGGTAATGATATTCCAATGAGGATACAGTAAATCCACTCTCCAAGTAAGGTATTACAATGATAACATTGTAACAAACAAGATAAGAGTTTTTCCTGTTGTTATACTTTCACCTATAAATATTTAATTTAGCTTAGAAAAGTCTAGCCGATTACAAACATGCCTCCGAAAGAAATTACATGTGCAGCTCATATTTTTAGACTTTTGAGATATCATCAAAGAATTGGTACCAAGAATTGGAGAACCTACCCTATTGGTGCAGAGAAACCGTTGATCCGAACATGTGGATCATCTCTGCAGCAATTTCGTGGGTTACACGTGGAGAGACTTTTGCAGGATTTCGAAGAGGAAATAAATAAAAAAAATGAGAGGCGAAAAGAGGAAGAGGGCTTCTCACGAAAAAGGTCAAAACTGCGGAGGCTTCCTAGTCAGTTATTTCGCCAGGTTCTATATTTTGTTCTACTTGAAACTTACGAAATGAATATCTAACGATATTGGCTCTACTCCGAGGTACCGTAAACTACTCATATCCCATACGAACATTTTTCCCTCTTCACATACTTTCCTATCGCGTCTCATTACCCCCAAACATCAATGCGCTTTTAAATACTCGTTCTCTGAATCGCGTCCTCTGCCGATATTCCAACTTTTCCTTTTTTTATCCGGAAAAGTTTATTTTATAATTCAGGAGGGTTTTGAATTTAAAAGATAGATTTGAATATTGTAACGATAGGATTTTCTTTGTTACAGATTTTTGTGGAAGGCTTATCAATGTGTCATTCTTGTTATTTCTCGACAAAGCTATTACGTTTAGTGATTCGCAGAATGTCGGTCAATGGATTAATGACGTACTGTTATAGTCGCGCGCGTCGGGCCGGTATTTATTACTGTTTAATTAATCTATCGTTCGGAGACTAATCGGCTTTATGACACGCGGCGCCCGGTATTGTCGGGAGAAAGGTATGTGTCTATTCGTTAAATCGACTGGTCTTGGGCACGATAAAATTATCGTTTCGGCGCTGTATAATGTTTGTCGACATTTATTGCCGCGACATTGCGCAGTCGATTGCTCCTTATCGCTTAATTATCAGCAAATCTTGATATCAGAGTAAATATGGTAATATCGTATCATCGTTACCAATACGACGATCAGCCATTGAAAATTTTTCTCGAATTATTTTCCTCATGCGTCTCTGATTACAATTTCTATGTATTTTCGAAACTATTCTCTTGTTTTTCTCAAATATTGTCCTCATCGTGGGCTAATTTAATTCGGACAGTAAATCAGTTTAGTGAATTCCGGGAGAGTAATGCGTATATCGTTGTCGAGGTGGAACCGCACGAATTTTCTAATTTTGCGCGAGTATCGCGCGGCCCATTAGAGAAACGAAATTACCTTAGCGACTATCTTACCAGCTCGGCTGTTCATCTCTGTCCTCTTCTTAAGAGAGGATCGACCTGCAAATTAGCCGTGCCTTTTCAAAAGCGGAATCGCTTTTTCGTGGCATCGCGGCCGATTGGATGACGCGGGGGTTGAGCGGCGGGGGTGGCAAAGGTTCAGCGTGGAGAGATGAAAGAGAGATCGGGGAACTCGGTGCCAACGCAAATACGCATGGCGAGTGTTTCAAAACACGTTGGCTAATGTACCAACCACGGGGGATCAAGAAATAACCACGCGTATTCCCCCTTTATTCCGTATTCTCAGTCGCGACGAGACTAAGTGAGATCTTAGACTCGAGTGTCGCCGCTCTTCCGACAACAACATTTCGCCCTTGCTATGATCGATGGCGATTTCTCAACTTCTTTGAGAGTCCCTTCCACAATTAGAAATAATATTCTATTTAATGATAATAACACTGCTCAACATTTTTTTACTTTTTTTCCCTCTGATCATTCTGGGTGATTCTTATAGGATTAAGGGTCCGTTGAGAAAAATATTTTACCATGTTCAGTAGCGCGACGTTGTCCATACATTCCGCTTCGAGCAGAAAGCATGGTCTACGGCGTGCGACTAAAAAACGGTCCTCAACGGCTTCATGCTAATTTCCTCAAGTTATCATCATGATTTCTTCAAAGGAAAATGCTTAAGCTTTAATTTGAGTCTACGTTAAAGATTCTAGCGCGTCTCATTAACTTTTTATAGGCTTCCAAAAAGTGCCAATCAAATGGTTAAAAAAAGCGTTATCGGCACTTTTTGGAAGCCTTTTAAAAATGAATGAGACGAGCTTGAATCAAAGCTTGAACCTTTTACTTTTAAGATATCATGATGAAAACTCAAGAAAATTAACATGGAGCCGTTGGAAACCGTTTTGTAGTAGCGCGCCGCTGTCCATTGCATTGCTTCGAGTAGAAAGCACGGTCTACGGCGTGCGACTAAAAAATGGTCCCCAACGGCTTCATGTTAATTTCTTCAAGTTATCATCATGATTGCTTCAAAGCGAAATGCTTAAGCTTTAATTTGAGCCTACGTGAAAGATTTTAGCGCGTCTCATTAATTTTTTATAGGCTTCCAAATAGTGCCAAAAACGCGTCATTTGACATTATGACCCCATTCAAAGAAAACTAGACATGCTAGAGCATTTTTTCAACGGATTCTTAATCTACGGAAAAAATATTATAAGAATCACCCAGAATGATCAGAAGGAAAAAAATCATGTCGGACAGTGTAATCTACGTCATCTCTCGTTCGCAGTGATGATTTTGCTTTTTCACGCGTTTAGAATTCTTTTATTTTTAGATTAATTTTCTATTGCTTTATATAACTTAAAATTATTGCTGCTGATTTCAAAAGAATAATTATGTAAGTGAATAATAAACTGAATCTTATAACTGACCTAAATGTCATTTCACTCACAATGAAGAATTATCAATTCACTGAGTCAGAGACTTTTTGACGCAAATAATTTAATTTAAAAGCAAAGAGTATTGTTTAACTTGTAAATAATAGCTTTTGAAATTGACAATTTTAAATTAAGAGTCTCAATATTAACTTGAGAATGATAATAAGATAACAAGATAAAGACAAAAATACAATTTTATAGGATGAACAAATAAGTTTTTATGATAGGCTTTAAAATATATTATTTTTGATAAAGTTCTAGAAGCATGTGTCACGGAGGAGCTTTAAATTAATGATGTGCAAACATTAAAAACAAATTTTTTATACGTGGGAAAGAGGTAAATCAGTCTTTTTCCAGTTTTCTACCCGACTTTTAAAAGTGCCTATCTTCAGACTATATTTATGACTGAGTATTCGGTCAAAATCAAAGAAGCTTATGAACATTATGTACAATTTTTCAAAAAGCTGAAAATACCAAAACAAATTTTCTTCTGTATTTGTAGAACGAAAACCCAAATGTTGATAAATATCATTTCAAAAAGAAATATTGAAAATTGTTGGAAAATTTCATTTTGCTATCTTTCAATTTAAAAATTTCAAATTGAAAGTCTGAATAGTAAATTCTAAGTTTCAAGCCTTCGAACTTGATTAATTTTACATTTAAATTATCGAAAATAAAACAACTTCAAATTAAAACCTCTGAAATACTGTTATACACGATTTTGTCTCCGGAATATTTCTGTTCATTTTTGATAGATTTTTGGACGCTAATATTGGGAATCAGCATCCAAAACTCTATAAAAAATGGCTAGAAATATTTAAGAGACATAAAAAGCGTAATTTTTGTAGGAGAGTGTAATTGAACAGATCCAAATTGGAAACCTTCCAAATTGAACGATCTAAAAGTTGAGAAACACTTAAAATTGCATGCTTTATTCTAAGTGGAAGCCTTAAAAATTGAGCGATTGAAAGCCTGAAAATTTGAATGATTCCGAAAAAGTCTTAAAATACGAGTATATAAAGTTGTCAAGGAGCTTTCCAATTTAGACTATGAAAAATGAAGAAACTTGTCAAATTCATGTTTTAGAAATGAAACCAGGTATGAATTAATTTAGATTTGAAAATGTTCTAAATTGAACATTTCAAACTTAATACTATTCAAATTAAAAAATTGCTTACTTGTCAATGCAATGTAGCTTGTGTTTAATAATTCTCTATACCTAATAGTCTAATACTTTAAAGGATGTAAAGGACATTTATTTTGCGGTCTGTAACTGAATTGAATATAGTCGGCAAATCTGTTTACACAACCGCGAATCATTGGTTCCACCCGAAGGATTCGTCGTACATTGGCTTTTTATCGCATTTTAATTGCATTCGTCGCTTCACCGGAAGCGGAAGCAATGTTCCACGCGTGGACGAAACCTTATCAGCGCTTTATCAATTGCTTACTTAGAGCACTTTTTCCAATGTAGAGCGGTTGCTAGCCTGCCCACTTCCCATCCGGAAAGGTTACACTCGGTCATTTAGTATCTTCACTCATCTTTCACTCCCAGTTTCTCTCTTTCCAACCAAAAAAATCTAAAAAGCACAATTTAAAAGTTTGGATTGAAAATATCGAATCAAAGTAAGATAAGTCTTGCGAAAGAAATATTATTTCAAGGAATGATATCGTTTTTTTTTCGGGAATTGAGAGAGGAGAAAAATATTCTTAATACGATCGGCAAAATTACGAGCGCAAACCGGAGAGAGCGAATCCGAAGTAAAAGGGAAAAGGCCGTGGGCCACAAAAAGGAAAACCGTGGGTCTGGGGGTGGTGGGTGTAAAGACGCCGTGTGCGGATGCTCCATCATCGCCGGTTGAAACATTAATTAGAAAATCTGAATAATTACAAAGTTACTTTTCAGAGCGTATTTCCACATCTATAGGCTGGTGCCCATATAAAATGCGCGCTCACGTGATTTAATAAACACACAATTATTGTTAATACATAATTAAGCTCTCTGCAGAACTTTTCGTTCTATTAGGTCAATAATATATTTTTTTTAGGTAACTTATTTGAATTCATTAAAAATTAATAATAAGCTTTCGTTAAAGAAACCTGCAATCGATAGTGGACAGTATGTTTTGTGTTCCTGACGTGTGTTCTGGATGTAGAGAGGCGAATCACACGATACGTAACCACCCTTCCGTAACAGCTTTGAACTTTAAAAGCAATGAAGGGGGTGAAAGGGGTGAGTTTGGTTTCAGTTCGAACAGATCGATCAACCTCTCCAACTCGAGATGTGTATCTGGTCACGGCGGCCGTCTGATTATATCGTAATTACGGTTTTAAATATATTTCATCGAGCACGCGAGCTTTTCAGTATCGCCGGACCCTGCAGAGGAAGAGGTGGACGTTATGCCTCTGTCCTTCGCTTTAATGTCAGCCTCACTAGGAGGGAACTTATTTTACCCCTCTCCATAGTTTGTGATAGAAAACGACACGATATTTTCCCTATTAGGTCACTCTTGATTTATAGTCACTTGAATCGCAACAAACTTTATCGGGAGAGTAACAAATTTATAGGACAAGTTAAGACTTTGAATTTTTCATTAAAGTAGCTGATGGAATTGAAAAAAGCAAAACTCTGTAAGAGCAAAAGAAGATGTCGCCTCTAGCAATAGACAGAATTATTTAAATATTTTAAAATACGTAAATTTGAATTTAGTGCCGAAATTTTATCAGTTCGTGACACCACCGGTACTGTCGAAACTCCTGAGGATAACTGTGATTTCTTTCTGCCCCAATACTGACGTGATACAGTTCCAGTAGTAAGTTTCCACCTGGCGGAGCGTTAATTCTTCTGAAAAGATAGAAAAGGAAGAGATTTTTAAAAATTCATATATTTGTGAGGTCAGATTAGACTTTATATATGTGATTAATGTGAGGTTCTAATTGTAAATTTTGGAGGATCTAAAATTGGGTTGTTTGATAATGTATTGAAATAGTAGCGAATGTCAAATTAGGATAGAAGGAAACTATATCTGGCAGGTTTGAGAATGAAGACGCCCGAGCGTGTTGGATGTACCTTTGAACCATTAATTGAATTAACAGCCATGCTTGGTAAAGACTGGAAGTCCCGATAATGGATTACCTTAATGACAAGTGGAAATTCGAAATGGCTAACAAAGATAGTTCCTCTATACGATACGCGAGTACGCAGATCGGCTCCTAATTCAACTTTAGCGGAGCGAATTTGCATGGGGCTTTAAATCACGAAACACTGTATGCCGTAGAAAAAAGAAACAAAGAACCGGCCAGGCCGCGTATTCAGGGATACATTTTTCTCTGTATCTTCGTCCGAGTGAAAATCTCGAAATTAATCCGTCCAGCGATAAAAACCCTAACGAAGCCTCGCGCTTTATTGCGCGAGAGCAAACGGCGGAAGAGGTGGAGTCCGCGATGGCAGAGAAGGAGAAGAGAAAGATGAGAAAAATCGAGAAAAAGGAGTGGAAAAAAGGAGAAAGAGAGAAGAGAAACGTGGAAAAAAGGGTGAGATTGGGAGGAATGTGCGTCGACTGAGTGAGGGGGTTGAAGGGGGAGGAAGGATACAAACACGCTGAAAATTAGATTCATAACTTCTCTGCTACGCTTTCAGCACGCTACGACTAAAGGGGTCCAGGCTAGTTAAAAATTCCATGTGCCCGAGAATATCAATCCGCCGGATATCCACCCTTTTTCACCCCATCTCTCCCCTTTTCTCCGGCTCACATACGAACACCATCGTTCAGACGAACGAGGACTCTGGATTATCTCGGGTTTTCCGCAAACGCGATTAAGCCGAAACGCTTTTCGGCCTCCTCGTCTAGGGCCTTTAAACCCTTTAGTCACGATAATTTGCCAAGCGTCAAGCCACTTGTCCTTCGCTTTCATTTTATTCCCGAGAAAAATTGCAATCACGAAGCATTTTGATTTGTCAGAAACGTAGAATGTACTTACGCCATACGCTAGTTGCAGGCTTAAACTGCTTAACTCGGGATAAGCTTAGTTGAGGCCTAACTCTCTCCCTCTCATTCTACAAGGTTAGGCCTCAGCTACGCTTACACCCACTTGATCAGTTTAAGTTTGCGTCCAGCGTACGGTGTAAGTAAATTCATACATTGGTTTTGAATTTTTTTCACCCATCGTTGGGGATAATAAACAAAATGTCCTAGTTTTTGACGTTGACAAAATCTTATAGCTATTGCTTGAAATCGATCTGGTCAGTCAACATCGCAAAATGTTACATCCGCGTACAACTCGTGATTGGTCGTTTGGCAAACAGTCAAGATACTTAATCTTCAAAAGCAGCGCAGTTACCACCCGCATTTCGGCACTTGCAAGAATGCAAGTTCGCGATTGAAAATTGGAATATTTCTGAAAAATTTTAAAATAAGTATTTCAAACACTGTTTTTACCTGACATCATTTCCAACTTTTTCCAATCTTTACCAGGTGCATAAAGTTCCTGGTTATATATCGTTTTTCCGGTCCGATCGCCACCCTCTTCTCTCGTAAAAATAAACTGAAAAATTCAATCTCGTGTTTAAAAATTCCGATCTAACACCCAAAACGTGTAAGCGTCGTTGAGAGAGTCATAAACACAATTTGGTAGGATTAGAACTAAGCCCCTTCGATTTTTATCACCCTGGTTAATTTAATCTTTCCACCTTCCATTTTACGAGAAATTCGGATACACACGACGAAAGACATTACTTATCAGGCCGAACCCTCGATCCACAAACCCACCCCTTCCCAGAAAAGTACGATATTTAAAATTAATCCTTTCTTTTGTGTCGCTGTCTGTCTTTTTATCGAGCCGATATGGACTCGTATAAATTTTACTTGACTATAGTCATTCGACAACGCGGAAAGGAGAAAAGGGGTGGGCGGAAGGCGAGGGTTCCACTCGGCCCTCTTTTTGTCTCTGCGGCTTTAACCCGCGAAAGGCTTTCATTTCAAATCCTCAATCACCGTCGGTGATCAATCACAATTGAACTCTGTAAAAAGAGGGGGCGAGGGAGAGAAAGATGAAAGACGAAAAAGGGGGAAGGAATCAAGCTGACGTTGAATCATCTCCATACCTTCTTAAGTTATATTTGAATTCTGTTTTTGCTTCATTGTTTTCAGATTAAGGATCCAAGGACAGCTGTCTCAAATTTTTCACGGTCGTCTTCGCAAGTCGTTAAATGCCTCCAAGAAATAGTTGTTCATATTGCCAGACAGATTTTCTCTTTGCTGAAAAATTTCTCTTATCTTCAAATAGAAATAAAGCTTTGCGTGTAAAGATGGGTTTTTAGCAATTGGACTGTACAGGAAAAGTATGATCGAATCCCTTCAGTTTCGCGCATTAAGTAGTGCAGCATCGCGCAAGTCAGACAGTGGTTTGGTTACGGATGAGGCAGCCATCCAGAATCAGGCAGCGAGGCATCCCAAGCTACCTTTTGATGCTTCCCCTCCCTCGCTTGCAGGATAATGCACAAACCAAAGGATAATTCCCGATACGGGGACGAAATCCCGAGACCGTGAGAGGGCAAAAAACTCTTATTTAAAAATGTATTTACCGTCTGGCTCACAAGGATCGTTCTCCCTGGAAAGTTGGCTCAACCCTACGAAACGAGCCTCTTTATACTCAGTGTGTTGTTTACCCACACACACACATCATCTGTATATCCAAATAACACTCAGAATATCCTGGAGAATGCGTAAAGTAGCCCCCACATTTTGGGTTGATGTCCAACCCGTGTTTTTTTTTCTTTTTTGCGGACCAGCTTTTCAGTGCGAGCGCAGAGTGAGTATAGAACTAATTCGGACGGGGATGAACAGGACTTATTTCCAGGAGAATCGAGCGAATTGAGCAGCGACCAGGACCGACATCGCTGAAACATGAAATTGTAATAATTAAGGCAAAGTTTCCTACGGATGTGCAACCGCACGTGATACGCCCTGCAGCCCCATCGTATCCAGCAGTCGATTCCACGATGAAGAGGGAACGGCGTGGATAATTCTCGTTTTTCCTCCCGATCCATCCTTTTGATTACGCGGCTTACCTCGCCAGAAGTTGGAGAGGGGCTGGGGGGTACTGGAGGGCTTATTCTCGAACTTTGCCGTTATAAATCTGCAATATTCGTGGCCGTGCAATTGGTTCGCTCGATGAACGAAATAAAGTCTTGTTACACTTCGCTGATCGCTGCGAATTTTAACCACTACCAAGACTCATTTCCGATAACCCTTTGTCCATTTACGAAAACGTTAACTTCTGCTACTTGTGAGAAAGTGTAAAACTGATACTGTAGGTAAACTATTTTGTAGTGGAATAGTACTATGAACTAAGGGCGGGATTTGTATCAACTAGATAATCCAAACTCAGTAGAGCAAGCACTTTCCTATAGACGAATGTTCCTAGAATATACAGAGGAAATGTAACTATCAAAGTTGGCGATCGCAGGAGTCTAGGTGACGCCCCATTCCAACTATTCTCCCTTATCTGAGACTCCAGTGGTACGTATGGTTGCTCAATTTATATTACGGACGAGGTGTGCATATAATTAATTTAATTAAGCGCTCGACGTTGAAAATCGTCCTCTGAGTTCGGCAACTTTCGACGCCAGGTCTATCCTCTCGTGTTACTCCTTCGCCTCCCACTCCTTTCAGCGACCCCTTATTCCACCCGCTCATTTGTCAGCATTCGAAAAAGTTCGAGAAAACAGTAGCTGGAAAAATTTTCCAGTGATTCGATCGAAGTTTTGATTCTCCTAATCGGAAGCTCAACCAGTGGACCAGAGACAAGGGCCTAAACTAAATGCCTCCATCGGTTACTTACACTGGTCATGTAAAGTTTCTCCGGCTCAATAGTTGAACCTTGTCTAGGAAACATGGCCAGTTAACCGCGGAGCGGATGTACTAGCGATACGATGTACAGTGCTTCTCAAACCTTAAGAAAAAATAATTTTTTATTTTTGTATTTAGAAATACTTCAAACTTTAATTTATGTCAATTATTTAAGTTCGAAAATTTGATGATTAGCATTTATCTTAATTATGAATTGGTAGAACATGAAATAGTTTGCTGCAGTTATCATACCGTGTATTACTTTAAAGTGACGTTGTGTGCAGTTTCAGATCTTTAAATACTTCAAAAGAAGTTAGGTGCAGTTGATAAGCTGCGTGAAACTTCAGAGAGAAGTTAGATGCAATTCATAAAAAGCATGAAAGTTCAGAGAGAGGTTTGCTGCAGTTAATGAACTACGTGGAACTTCAGAGATAAGTTAGATACAGCTTCAGAGAGAATTTAGCTGAAGCTGATGAATCTTATGAAACTTTAGAGATAAGTTAGATGCAGTTGATAAAAATCATGAAACTTCAGAGAGAGGTTAGATGCCGTTGATAAACCACATGAAACTTTAGAGGAAAGTTAGAAGCAGCTGATGTACCTCATGAAACTTCACAGAGAAGTTAGATGCAATGTAGAAAAAGCATGAAACTTCAGAAAGAAGTTAGATGCAGCTGATAATTTGAGTGAAACTTCAGAGAGAAGTTAGCTGCAGTTGTCGCACTGTTACCTAGTACATCGGAAGAATAACTTTAGTTCTCCCCTCATCTTAGACAACTTCAGCAACAGGTTGTTCTGCAGTTGCTATACTGCAGCGAACTACCGTAGTAGATGGCAGTTTCCAGTAATAGGTGTCGTATATATTATAAATTTGATATTTGAATAGAGTTTGTATCGGCAAATGAAATAAGTTGATAGAGAGCCACTGTTGGTCAGTGATAGATAGGATTGGACTTGATTTCCGCCACACTCGACCGCCCCCGCCGATAATGTAAGGGAGCGTCGTATCGTGGGTTGGAGTAAACTTGAAAGGATAGCTTGGTGGATTCTTGGAGGGGGCTGGACGGACGGACAGATTGCGGCTAGCCGAGGAAACCCGTGCTCTAACACCCCCACCTCCCCACCAGCTTCCTTCACCACTTTCGGCCCGTTATGTCCTCGGCTCCCGGTCGCCACGTTCCTATACCGGGTGTTCGTGCTTTGTCATTTGCTTAGGTCCAATCCGCACTGACCGTCAGAAATCCCTCGGGCGATTCTGCCAGACGATCACTGATCGTAATTCAATCTCACTACGGTCACAAAGCCCAACGGAGGTCGTTTTACCAAGTAGCTTCATGTAGATAGTTGTCTTCTGATCCCTACAGTATTATCTTTTCCCTTCACATTCAAAATAAAAGTGTGTTATTATAATACAAAATTAAGTATCTTTTTATAGTAATTAATATGATGAATAAAATTATTGATAAAAGTATTAATCAGTGGGCAATTGGGAGAGAATGTTGTGACAAGAGTTATTGTATACGGAAAAAAAATTAGTATCATTATCTCACTGATTGGTAGAAAGTGGGTCGCCATTAAAAAGTTAAGATAAAAATACTTTGAGTACGAGGAATAGACAGATTGTTATGTCAGAGCTTGAACTTGTCGATAACGTCCAAATATCATTTGACACGAGAGTAGTTGAAGAAATTTTTATCGGTGAGATGCGATACATTTGGAGACCTTCTTGTTTTGGTGTCTTTTTGAATGGGAGTAATAGGTGACCTGTGACCTTCCGACAGTGGTGAATCATTCATACTTTGATTTTATTTTCTCTTTTTTTCTGGCTAATGTTTACAAAAATAAAAAAATTCAGCAAAACGAATACTTCTTTAAATTGGGTATTCTATCATTTCTCCTAAAATTCAAGTTTGAAGCGGAAAGAATAATTTTTGAACAAAGGCGTCTTTCATAAAATGTAGTATGATTGAGAAATCAATTGATTCGGCGCCATTGGGCCATTGGCTTTGCGGGAAGCTGAGGTTATCAATCACGAAATAAATAAGTTTACGCATTTCGGCCAATCGTAATATACTCGGCCCGTTCGATCTCATGAAAAAAGTTACTGTCTTCGGGATCCAATAAAAATGAAAAGGACCGGAGATAGAGCAACCGATCACTGCTGCGCATTCACATACCATATTCGACGTTATTCGAGTGTAGTGCGTGCTCCTTAAGACAAGTAGTGTGTTAAAAAAATGTGAATTTTAATTCTCTTTTATATTCTAATTGAAATCGAAAAATTATTTCCTCAAAAATAATTTTTAAATTGAGGATCTAAGGAGTTTCTCTGGGTAGAATAGAATGGGTAAGTTCTTCAATTTAATTACTGCAATTAGAATCCTTGATCAATTGCATCGACCCCTCGAGCCATTTGCCACAGACACTGGTTCTTACCGTCACTGATTGACAGGAAAACTTTCCAATCATCCCTCCAGTTCTCAGATTAATTCAGTTTCTTTGACTCGGAAAAAGAGAACATTTGACGACAATAAGTAGAGCTAGAACTTGGATTGTTTGAAATGTAATTAAAATTGTTTATAATGTTTATTATCTATTTATCTCTGTGTATTATTCTGAAATAATGTTTGTTCTTTTATCGGCGTTTATTGAACCGTTGAAGAGTTCATAAAGTGGCGCTTGAGGTAGTTCGCGGCCGAGGTCTCGGGAAGTTTTTCCGGCATAACCTAGAAGGCTTCTTGAAATAAACATAAGATAGCCACGTCATATAGTCGCTGCGAAAAAAATCTATAGCCTACTCATCGTTACGTAGTAGTGACATGCTGGTACCCGCGTTATATCGAGTAGTTGCAGATACTAGTAGCAGTAACAGATAACAACATACATTTCGGTGGCTCGTGCCGTAGTGGACATTTATGAGTTGACCCAGGTCTCAATTGACCTAATGGTGATAATTTTCTTAAGACGGCTCAATCTTAGCTCATTTTTTATTTTAGAAAATATCCATCCTAATTCAACTTTACAATTCTGATTGTCGATAAAAACGGGCACCACAGATTTAATTCAAAGTGGCTTAATTAAAAATAACGATCATGAGTTACTTGAATTAGGGTGACTGATACGGGTATCTTTGATGAATTTCCCACGAAATTTGATTGAAAAATAAGATTGATCGGTACCGAAGGCAGCAGCTGCGCGGTGAATCTCAACTCGGGCGAAATCGCGAGCGTTAAGCCATTTCGAGCGCGGCTAGCACTCGAATGGGTATACGTGCGTGAGGTGCGCCGAAGTCGTGTTTTTTCTGCGTTTAAATTATGTCGAGCGGGAGGTTTAACTTCGAGGATGACTGTGTTCACTTGATGATATCGAGTGTCTGTACACCCAAACTTGACAGTCGGAAAACCGGCTGTACTCGGGAGCAGGTTTTCTGCAGCTTTCCTTTCCCCTGGCCAAACGTCCAGGCAAATGCGAGTACTTCTAATAAAGTCGGATGCAGCCGCGGGTTATCATTGAGAGTGATAATGGTTCATACAGTAATTCTGAGCCCTCTTTAGTAAAGTAAAAATGTTCACAGGCTCTTACTCGTCGAAGGCTTACGGCGAGCACTTACGTCAAACTCCCTCGATTTCAACGGGAATTTTGAAAAAGAAGTACATCACGGATACAAACGGATTATTGATCCTAGCTTATGAATTGAAATATGTTTCCAATATTGTAACAGTTTTAGAATGAACTTGAATGGAGGAAAGGTGCGATTATATTTTGGGATATTTTTAAGAGAATGGCGGAAATCCACAAACGTCGAACAGAGACTAGAGGATCTCTAATGACTAGGTATGTAATCAAAGTAAAATGGTTGAGAGAACGAGACGGAGTGCTAAATCAGATTCCCGCCGGAATTCCTAATCTCATGACCAACGAAATTAATTTGTCTTCGCCTAATATATCTACCGAGCCGATTGCCGAGCATCGCCTTATATATACAGTGTATCAACGTGATCAGCCGATGCGATGGATGAAATGAGGGAGGTTTCAACGAGTACGAAACTAGTTAAGCAAATAGATACTGCACAAAGGGATCTTTGGTAATTACTCGCTGAAGTGCCCTCCAAATACGTAAGAAGTAAATTCAGTTTACAAAATTCAAATCCCGATCTTTTTTTCTTAATTTGGTGAATTAAATTAAAATTAGAATCTTCGCAGTGGGACTTGAGGAACTAGCATAATTTGAATTCAGAGTCTCTAGTGAGTAGTTATCCTAAGTGGATGGATTCGAGTCGCGATAATCCAAGCGTTCGGTTCAATCGAGCTCTTCAATTATACACTTTGAGTTATTTCGTCTCACTAGATTTACACCCACAGAGATTTTCAAGAAATTTCACAAATTTTGATGAGTTTACTGAAGTTTACTGAATGATGAGAATTAACCTTCTATCGGTTTTTGCGGTAAAATCATCTGGATGGAAATACAATCGTAGAGTGTAGATTCTCGGTTCTGCGGATCAGATTAGCGATAGGTCGAGTCGAGATTCCCTCCAATTAAAAATCCGCCGATCAATGGCTCCGTCGTCGTAAAATCCAGGATAGCGAGTGTAACGTTCCGGAAAATGAATCGTGTCCAATATGCCGAAGCTCTGCCCCAAGGCGATAGTCTTCGACGGCTGATGGTGGGACGGTAGCGTTCGTGATGGCAATGGGCGGTGGATTTTTCGCAGCCGGTAATTTTCGCGCGATTTTATGGGAATTTAAGAATAATTCAATTAGGGTCCGGGGATCACTTTGCGAGATATGCTAATTTTACGAAGAGGCCGGGGACCTTAGCCGCTGTGCTAACTACGGGGTGGGTGTCTATATCGACTTCAATTTAAAAATCTAATCTTCAATAATCGTTTGCAGGGTCCCGGACGAATCCGGCGCAAATATACGGCTTCGGCTCTCGGTTCTGCCTCATTTTCATTCGTTCGGATTAAATTCATTAGTTTAATAGCCGGGTATCAATATCAGGCGAAGCGGGTGATTTCTTTTTTCCTCCCTCTCGCGATTTTCGTCTTACCGCGAAACACCCTTGGGGTTCGGTGGATGGACCAAAAGCGGAATCTTGAGATAGAGAGGCAACCTTGGAAGAGAGGAACCGCCTAATAAAATTGCAAAGAATTACTTATTTAACCCTCGCCAATCGCGGTAGCGACCCCGCCGCCCCCTCGGTTCGCTACTTCCTCACTCGAGCACCCCGCACTCGACTTGCTTTTATTATAAACTGTGCGATTCAACCCGTCGAGCAAAGAACGAAATAAAGAGAAAAGTAAAAATGATAAAAAGAAGTAGGAGAAAAAAGAGAGTGGAGGTGGGGCATGATAAAGTTCAGGTAAACATTGGTTAGCGGGATTAAACTGAGATATTCTAATGGCGGAGCCGAGTAGGCCCCCGGGGTGCCATGACTGTATCGGCCCACCTATCTTACCCGCAACTAATGCCTCGCTTGTAAAACTCACTGCTATAAAAAAATATTCCCCGTTTACCAATAGTAAACCTCTCACGTGATTCGATTTCTCCTTTTTTAGTATCGATTGCTCGTTTTTTCTATAAAGTATCAGTAGTTTCTGGGTGTAAAAATCAAGTGGATACCAGAACGGGTTTCTTTTAAACAATCTAGGAAATAATTGGGTTTAATAAGCCCCGGAGACGGAGGCTCGTTAGGGCCACTTGCTCTATAAGTTGTAATCGATTAAACTTCTCGCAGCAAGTTTAAATTGGATTTATCGGCGTCAATAAACTCGACACCTGCACAATCTTCAAAGCAAGCCTCTACCCGGCACGAAATGCACTTATATGTGCACGCGGTACATGAAATACACTCCATCGTTACACCGAATCGGGTACAGTCCATACTACGAGAATTCTCTCCAGAAGGGGCCAGCGACCGTACGCTCTCCGTGTGCTCACAAAAAATGTCCCCACATTCTCCAAATGACACTAATCGCCTTCCTTTATCTTCCCACGGTGCCAGTGCCGATAAAAACCGCTTGCGGATCTGCCGCAGCTAAACGCACTCACCCACCCGACAATTGGATAATTATTTCTGCATTTCTCCAATAAGTTCTTGTCTTAAATTTCGGAAAAAATATCTTTCTGAATACCCCCGCTGATTCCGCGATCAACATCGAGATTTTCGAGAATTCAGCACTTCACGTAATAAAAAGAACCGTTCTTGATAACACGCAATCCAAGTTTTTGGAAATGCTGAATAGCTAACCTCGATATATTTAATTGCCAACAGATGTTTAATTCTGAAAGAGCCATTAAAGCAGCAAGAACTGAAAGTGGTAACTAAGTGGTTGAATCAGAGTCCCGCATTCTGTACTGAATCTGCGTAACGGAGAGAGAATGAATCGTGAGCGACCCGTAGGATGTCCACTCTAGGGGACCTTTTAATTCACAAGTCGAACGATCGGCCAATCAGGCCGGAGGATATAGGTAATTTCATTTTACTCGAGCGGCCTGCGGGGTCATTGTAACCGATCCCAGAAGCCACCCGCATGTTGGCAACATCGGGCCTGTGTTATACGAACGCACACGAAGCCTTAATAACTTATGGATTGGACGCGCGTTATTGAACGTCCTGTTAGAATCCGGGTATTATCGATAGAGCCGCTTACGTCTCTGGGTATAAACGAGAGCATTATGTCAGAAACCCGACTAACACACGCGGCCACGAAGTGCGATCAATCACTCGTGCTCGCGTTAACATGCTCAAACTCTTCACGTTCTTTCTTCTCAGAGGCAAAGTGTTCCTAAAACTGACCCCAAACATGGTCACTTGAAACCAGATACCACCAGATATCTTGAATCACCATTAGCTTCCGGATTGATCCAAAAGACCAGAAGTCATAACCATGATTAGAGACCATTAGAGTATCGCAAGATGACAAACTCCTGTTTGACATTTCTCTTAAAACAAAACCCCGGAAATCATAGCTCAGTCTTATTCTTTTGGACCGGATCCAATCATCTTCAAGCCCTTGAGAAAAGTTTTGACAGTAACCTCTCAGCTCTCATAAATAACTGATACAAGAGGGGAAAAATTCTCTCACCCGGAGACTTTCTCACGACAATAAAACAATAACTCGGTTCATAGTATCTCTTTTACTTTTAAAGATTACCAATCCTTTAGAGTTCAAAAACGTTTTATCATCACTGTGAGAGGAACAGAAATCACCCTGATCGTAAAACCCTATTTGCTCAGCTTTTGTTTAGTTTTCTCATTTTCGTTCCTCCACCTCTCTAATTCGGTCTCTCTCGCAAGAACGCATGTGCCAACATGCATATTCTGGGAGGGGTAGTTGAGGCTTCTTCCTTTTTTTATAACCCTTGGCATTATAAATTCAGATAGTTCACCCTCCTGATAAAGCGGGACGCCGGCCTCTATTTATTATCAAATTTCTTTATGGGTTTACAAGCCTGTCAACGATGTGTCGGTACTGGTGCACACGCACCATGAGCCACCCTATCCGATCGGTATGGCAACATTATACCAGCTAAGGCTAAGCTGGATTCTCTCGTTTACAGGAAACCATCATAAAGTAATAAACGTACAAACACGTACGACCACGTAGGTCCTGTGTGTAAACACTTGCAGGACGTTTACAACCCCCGAGAAAATCCACCCCTGTTTCGTTTACCTGTCCATGGTGTATCTGAGATTTTTACGATGAGCGGCGTGTCCGTGTCACTTGAGAGGTTTGCGAGCGATAAAACGCTCCTGTTCGCGGGATTAACGTCTCTGTGAATCGCTTGGGTTCATTAGCCCCAAAGTTACACACACGAATCGATAATTGATCCTGTTCTCCCAGTTATTAACTCACGACACGTCCAACCCTCATTGTTTTATTTACTACCGCTTCTCCGACCTTCCTCCCATACAATTTTAATGTTATTAATTTCTATTTTCATTCAAATTGCCCTGAGATCTCTCGTGGGATTTTAGTATTTTGGCATCATTCAAATTGAAAACCTCATCATTGATATTTGAAATTAGAAGAAGGACAAATCAGGCAAATATTAAACTAAGCTTAAAGAATTTTTCTTGGAAATTCATATACCAGTGGGAAAGAATTAACTTGGAGGGAAAATAATAACGGGAGGTGGTCGTTCAGAGGGCGGACAGATGTCAATTACCCGAAACCGAGTGAAAAGGGTGGAGGGCTAATATTATAGATATTCGTGTATGCATATTAGGGAGTGATTGATAGCGCCATATAACGTCGACGTATCGATATTCGATGCTGTTAAAATTTCATTATCGGCGTTATAATGATATAAAGTGCTGGGAGTGTAGAAAAGAGGATAAAGAGGAATGATGTTGAAGTACTGTCGACACTCGTCCTGCTGTCGATTAACTTCGTTAATAATTATTCGACATTACCCACGAGAGAGGCCTGAATACCATCGATACCTGGTATTTTCAATCAGATTTTAATCATCGCTCGACTCCAATTCCATCCCTCGCGAATAAGTTATTACTCGTCGTCACCTTCGTGTCCCCAAGATTTATTGAATTGTGGTATAAGTGAATGGGAGAAAATCAGGTATATTTCACTGATATATTTCCGCATAATTGGATTTGCAATTTTTAATTTCACTTTTTCATTGATTGAAAGAAATCAGGAAATCAGAGAATAACAGGTTGGATTAGGAACCAGTCGAAAATGGAACGTTCTTAAATTTAGAATGCTGATAATTTGGTAATAGGAAAGTAAAAATGTAGGTCATTTATAATAAGCTTAAATTCACTGAATTCATTTAATGTTTAGATATATTTATTAAACTCAAAACTAACCAAAATTTTTTTCTGTTCCAGGTGAGTTTAAGGTGCATTCTCATAGATAATCGTCAGTACAAGGTAAACCCTAACAAATTCACTCAAACTTAGTTTTCCTACATATATCCGCTTCCATAATCAATCCAGCAATGACCGATCAAATGTTAGCCATCTCAGAGGAAATCCTCTGTTAGGGATCAAGTGCAAAATGCCTAAATAAAAATCAAGTCTGACTAAAGAATGAGAGGAAGAGGAAACCAAAAAAGTTGAAAGTGGAGATGAGAGATAGGCAGAAAATGTAACCGGGTGTAAATTCGTCGCAAAGGAGGTCGACCCACCGGTCTGTTGAAACGGTAGGAGATTTCTGACGGGAACGAGTTGGAGCGGTAATGCACTAATCAACCCCTTGGAAGGCGGATGTATTGGCGCTATAGAGACGGGCACAGGGGTTTCGGTTATAATCGAAGGCTGCTCGAGGGTGTATGACTGGGGAAGTACGCAGATGGGTGGACTGGGGGCAGGGGGGTTGAATTCGAAGGAGGTGGTGGTGAATGGAAGGGAGGGTGAACTGGAAACTAGCGGCACATCTACGTCGCCGTTGTAGCATACACGATGTAAATTTTGCCCGCTGCGCTGGTGTATACTCACACGATAGGGTGGAATCAAATCGATAGCAGACTAAGATATACCTATCAGTCTAATTGTCAGTTCAGAAAGACGGAGAGAGACAGGGCGATCGGAAGAAGGGGGCCTTGACGGAAGGGAAGGGTGCGACGGGACGAAAGAGGGTGGGAATGGGACGAAAGAGGATTGGGAGGAGGGTGTGATGGGACGTGAGAGGGATATGCCAGGCATATAGCTTAATCACCCTCCCGTACCGTTCTTCAATCCCCCCTCCAACCCCCTACCCTAAACAGCCCTTCTAGAACGTGGTACCGGCTCTCTCCAATGCCTCCTACTCCACCGCCTCTTCCTAGAGTAGCCGGCCTTCCGTCGTCCAATAATCAATAATTATACTCAAATAAAGAGAGAGAACGGAGATGGATGAATCGCCGGCAAAGGGTTAGAACGAAGCACGAGCTATCGTATCGGTGTAAGATACCGAGAGAGACGAGACTACAGAAACCATCTATCCAGCTCCTTTCTCTCTCCGGGGCGCTATTCCTTTCTCACTCCCCCTATGTATATTTCTCGTCTCTTACTCTCTCACTTGGCTCACCCTTCTTCTTCCACCACCAAAGCCACCCTTTCAACCTCCCTTGCTCACCACTGGGCCCCTGTGTAGCTGGGTACAGGCGAAACCCAGAGCGATACGGGCTTCTGACTTGCTTGCCTCTCATTTACTCACTGATCAGGCCGCTCAGACTGACGACCGCTTTTTTATACCTTCCGGGTATTCTTACCTTCACCCTAGCAACCCTTTCGAGACCACATGGATCCTCCTGGAAGTCTTGGCACTTTTTTCTCTTCTACAAGTTTCAATTATAAAATTCAAATTCTGGAAGAGACTACAAGAATCGACGTAGCAAAAACTTAAGCAGAAAGGTTGGATTGATCGATGCAAAACCCGCTGAAAGTCGCGTGTCGCCGAGTCCGCCCCGCCTAATTAATCACCCCGCTATCCAATATGGCCAAGTCCGAGTCGGCACGCGTTTCCTTCCCTGTACCTCCACCGAACGAAATTAATCGCGATACCTAAATCAAAGTCGATGACGGCGACCCCCAGCGAGTAACGATTTCGGATTGAAGAGTGGCCTTCTTGTTCAAGGAATCTATTCGTAATTCGTCGAAAGTAGGCCTGACAATAAGTGCGAATTCCCGTTGTCAGTATCATGATAACAGATTCTCTACTATTCCTTCATTTCCCAATTCACCCTTCTCCACGCAAACATTGCCCATGTGAAAACAGCATCACAGGTGGATGTTGCGGAACGCACCCTCGAGTACGTAATGTGTGCCACTAATCATGTTCTAGTTAAACGCTACATTCATGAGTGGTGAGTCGCGTTCACTTTCAACCCCGAGCGACAAAATTAAAGGGGGTAGGTCATTCACCACGTGGAAAGGGGTAAACAACGCGCAGAGCGTAGAGCGACCATGAGCAAGAAAGCGCCAAGCGGGCTGAATGGAGAAGCGGGGGTGAGTCTAAGGGAGAAAGAGACGGAGAGCGACTGAGGGTGGAAGGGTGTCTGCTTTGCCACTTCGGAAACTCTTGTGAAGTAGCGGGAATTCCGGACTCGCGCAACCCCTGTAAGCGGGTCAGAAACTTCTTTCGACCCTTCCAACACCACGACGTTGCCTGAGGTTAGGGAGCTGTCTCGGCATCCTTCTTCTTATTCCCCACCTATATCTTACTCTTCTCGCTGCGTTCTTTATTTGTTTTTACTTCTGCGGCACTTCACTTTTTCTCTATTCTGTGGAAGCTTGCTCGAAAAGTTAGAAGCGTGATCCGGATGTAGGATTTTTTAAAGAAATCCGCTTCCAAAGTTTCTTTTCTTACAATCTTTATTTTCATGTTTTTATAGTCTTTCCTTGTCATACTGCTTTTAGAAAGACAATGATATACTTAGACTCTGATGTATTTGATGATGGAGGGATAAATTCTATCTTTAAACGAAGCTACCTTCGTGAGTAAAGGATCTGTATTCAGAAGCAATTTAGCGATTATCGATGTGCCCGATTGCACGCTATTGACGGTATAACCGTGTCCTTTCTCCTCGTCTTCGAAACTTCCTACCTGTCAATTTCAGAATACCTATATTGAAATCCATACACTCCTACAATGACAAACCCTCACACCAATTTCATAAATATTGAAAGAAAGCTTTAACTTTTCGCATTAGCTTTCCTTAGTTACACATTACACAACCAACCTTTAAATCAATCATGATGATTGCAATCATGAATAATTTCTGAGGAATAATCCCACGAGGTTTACCCTACTTGGTACTGTCCCTGATATTCAAGAGTCATTAGAAAGGAGTTCAAACTATGTAACCGTATTTTTTTCTTATTGATTAATTCGGTCTCTTTCTTAACGACTCAATTATACTTTTACACGGTCGTTTCTTATGTACTTGCTCTAGACTGAAGAGTATACGATTGGCACACGTGGCGATACGACGTAGCAAGAACGATTGATTCGATCGGGTGTATAAATTTCCTCGTCGGGGGAAGTTTATGTTTGAAAAGTTTCATCGATCCTTCCTCGATACCACGTATGATCATACAGGTAGCTATTGCATTAAAACGCACCTATCAACAAACTTCAGAACTTACCCTCAAGTTTCCCAAACATTAGATTATTTTAGGTTCAGTCTGACGTCATACATACCTGATTATTTTCAGTCAGGTCGCACACGAACACGACCATACTGACGCTTATTCTACCCCTTAACGAGGGTTCTTCAAAGCGAACTAGAGCGATATTAAAATTAGAGATTCGTCATTGACGTCTGCGCAGGTAGTGGAGAGTCGAGAATACGGATAACTGAGTATTCCAAGGGGACGGGGTGGTTCTTGCCAAGGGGATGCGCATGGACGACGGTAATATTTCGAGTGAACGACGGGAAAAGAGGGTGAGAGCGTTGATGGAACATGGATGATGAGATGGTAGTCCGAAGGGTGTTACGATAAGGGTTTGTACCTTCGAGGAAACGAGTAGATAAATAGAAGGGTTGCACATAAGGGGGTGAAATGATCAGCGATAGGGAAATTTTGTTAGTTCCAGTCATAAAAGGTGGAGGTACCTCTACAAATCTTCACTGACTAGCACAAAGGCTCTGCGTGAAAGCAAGACCTTGAAAGTAACACTACCCTTCGAATTTCACCCTTCTGATGCTGATCGCCAATGAAGGTAAGGAGAAACTCCCTTCTGAACTACAGCGCTTCTAGTAACTGGAAAATGGTTCGGGGCATGAAAGCGCAAGGAATTTTAACCAATCAATGAGAAGTTCATTAGCCTATCTTGGGGAAGATTCGCAGTTACTGATAAAATTCGACATTCCCTTTCCCCATTCTCCTTCCAGGAACAGGGAATTGAGTTGTATACTCGTTTTTAAACATTGTCAAACGGATTGTATCAGATCGTTTATATTCACCTCTTCACGAATCCTCTTTTCTTCGACAAGGGCCGCGATGGGAATTTGAAATTATTGCCAAAACGAATCGATGCCAGAACTCCCTTTGACGAGGGTGGTTTTAATTGAAGAAGAACTTGGCTGCCGTAAAAAGTTTCCTCGTGTTGATGCGTCAGTGTGTACATACACCTGAGCGCTCTTACGTATGATACGTGTCGTTACTCATCCCAGCGATCCCGTCCCACAGTTTCCGACCCCTATATTCCTGTCTCGCGCTCGGCAAATGCAAATCTCTTTTTCTCCGCGAGTCTCGGTTTTAAATAGTGTTTTCTCTTTCTATCCTGCTCCTCCTATGCTTGTTTCTCCCTCTTTCATACGTAGCTTATCCTCCACCATTACCACTGCCCTTCCTTCGCGGCGACGCTCCCATACTCTTTTTGTCATTGTGGCTTATTCGATATATCGTCCCCCGCAAGCCACCCTCCGGACACGGGAAAAGGGGTTTGTGGACGGCGAGAGATATTAGAGACAAATGACAGTAAAAAAATTCATACGTGAGACCTCCCTCGCTTGAGAGAATACTAATGCGACTTATGTCTCGCGAGGAGAGATAATTATAGCTGCAAAAAATCATTGGTCCTTCGAGCCAGATTTGAACCAGCGACCTATGGATAAGCAGAAAGGCAATCGTTCTCTTTCTAGTTTTATCCAAGCATGAATTTCGGAAATCTGTGGTCTCTTGTTGGGTTTCTCATCCCCTAGAAACTCACAACTTTCTCATTAGCCAGGGCGACAATGCGGCAACGTTACGGGCGTATATCTGACAAAGTATAATAACGTGTGCTTCAGACGATCGGCAGTTGTCGTTGCGCAGCGACTCACACTCTCTATTCTCGACCCTCCGAAACCACCCTTTCACCCCTTCAGAGTTTCATTGCCTGTTTCGTGCAAGTGTATCGTTCGCGTTCACACCTACGATGCAAGCACTGCACACGGACACACGGGGAGTCGCGCATAAATGTCAGAGATTAGCGGCCTTGCATTTCGTATCGAGCATTTCTGTCAATATGCGGCGGCGGGCACAATAGCAACGATTCGAAAGCTGCTGATTATGAAATAAACGCTTGACTCGACCCTAGAGCTTGGCAGGCGTTTTCGACAGGAGACCAGTCACACTTCCCAGCGACACTGCGACGAGGACCAGCTTACCGCAAATCAGGAAACAAGTTGCTTACGCAAGACACTTCGCTACACAATCAAACAATTCAAACATCGCTATATGCATTTTAAAATATAGATCCTCGGAGTCTAAAGGGAATTAACTTTTACACATGAATAATTAATTCTCTCAAACGAAACGGTTGTCGGTATTTTACATGGTCTGCTTTTTGTTCCCTCTACTAGCTGTTACGAATTTTACCAAACATTACGCGCGGTCGAGCGAACGTCTCGATTCTCTCTCTCTCATCTCTCTTTTCTATCCCCTTTCCTTTCCCGTTCCGTTTCTCTCGTTTCAATATTTCTCTCAGGCGAATACCCCGACTAATATATGGCTTCTGCCAAACCGACGTACCCTACCGGGCACGAGTGGGTGGGCAAGTATGTATTCATAAACGTGTAGGACCTCATAATACGAATCAAAGAGTATATGTGGTTAATATTAATTCTTGGCTTCCCAATGGCTGATCGGGTTTACCTATCCGGCAAACTTGCAAAATTCACTCGGTCGTGAGATTCACTTTTCCACTTTCATGTGGTCGAAAAAATTATTGGAAAATTATTGGGAAAAACTCGTGCCACTTGCGGAAATCAAGTTTCTACCTTTTCAGCAATTTCAATTAGCAAGCACTGCGCTATCATTTCAAAATGATTGAGTTTGTTAAGCACTTTAATATTTTTATTTAAAAAACATGAATCCCAGAGGTAACGAAACACAGAGATGGAAAGAAAGAGAAAGTGGAGGCAGCAGAACCGCGGGAAAAGGACTCGGCAGAGGGTAGAGATTCCAAAGCGAAATGATTCGAAACGTTGTTCCATTATAAAGGCAATATCGCGCGGTCGCAAGTCGTCTCTGCGCCGGTATTACAACTGGCCTTCATAATCTGATGTGTATTACGCACGACCCTTGTGTGTGTATAAATGTGTGCATCGAGACGCCATGTATGTAGAAATGGTTTCGGCAAAAGTGAGCAGAGATTCACCCTCTCTCGGCATCCTCTCCGCCTCCGTCGTTGCTCCGCACTCTCGTAATAAGCATAAATCCTCAGAGGCTTATCTAGCGGCGCCCAGATGAACGCTAAAATAAAATATCATACATTTTACCTTTACCCTCCCTGTTAT
Source organism: Melikaiella ostensackeni (assembly GCA_032362435.1). Taxonomy (NCBI): domain Eukaryota; kingdom Metazoa; phylum Arthropoda; class Insecta; order Hymenoptera; family Cynipidae; genus Melikaiella; species Melikaiella ostensackeni. The sequence goes on from JAUMHM010000088.1 coordinate 12,283,108, forward strand.
GTTACGACCACCTCTTTTTGTCCTTCCTTCTCACATGTACCATTATGTATCTTCGGCGATAGCTGCTCTTCCCATCCTCTTTTCCTCCATAAAAAGTTATAGAAGACACAAAATAAAATCTTTTCAAATAATAAATAGAAGAGCGAATGAGAGATTAGACAAAACTTGACACCAGAAGCGTCGAGGGATTAAGAAACGTTGGTCGAAGACGCGTTAGAAGCGGTGTAATGAGGCGAGATACATTCGGCTTCGAAGGGTGACTAGGAGGTGTGTGAAGGTGGGACAGTTTCACTTGCGAGAAAGAGAGAAAGCTAGTTGACGAGGGAGAGAATTCGGAGTGGTAAAGGGAAGAGAAAGGGTTGAGCTCGAAGCCCGATCAGTCATTAGACGAGTGGGTATTCACATATATCGAGTTGTAAAATCGATAGGGGTGTCCGTTAGCTGTGTATCCTGTAAGAGGGTAGTTTGGTGGGGATGAGATGCGAGTACCGCACACCGACCACCCTCTTGATCCACCTCGCGTACCATCACGAGTCCCTTTCTCTCTTCCTATATTTCCCCTTCGACCCCTTTTGTTGCTTCGACCCCCGCAGCCCGCCGCCTTGGCCAACGACCACCCTTCGAATCCCCCCCGTTCTTCCTTCTGTACTGGCATCCTCCTGCTACCGCACATATTCAGTCCTTGCATATTAATCCTACCCATAATTCCCACTTCCAGTTTCGGCAACCCTTCGCTCGCAGAAAGAGAGATGGATAAAGTGAGAGGAAGATAAAGAATAGAAGGCCTCCTATCGATTGGGCTTTCTTTCCCAGCTCGGCTTTTAATTGGCATTCTCCTGCAGCGAGAAGAGAGAGACGGGAAGACATCAAGAGCAAGCGAGAATTCAAGAGAGAGATGGAGAAAAGCCACTGCCGGGGGCGAGAGGGTTGTTGCTTTTGCGAGAGTTGAAGATACCTGTCAGCGTACTTTTACCCTGATCCCTCAGGATTTCGCGACTTCGGTAACTCTGCTGACCATAACGAATAACCCGAATTCGCTCAGGGAAAGATCCCTCTTTTGTTGCCCACATGTTAGCAAAAAAATCTGTTGAGCAAATATAACAAGAGAATGGTTGTGGAAGAGTTTTGAGGATATGCTTATGTGGCTCGTTATGGATGGGCCAGTGCGTCGTAAAATTAATACGGAACAAACGGCCATCTTGCCCTCTCTGTCTGCATACGCTGAGGGGTTCTAAAATACGCACATGTGTGACGTATTGGGCGATCGTGTGGATGGTCATGCGCGTGAATGTGTGGGGAATATAAGTGTCAGGCGAGCCTTTCTTGTGTGTGTGTGAAGATTGATTATACCGCGGGAGAAAATGTGATCAATAGCTCGACAAACAAAAGCCCCGACGCCCATAATGCAAATAGCAAAAATCACGGAGGATTAGGGCCCCACCCTTTCGCGCCTCATGCTGTCTCTTTTTCACCGCAAGAAAACAATGGCCATCAGGAACCAGCTTGAACTTATTATGCCAACGGTCGCACGACCTTTCGCGACTTCTCGTTCTGGTCACCTTTCACGTCCATCTTTTGCCACCTTTCCTTTCGTGCATCATCCTCGATCAACGCTTGGTTTTATTGCCTAAGTAGAGAATATTTCTTTATGTTTTTTTTATACTCTGATTGTTCCACTTAGTTCCTAATTTCCATTTGCGGTTTTGAATATTAACCTAGTACAAACACATATTTAATTCTGACAAAACGTGCTTGATCTAAAGTAACATTTTATAGCGCCAACTGTACCTACTTATCTTTAGTTCCTCGCAATCATAATTGCTTACAACTGTGTTACCTGGAACTATAGTCTGCTATAGATTTCACCCCTACAGAAAAGTCGAGTCAGACACCCCAGATATAGATTCTCAATATGGCTCTTTGAAATGCAAAAAAAAGTCAACTCCAATTAATAATTTATAATCGATATCTCAAACAGGATGAATCCGAAAGTGATTTATTCCTCTCGACGCTGTTAAAAATGCAGTGACTTTGGTGAGTGAAATTTAAAGCGATCGACAGCAGGTCCTCGCGGGTCGTCGAACAGAAGGGTGTTAACTCCACCTGTCCTTTGCAGAGGATTGTTGACTATAGCCCAAACACCCCACCGGCGTTAATGGCCAGAACTATTACCAAGTTTGAGAACTTGGCCACGTAGTCGTCGGGTGTATCGAAGTCGATATATGGTCTTTGGTTGACAAATACCTATAACTTGAGCACACGTCGCTTATATTTATCGATTTTGAATGAGGAGAGGTCAATCGACTCTTGACCGGCCCTCGATTAATAAACTAGAGAATGAAAAACACAACTAAGTTTTAGTGTTCGTCAAGGCTCTTCGATTTCACCATCTTTTCTGTCTATAAAGTCAAAAGAAAGAAATTTTTGATAAGTAAGAGTAGACAATCAAATTTTGAATAATAAAGAATCCCTGATGATGAAAAACTGCCGATAAGTTCTGGTGTATTGGTGCCAACGAGTACTTACGTGGCATGAAGCAGAGGGTGTACTCTCACAGGGAAGTTACACGTGGAAGTGTTTCGAGTGGTCGATTCCAATTGATCATGCATTCGCTACCCGTCCTCCGATATATGAGGTAGCGGCTATAGAGAGTACACAGCAATAACGATGCTAGTCTTTGTGCTTATATCCGTACGGGAAACGTACAATTTTTGTACCCACGCGCCATGTAATACCGATATAAAGCTCTCAAGAGTCATCGGATCTTACGCGCGTCATTAATAAAGCACTTGTGAGAGCGTTGAGACACGTCATCAGAGAACTGTCAAAGTAGATGCCGTCAGATGGGAAAAATGTGCTCCCAATTATCAGAATTCTATTTGTGAACAAAAATGAATTTTAATCAGGTCCTGCTTGTTTGCTTTTTTTATTAGATCTGATCCCTCTAATAAATCTTGTTCAGACGACACTGACGGCATTTGGAAATATCTCCCAATAATCGATAGTTATTTGAGCAAAATAGTAAACAAGGCCAATGAATAAATAGGAGGTCGCCCACCTCCTGATTGTTGATTGGCATTCTGACTCGATCGGACATCGTTTACTTGAATACCCTAGATAATTATATTCAATGCCAGTAATTAATGCTCTTATACCAGTGCCTCTTGACTGCTATGCATATCCGATAAAATTAATAATGGATAAACTCCTTAGGACGCCAGGAGAGACAGGAGGGTGAACTTGAAATAGAGAATGGAGGACTATAGTCTTCGGTAATCATTCACTCTATCTGGCGTCCAGAAAATTAGTAAATTAGTTTTATGTTTGAATATTGTTTAACAGTTTTATTTTTTCACAGATTAGTCAATTGGTTGAAGAAGTATCCAGGCTTCAACAGAGTTTGCAGCGACTCCAAGAAACGAGCGCACAGGCGACGGCGCGCCTCGAAGAGGAACTCGAAGCGCGCCGACAGCACATCAGTAGACTGGAGAGTAAACTGGAAAGGCAGAGAGACTACGATGACCTGAAACGAGAAATAAGCGTCTTAAGATCCGTCGATCTTTCGCAAATACCGACTGGAGAACCTGGAAAAAGCCTCGAACACCTCCTCATGGAACGCTCAAAGGCACTCCAACAAGCGGAGAACCTCAAACCACCAAGCACACCTGACACTCTAGGTGAGTTGACTTTTCATCACAGAAATGGCTAACTAGAACTAGTGCTGATTCGATCAATCTAATAATTAACGTTCATTGCTAATTTTATTTCCGAGATGTCCTTGATGCTCTTGTTTGAACGCAATGATACTGATTATTCGAACTTCACTAGTGATAGATCCGTTAAGGTCGATGCGTTATATTAGCAATTCCGATCATATAGAGAAGGGAAGAATGTTAGATAGAAAAAGGGACAGCCCTGCGTAAGCTAACTAATTCCTATGCTGCTGCTCTGATCTTCGGCCCTGACTCTCTCTCCGAGGTTCCGTCGTTAAGAAGCTTCATAACGGACTAAACGAGTCCTGATAGTTAATTTAACATACAAAAGACAAAGACCATTACGAAAAACTAAAAAGCTTACCCGAAATAACCCCGCTTGCGGTTGTGTTCAAACTTTTAATTTATTTTTCTATGTATCTCTCATCTCCCACTCATCGATCTCTCTCAATTTTGTAACTCAGCTAAATTCTCACAATATCTTTGTTTGCTCGCTCTTGCACTCTCTCTCTCTCTCTCCCTTACGATCTTTTTTTTTACTCTAAACCTCTCTTTCTATCTCTCTCTCTCACAACGTTGCTTAGGCTGCACTTTTATCTCTCGAGCCGCTCTCTCCTCTCCAAAGTGTTTTTGCAGAGACTATAACCCAACCAAACACACAAAACCCGTTGCCAATTCCACAAAAATCTGCCTTCCCCTCCAGCCTCTGGAGTTCCGACCACCTCGACCTCGACCCTTCGCCCGCACACAACGCCGAAACGCAAACCTCCGTGCACGCAAATTTGTGAACGATATTCGCAATATTTGCACCGGTACCGGGCCATTGTTTCGGGTACCGAGTTTATTATGAATCGATCCGAAGAACAGCGGAAGAGAGACGGAGAGGCAGAGGGAGATACTGCAACGTCACCCCTTCTGAATCAAACCGACTAAATCCTCGCGTCTCCTTCAACCTACATCTCATTCACTCCCAAACTCTACTCCCTTTCAATACTTACCCCCCCCCCTTCCGCAAAAGCCAAATCTCGGAATATCATCAGGTACCGTGTACCACTCAAAGACTTTCCATTATCAATCCGCTCTCGTTTTGGTATTGACGATTTTGTAACTCAAGATTAATGGTACGCGATAAACAAAATTTCGCTGTTTTAAAAAGAGAGTGTCGGGATCCGAAGTGTTCGATCAGCTAAGCAGAATTGGAGGTCGTCCTCTCGATTATAAGATTTACGGTTGCTGTTTTCCAAACTCATTTTGATGAAAGGACGACCTGAGAACAAGGGTTCGTTTTGAGTCGTGTCATGATGTTGACCGGATCCCTTGTTTTGTTTGGTGGTTGCAGGTGGACTATCGTCACCCCTGCAGCGTGCCACGACCGCCTCGCCCCACGGGGTGGTAAATGCACCACCGTCATCCCTAGTATCCTCCCAGACAACACTCCCAACTCGCTCCACTCCGACACCATCTTCTGCCACATCAACGAGCTCGAGCCTCCTTTTCCCACCACCTCTCCAAAACGTGGAGACCTTCGGTTCCTTTCTCGGCGAAGAGATTGTCGCAAACTGGAGGCGATCGCTGGAGAAAACGATCATGAGCCAACAACAGCCACAGCAAACGTCACAAGCTTCCCAACAACAGCAGACACAATCTACCGTTCTAGGACTTCACCCTCCTTCGACGCCAAGTAGTCTAAATCATCTTCCATCACCAACAGATCCAATCTCGTCGTCCAACACGCCAGCCAAGTCGAGCACACCTCTGGGTACCACTCTGGGTTCCCTGGATGCGACGGAAAAAGCCTCAACGCCGGTACCAGGTCACGAGACACCAGCACCGCCTACGCCCTCATCAACGGCCTTGACATCTCCACCGGCCACATTACCACCTCCAACATCCACTGCGGATTCCACCGTCAATGGAGGGAGTATCGGAAGTCTGAGCAGTCTCGGAAGCCTCGCAAATCTCGTACCACCGCCCAAGAGCCCCGCAGAAGAATCTTGCCACAATAACAACAATAGCCATCATCTAGCCAACAACAACATAGGTGCCCTCAGTGTTTTGGATAGTCTGAAGGGTCCTTTTCGATTCGACGACAGGACTCATCCCTTTAGATTTGGGGACGAGTTCGGTGCAGCTGGAATGGCTGGAAGGCTTGGTGAATCTCTTATTCCTAAAGGGGATCCCATGGAAGCTAGACTTCAAGAGATGCTGCGGTACAACATGGACAAGTACGCTTCCCAGAATCTGGATACGTTAAACATCGCGAGGAGGGTTCGTGAGCTGCTCTCAATACACAATATTGGTCAGAGACTCTTCGCCAAGTATGTCCTAGGTCTCAGTCAAGGGACCGTGAGTGAGCTGCTAAGTAAACCAAAACCTTGGGATAAACTGACGGAGAAAGGAAGGGACAGTTATCGGAAGATGCACGGATGGGCTTGCGACGACAATGCTGTTATGCTGCTCAAGTCTCTCATTCCCAAAAAAGGTAAGATTGTCTCTGTCTCTCTCTGTCTTTGGTTATCAATCAGATAAGTCATTGGTCGATATTCTTGCAAGTCTAGTCACGTCAATCAGCAATTTTTTGTAATATGATCAGCAAGATTTCGACCAGGGCAACTGTACTTCCTAAGATTCTGTCGCCTCGCACTGCCAATTATTAATATTTCACCGATTCACTAACCATCCGTAATTTCTACTGGCTTATCCGGGACTCGTTGGGACTTTTCCTAATCCTAACTGCACGGGGCTAATGATTGACATCAGAAGATAATGACTGACAGGACGAAATTATTCTTCAGACTTGATTTCAAAGCATCCCCTAGGCTGATTACATCCTGCTTGGCATTATCGATTTTTGCCGCGTTTAGCAGCCATATTGTTTAGACTAATAGCTCTTGGGAATAGAAAGCGAGGGTTTAGACTGGGTAAGGGTGGGTTGGAAGGTTTTGCGGAGAGAAGTGCAGGAGAGGAGACTCCGAAGAGATTCCAGCAGCGGCGGTCTGTATTTATGCGAAAGGTAATTTACACTTTTGCTTGATTGCGCGAGATCTCAAAGGTTATTGCGCTTAGCCGGAAGTCATCGTGACGCCCACTCAAATAGTTCTTCTTCTCGATTCTGTCTGACTTCTTCTTTATCCTCGCTTCGCCAGTAAATGGTCCATCAGACGGAACAATCCCCAAGCGGTCGCTAAGGTTTAACTAGTTTTATCTTCTTAATCTTTCTGATTCGTAAAAAATACTTCCAATTTGTTAGTAAACCCTGAAATAGAGATAACTATATGTTGTTTGAATCCGTCGAAGCGTTGCAAAAGCGAAAACCTTGTAGGCGTGACCTCGGAATACGTCAGCCGTAAAATTACAAGGGCGTACGACAACGACCCTGGTGCAGAATGGCCATTGAAAATGTGCAACGAAATGGTACCCATGTAAATTTAGACCCTCTGAAGAGGGTCAACCAGGAGAGGAAGGATGGATCCGATCGACCTCTTGACCGCCACATTTCTAAATACCAGAGTTTGGATACTCTAGAAGTTAAATGATCAAGTTTAGAAACCTGTCATTTTATAGGTGCCAACGATTAATCGCCCCAAGTATAAATAACTTCGTCTTCAAATTTCCTCCCTGAATTCTTCGTCCGTTCTTCAAGACTAATTGTTATGAGGTTTTTGTACCCGGGTTAGTCTTACAGCGTCTTCATAGATACAATGAAGCACCGAGATTCAATAGGATAAATGTACCGAAAGCTTTGTTCGCAACTTTCATAATCACTTATGATTTATGAGCAAAAATCACAGGCTTTAGGCGTCCCTGAATAGCGCAAGGATGTTGAAGGCGTCAAAAAGATAACTTCTTCGACTAAATATCTTGCTCATTATAGCTTGAATCACTCTCCGGAAAGAACATCGATTACTGATATTTTCTTAATATTCTACGACAGAAGAGACATCTAAACCTGATCATAAATCATCGCAACTTTATACTATAATTTTTGTCATTTGAAGCAGTCGTTTTATGACTCTCCATGATTTTATGTCTTCTATCAACATGGGAATTTGTATTCAACGACCTCCAATCTTAGGGTGTCAACTAAGGTATTTTTCAGTGTCTAAGCAATCCTGTTTGTGCTTTTTAATTGCGCTTAGAGCTGTTAAGGTATAAGGAATGAGGACTGCCAACTGTGCGTATTTCACCGTCAATTACGGCACTCTCGGAACACTCATACTCGCAACTATCGAGTGCGAACGAGTTTCATTTCGTTCATTAGCGGGCCCCTGATTTTATCGGATTTCTAGCGTCGGTTGGTGCTCGCGTACGTATTGCCTTCTCTCCGCTTTCCGTTGCCAACAATGGCGACGAAGCGGGTCTCTCCTCAAAGCGTCCCCTCGCGAAGGCAACAATCGGCGAGTTTCTTAAGACTGCGGATCTATCGGTCGCATTCCCACGAAATTATACCACATTTTGTAACTGCGTATTGTCAAGGCGCGTCGTTGTGTTTCCTTCACTCCTCATCGCCACTTTTGCTGGGTATAGGTATGTTTATCTACCCAAATATCGCTGCAAATTTTTCATTTATGCCAGAAGATAAAAAAGTTATGAAATTGTAATTATGTTCTAATTATCTGCGGGATTCACATGATTGCAAACAAAGTTTACGTTCGCATAACCAAAGACTTAAATGAATCTTTTAAATTATTTTCATTCGTGCGGTATTTTAAAAACAAAAAAGTACTCTCACGTAAACCTGCTCAACTAGGAATCAGTCCTAGGTTTCTTAATTTCCAGGGGATTTCTTCACTTTAAGAAACTTCCTCGCACCTGCCAAGAGCGGTACATTGCGCGCACACACAAGTGTCACGCAGACAATTTTACGAGGACATAATTGCCGCGAAATATGATTTTCTTCACAACTCTTATTGTTCGTCTTTCTCGCGGGACCCCCATTGTCCTCTGACCGACCGATTGTTTCCTTTCATTCTTTATTCCAGTATATCTCGGCGCTAGATTCGATGCGTCGGGCGATCAAGGCGCTCGGGAAACGGTCCGTGACGTTTGTAATAATTATGTTATTAATAACGTTTCGTCATCCTGCGGAAATGGAAATCGGCGCAGAAGTGAGTCATCGAACGCGTCGGTTCAACCGACCGTGATCCATGTACATGCGTTATTTATTATTCTTCCTCGCCATTATAGTTTCTTTATTGTTTATGGCGCGGAACGCAAATCGCTCTGCCTTTTCAGCGCTATTCGTGGAAAATGAGCAGACACGGTTACATTCGATCACGATAAGTGTGCGCTTATATCGCCAAATAGCGATAGCGTGAGCACCGTTGACAAAAGAGATGAAAGTCGGAAAGCCTGCCCTCATTCTTTTTTATGTGGACTAGCGAACACAATTTCTGGCCGGAAAGTTCCGAGAGGTGGCGCTGAGATGCAAGAGTCCCGAACCTGAATCGTAACATGTTGTCTTTTATTTGCTCGAAATTTACTAAATAGCCTTAGCTATACATTATATATCTATTTAGATAGCTAAGTCTATTCAGTAAATTTCAAGCAAATAAAAGTCAACATGTTACGATTCAAATTCTGGACTCTTGCATCTCGGCGCGACCACTCGGAACTTTACGGTCGGATTAAAACGACCAAATATTTAAATGGATCTTACAGAAGAATCGGTGTTATTCTTGTAGAAGAGAGGTGGGTTTTGTACAAGTGGTCCTTGGGTTTCAGTATTTGTTTTCTGGCGCATGCTATCGGAGTTGAAGGAGGATTGGAAATCGGACTTCGATGAAAATCGCACGTCTAGCAGCCATTGCTTTCCGCACCAGTAGAAGTCCGCTGGCACGGATTCAAACATTGCGACAATGCACACACATAGGACAAAGGTACTTGCACACGAATGTGTAAGAGTAGGTACGTTATGGTTGGCTCCTTCGTATCGCGAATCTCCATTCTGCCGATCCACCATTCTCCGCTCCTCCCACTCACGCCTCGCATCCTTTAAATGCGACCATCGTGTAAACAAATTAGAATTCCAATTAAGAAGACAGAGAACTGTTCCACGCCTCTCGGAGCATTATAATTACCCCAAGAACATTCACTTTCAACACTGCTAATTGTTCACTGATTGTGAGTTCATTACATATTCTTGTATGAAAAACCTGTTCGTTTCTCGGCGATTTCTCACGTCATTTTTGGCGAAGAAAGGAAAATCAAATGCGGAATCGATGGTGTCGCTGATTCAATTGAATGTTGTGTCTGATTGGTCAATTAGAAGGGAAACACGTATCTTCTTGTTCGGAGAGTATGTGGAGAAGACCGCACGCAGAAGTGAGGTTCCAGAAGAGGATATTTTAATTGTCGGCGAAACACTCCTTCATAATCACTCAGTGTATTGATTTTACGTTAGAATAATTGCACTTAACTTCGATCCCCATCAGGCTTGTTTTTACAATCTTGATTCGAAATCGTGCTCAAGAGCCTCGAGGTATCGATTACTTTCCTTTTACATGTATTCTGCTCTTCATAATGATGTTCCCCTTCATTATTATTTTCCTACTTACTAATTCACTTAATATACAAAAATACTCTTGTAACACGTCCTATTGACTTTGGATAAGCTCCTCACAAAGCGAGGTCGGCACTTGTCAACCAGAATAGAATAATTGATTGATTTCTTGGCAAGTCGCTGCGAAAATGAGGGAAATATTTAAGTCGGCAGTGCGAAGTGAATATTTTTCAAATCTTTGAATCATGAGTGAACTCATACTTTTCAAAGATTAGAAATGTTGAACATGAAATCACGAATTTAGATTAAGGTTGGAATAATTTAATATTACCATGCGATCGATACAGATTTTCGGTCTAGTAAATAAAAGTTGTCACGCGAAAGAAAAATTTCCAAGACCCCAAGACTATGATCTTGATTAATACAAAGATTCATTTAAAGATTAGAAACTTAGAAGGCTGAATCGATCGCTCAAGTTACTTCAAAGAATCAACTAATCAAAAAACCATCATTTTCTACATTTTTCAAGATTTTTGTAGAAAATTTTTGTTTTTTGAAACAGGGTGGAATACCTCTTCAACGCAATACGTTTATATGTACCGTATTTCTATAAACGCCAGACTGAGTAAGAACACACCACAAGTCGTGCCTCACCCGTAGAGTATGTTTCAGGCAAGGAGCAGGGAATGCCAGCATTTGCTCGTGGTCCTCAGGATGGCCCACCGGACATGAGTGACGAAAGACTAGCTCATATTCTTTCGGAATCTGGTCATCTTCAAATGAGAGGTGATCTTGATGTCTCAAACGACGCCGACAGCAAGAGTCCAAGTCGCGTCGGTTGCCCTAGTCCCTTTAGCAAGGATCGACTCGACAGCCAAAACCGTAGACTGAAGAAATACGAAAACGACGACATTCCCCAGGAAAAAGTTGTGAGGATTTATCAGGAGGAACTAGCCAAACTCATGGGACGAAGAGTCGATGATCTTCGTGGACCAAGGGACTTCCTTCAAAGGTGAAACATCATTTTAATATCCCCTTTATTCCACCCTATTTATCTCACAAACCCGGTTTTTAAAGATTCACAAAATATAAATTCACTAGACACAACAGTATCTAAAAATAAAACAGATTTCCTGAAAGACAAGAACTGACATTTCTCTTAATAGATTATTAAAGACTAGAAAATGTTTTGAAAAGATGTCACTAATGATTATCCCACAATCATTTCTAAAAGAAACGAAGAGAAGCTTGTGAAAAAATGAAGGAGACAGATCGACTGCTTACAATTGTCAAACGTCAAGTTTTAAGTCTTTTCAATTTTACTTCTCTCTACATCATTAAATTAGGGATTTTCGTCTTTGAGTATTATGATAACAAAGTAAATTCTCGGGATCAATTTTTCATTAGTCAGAATTGCGGCCCATTCATTCCTTAATGAGGTGACTGTCCTTGGAAAAGTCAAAGTAAATTCACCAGATAGCAACGTTCGATGGTGACCTCGTTTCAAACTTTTTATGCTTTATTTTTGTCGTTCGAAGAAAACGCGTTGGTGTGAATCAGTTATCTCCTAAGAATAACGAGCGGACTCTTTCAAATCATGTGAATCATGTCTTAACGTCGATAGCAAAAAACCAATGACGATTCAACATGAATACGATATTTAAGGAACTGTCTTCTCATCTCTATCATCTGTCACATATCTTCCAAATTTTCGATAAATGTACTAAAAGTGTCAAACTCAGGGATTCTTACTTTAATGAATATAACGATTTTCATTCAGATTTCCATTTTCTTTAATTTATTTTTATTTAATAATTGATGAATTATATCCGTATACTTGTAAGAACAGCTTTTCTTCATTCGGCACATTCATCCGAAGAATAACACATGTCTATCCTCGTTTTTCAAGCAGTTTTATTTAACCCACTCAGAATAATTAAAAAAATCTAAGCTTTCTTAATAATATTTCCTAATATACTTTGATTTGGTATTTCTACTCCAATTTATAAAAAAAGGGTTAAATAAAACAATATTGCCTGACAAGAACCCGATTGAATTTTAATGAGGACAGCATTTAACCTCGATTAATCGTAGCGCGATGTTTCCGCACTTTTTCAGTGGCAACCCTGGAATTCAGGGCATGGAACGCACTCAGGACGATATTCGTCTTGCTCTGGATGCTTACCATCGTGAACTTCAGAAACTGAATGTAGCCTCTGGTCAGACTCCTACGTTAGGCGGACTTCCACTTTCTGGATTACCCAGCATCCTACTTCAACAACAAGCTCTTCAGCAGCATCATCTGGCGACAAATGGTGGTGCTGGTGTTCAGGATTTAAGCTTAGGAAAACTGGATCCGAGAAATAAAATGATGAACGGAATCACTGAAGAGGAGAAGGAAAAAATGGAAGAGGCAATGAGGCACGCTGGAAGCGCCTTCTCCTTAGTGAGACCTAAACAGGAATCCACGGGACCCCAGTCAACTCCTGGTGGTTCCAGTGCGAGTTCACCATTAGGCAATTCCATTCTTCCACCTGCGATGACGCCCAGTGAAGAATTCGGTGGTGCAGCAGCAGCCAGCCCTCTTCAGAGGATGGCTTCAATCACCAATAGCTTGATAAGTCAACCGTCCACTCCAACTCACCACTCGTCTAATCAAAGACCACTCAAAGCTGTTCTTCCTCCTATCACCCAACAGCAATTTGATATGTACAACAACCTGAATACCGAAGACATTGTCAAGAGGGTGAGTACAATAGTGTGTATCCAAAAAAAACTTCTATCTTGCGTTGGTGCAATAGAAGTAGTCAGCTACAACAGAGGCAAAATTAAGTTAAAACAATCTTGAATTCCGTTTTTTGATTCCAGGTAAAAGAACAACTATCCCAGTATTCAATTTCCCAACGGCTCTTTGGAGAATCCGTATTAGGCTTATCTCAAGGTTCAGTCTCCGACCTCCTTGCAAGGCCGAAACCTTGGCATATGCTCACTCAAAAGGGACGAGAACCCTTCATCAGGATGAAGATGTTCTTGGAAGATGACAACGCGGTCCACAAGTTGGTTGCCAGTCAGTACAAAATCGCTCCAGAGAAGCTGATGAGGACCGGCGGCTACGGCGGCCTGCCTCGTAAGTTTAACTCAGGTCAATATAGATGTTTTGTTACTTTATTCATCGGTAGTTTGGGAGCTCTGTCGTCGTTAAGAATCAATAGTCACTGCAGAATTTTTAGAGCAGAAGCAGATGAACTTATTTGTCATGATGAGCTTCGGGACTATGAAGATCAAAAACCATTCAGATTTCTAAAATTCTTTTTCTTTTGTTAATTTACAGCTTGCGGCACACCCATGAAGCCAATGCCACCGACTAAACTAGTTCAGGAGCAGCTTCAGAATGCAGCGAAGGCTCAAGCAGCAGCGCAGGCTGCAGCTCAAGCCGCTGCTCAGCATCAGCAGGAGAGTCAGATGCAGCTTGGACCACCTCCTCAGAGTCCTCAGCATCCTCAGCATCCTCAACTTCCTCAGCTCCCTCAGCCACCACCACCGATGATGCTTACACCAACTGGTTCCCTCCATCCGCATGCTCAGCTCAACATGGAGCTTCAAAAGAAACAACATCAGCAACAACAGCAAATAAATTTGCACTCTCCTCATCATCAGATGGCTCCATCGTCCTTGAGAGCTCTCCATCCGCACATATCCCCCAGTGTCTACGAAATGGCTGCTCTTACGCAAGATCTCGACACCCAAACGATTACAACGAAAATCAAGGAGGCTCTCCTAGCGAATAACATAGGCCAGAAGATCTTCGGAGAAGCTGTCTTAGGTCTCTCGCAAGGATCAGTCAGTGAACTCCTCAGTAAACCAAAGCCTTGGCACATGCTGAGTATCAAAGGAAGGGAACCTTTCATCAGAATGCAGTTATGGCTTTCTGATGCACACAATGTAGACAGACTCCAAGCTCTCAAGAATGAACGACGCGAAGCGAACAAGAGGAGGCGCAGTAGTGGACCTGGACATGACAACAGCTCAGATACATCAAGTAACGACACTGCAGAATTCTACCACTCCGCATCTCCTGGACCTGGTCCAGCTTCAGCCAAGAAGCAACGGGTTCTCTTCAGTGAGGAGCAGAAGGAGGCTTTAAGGCTCGCTTTTGCGTTAGATCCCTATCCCAATGTCTCCACCATCGAGTTTCTCGCTGGCGAGTTAAGTCTTTCTTCCCGGACGATAACGAATTGGTTTCACAATCACCGGATGAGGTTAAAACAACAAGCTCCACATGGTCAGCCGGAGCCCCAGTCGCCGAGAGAACCTGGACAACCCTTCGACGCTGTTCACTTCAGGGTGCTGTTGAATCAAAAGCTCTTGGAGATCCAGAAGGAACGACTATGTCTTGGAAGCGTACCTCTGACCTATCCTCCTTACTTCAATCCCAACTTGGCTGCTCTTGTTGGAAATGCTTTGAAGGAACAGTGCTCCGGCCTTGATCTTTCGATGGGATCCTTGAAGAGGGAACCTATGCAAGAATTCGAGGACGACGACGGTGATGACGGCATGAGCAATTTGGGAAGTGAAGACTCCGAAGGTTCTGCGGGGAGTATAAAGCGAGAACAAGCGGAAACCCCTGCCCCCACGACTGGCAGGTCGAGTAGGCGGAAACCCGCAGCTCCTCAGTGGGTGAATCCAGAGTGGCAAGAGCCAGCGAGGACCGGGGACGAAGTCATCATCAATGGTGTTTGTGTGATGCAGACCGATGATTACGGCGTCAAGAGGGAAAACGAGGAGACCGTCAGGGTTGAGCCAACTCCTGTTCAGGACAGATTTGAGGAAGACGCCCAGAGTGATGTTTCTTCAGTCTCAGCCAACAATGCACCTGACAGGGATAGTCCGCTTCCGAGTCCAAAATCGGGGCATACTAGTCCCATAACGTCTCCAAGACCACCTTCGGTTCAGCAGACGCAGCAGTCCACGGAAGAGAGTCCAAAGGAGGTCGTGAAACACGAACCCGAAGAGACGTGGGATTATTAATCAATTCCGTGTCTTCGTAGTTAAGTTTTTTTTCTAACGAACAAGCCAACGATAGGATTCGGTCACGACTGAGTCCTGCCTAGGACAGGGCATTATCGAGAGAGAAACCTGAATCAAGGAACTCATTTGGGGAAGAAACTCGTTTCATACGTACTGAAAACCTGGATCACTCATCAGGTTGCAGAGAGCCGTTCCGAGTGGATCGAGCAAAATCAAAAGCTTATTACAAAGAGACTTTTAAGTACAACGGAGAAAAAGTTTATTGCCGTCGTATTGTAAAATGACGATTGTTGTAAATATTGTGATCGTGAAAGCGCAGACAAGCTGCTGTTGCATTTACCACAAGATAGGCTGTTGTAAATGTAGCAAGACATTTTTCTCCGTCGATAGAATGTGAGCAGCGAACAAAGATTGAGGAAAATGTGTCGAAACGCGCCTATTTTAATTCTAAGGATCGTCGAGTCGAAGTTTGCTCCAAGCAACGTTCGTTGTGATTCGCTCGAAATTCAGAGAACCTTCGCGTTTTTAACCAAAAAATCAAAGTGCGTGGGTTCTCGCTAATCAGTGCAATCTCCAAGTAAACAAGTTATTAGATCAAAGTTATTATTAATTTTTAAAAGAAAATCTCGCGGAATGAAAAAGGAAACGCGAGACGTCGCATAATTGTGATTCATGTTATATCGTTTATATTGACCCTTATCCTTCTCCTTTTTAGCCGTTAAGCTGTTGACGTTAAATATTATATATATACATATATTCCCATCTCGAGTTTACGTATCTTCGTTTTATCTTCGTTGGTTAGAAGCGCTGGAAATCTTTTCCTTCGTGCATAACCCCTTCGTCCGTCTTGCTTGCCGAGTATTTATAACGAATTTTGCGCGAAAAGAGAGTCGTTCGACGAGATTGCGCAAGAGTAAGACCGTTACCAATGTTATTATTACTATTATGAGTATTGTAACTATCCTGTAATTAGTTGTATAGTCTCATTATTATCAATTGCTATTATCGCGTCAATAGCGAATTGTAAAGACCTAGCCAAAAAAAGAGTCAGACTTAACAAGAATCGAACATTCGAAAGTTTTTTTATTTTTTACTTTTAGATACTTAAGAGAACAATCGCCTTCAACTAAAAAAAATATTTTCACTGAGAAAATTTGACACTACTTTTTTATTCACAATTTTTACAAACTGACAAAGTTGTTTTTTCTTTCTTTTTAAAAAAAATAGCTTCTTTCTGCTGTAATTACAAAATATTTTTTAAGGTTTGTGGTGATTGTTTGAGGATGCAAATTTTTTTTTTAATTGCGATCAGTTTAAAGATTACAGTCAATATTAAATATTATAACGATTATTACTATTGTGTTATTGAGAGACGAAAAGGCTTGAGAAGCCAATGTGATAGAGCTTAGGCGCGACGGTGGAGACAAGACAGAGGTTCGCTACCCCGGCGACGCAAAGCTTACGGACGCGCACCCGAGTTGGTAGTGCGGTTTCTTAAACTCGCACATGTAAATAATTGTACAAAGTACGAAAGACGGACACGAACACGGACACAAAGACAGGATTACACACGGATACACATCTTGTACATTGTACTCACTTATCGCAGTTAATCCTCCATAAGAGTCAGTTCACACTGCAAGAAGTTTTGCTACCGAAGTGGTCTTCATTGTAGTCTATAATCTACGACCTTGAGTATATAGCGCGTTTTTCTCACACCAATTCAAATGACTATCGTATCTCAACGTGTCCAAATGACAAGGTTCTATCTCAGAGCGTCAAACTTTTCGTTTGTAATACAATTTTTCTTGATAACAAATAAGACTAACAAGGAGAGGTCCCAAGATTTACAGGGTGAAAGTACATCAAAATCCATTAGACACGTATCATAAGAAAAAATACATATCTAATGGATTTTGATGAACTTTCATGCTGTAAAGCTCAGTCGAATCGGCGTCCCGCCTCTGACGATCTCTCTTTGTGAGTTGACAATTAGTTCATCTTTTAAGGTTTTTTAGATCTCCAAGTCGATGTCAAAGGTTTTACAGTGCAAGAAAGCCTCCTGTGGTAACAAAACTTTCTGCGGTGTAAACCAACTCATACAAAATGTCCGCATGCGAATGCACTCATCGGCAAGCGACGATACGACCGTAAACACGCGAATGACTTTAGGCCTACAAAAATGAAAGAAACGATCGTCGAAACTAATGCCTAACAGAAGTGTGAAAAATTATGAGTAGTCCAACGAGCAGTTCGACTGAGATAGCGAATGCCTGGATGCGTGTCGAATGTCGAATAGTTGGCGTGAATGAGAGACGGAAAATTTAATGTCGCTATTACGAATCAAACTAGTATTTACCAGATTAAGCCACGATTAATCTCCGATTTAAATTCTAGTCTGCAAAAGCTGAGTTCTTTTTTTTCTTCTTTAAAAGCGCAGAGAAACAGTGAAAGGGCATTGCAAAACGAGAGACCAGTGATCGTCGATGTTTTCTTTTTCCTCGTTTTAGTTTCTCACTAAGAATAATTATTACAATGCAGTATAACTGTGAAAAAAGCGATATCAGTGTACACACAGCCGCGTCTTGTAACTTAATGATTCTAACTCGCCTAGTAACAATAGAGGAACGTCCGGATTGTCAGACGATAGGCGTTTCGGATCTTGCCGACCGACCTTCGCCGGTCGGACAAGAAAAACAAGAAACAAAATACGATCTCAGACCACTAATACCAAACTAAATTATTTAAATCATCTTAGCCTAAAGACATTCTTCCAGTTTTCCGATTGTTGATACAATCTTTCGTTTGCGTATACGAGTGACGCTGATTCCGTACGTCCAGACCCATTTTTGAAAACCACTCTCAACCCTAAGAGTCTACATCTACAATTTTTTACATTTAGAATTTGTGTTCTTTTTTTTAACAATCGGGTTTTTTTATTTTTTTAAAGAGGAATGAAATATCAGATGGAAACGAAAGACTGAGAATAGGCAAGCGTTTCTGAAGTTTTTTATTTTATTTTTAATTTCATTTTATAGTTTTATTTTTACTTTGACTCGTAGAATTGAAGTGGTTGATGGGGAAGAGACTAAAGGCGGAGGATGGTCTATAATTTTTCATTCGTCGAATCATAACTAGGTTCTTTGTAGATACTGAATAGGAAATAGATAAGACGATAGCTTTAATTATTTAAACGATACAGCTTCGAAAGAAGAGTGAGGTGTATATTATATATTAAAAGAGAGCGGAGACTCGTAAGGCGTTGCGAGAATAATCCCTTGGCGTCGAGATCGAGGTGAAAAATCATATCTTAAAACGTAATAATGAATATTTTACAAACAATAAAAAGCATGTAGATAGAACATTCAGAAAGATTATGGAAAAGTCCCGTTTGCGCGTTTCGAGTGAAGCGATTGCAGGGGTCTGATAGCATTGTACGATCAAAAAACATAATAAAACAGAGAACAACAATAACGACATTGTCATCCAGTAGTGAAAATAATGTATTTAAAAGAAAAAACACTCACACGCAGAAAGGATGGATTACCTGCAGTAATAGTTTATTGATTTGTATTTTCATTTCGAACTGTATTATAGCTTAAAGAGTATCCTGTACATTGCATAAACACTATTGCACTATTGTTTTAAATTGTACGTTTATGATTATTATACGAAGATAAAAGAAATAAATAAGGTATACAAAATATTGAAGATATATGAGAGATTTATTGACGATCTAGCTTGTAAGGATCTTTGACATCTCCTTAATTACGCGCAGCGTGTCTTGACGAAAATTTTATTCAAAATAAGATAGCATCCATATCTTCCACGAAAAATACAATCTACAATCGCTGGTTATCGATATTAATTATTGCCGTTTCATAGACGTTGAGACCATACGCGATTTTTCTTGAAAAAAAAAAACAAATAAAAAACGAGCGTATCGATATGTAGCGAATCAAAAGGAAACAAAATGCACGAATTATAAGATTACATTAGCTCTGAGATGTTAATCAAGCAGAACGTTAGAACTCTTTTTGATCCAAGTTCAAAGTGCACGAGCAAAAGACTTCGTAAAAAAACTGCGTTAGTCTGATGTAAATTTAATCGAAAAAAATCAATTATATTTTGTTCAATTATAAAAATTATAAGAACCCTGATATCTTGAATATTGTGAAACGTTGATTATGATATTGTTTATGTTGGTTGATTTGTAACAAGTTTGCGTTGAAAAGTCAAGTTACTTCGTAGGTAAATTCTGCCGGTGCACAAATCCGGATTAGTGAAGCACTTGTCCGATTACGCTACTCAGACAAAATATAAATGGAAGATTTTCTTCATTGTATATATCTATATATAATTATATTATTCATATCACTGTCTCCTTTGAACGATTTCTAAATTAAATACCTGTATTAAACACGACACGAGGATTATTCGCTATCCCCTCCTCAATCCATTTTTTTAATTTGGTAAAATATCTAGTTTTATTTATCTTTTAATTATGATTATATATTCATTTTCCCTTTATCAAATTAACTTATAATTCAATGAAAAATTATTGTGTATTATATATTGATATTGATGTTATGAAGTTTTATGAATTTTATTAGTTTTTATCTAAATCATCGATAAACAAGACTTTCTCGATTTTCGTACACGTTTCTAGATTTTTTTGTAAATTTAGAGATAAAGTAGAACGTCCGTCGATAAAATTTTGGGGTCCACAAATCGACGTGACTTTCCCCGAAATCAACTCACCCACTGACGGTAAGTATATTCTTTATATTATTATTAGCAGTCGGTATTTTCTTTAATCGAAGTATGGTAAGTCATTACCAACAGTCGGTCTTTTGAAATCAGAATATACAGAATTCCTACCTGCTTACCCACTGGCGGTAATTATATTCTTTCATTAAAATATAAGTATGATATATTGTTATCAGCACACAGTGGGATAGGAGCTCAAGAAACTGGACAAAAGTCCATTTTTTTTAATACAAGCAATTGAAACATTTTATTTTAAAGTGGACACATGAAAGTAGTTTAAAACGAAGTTTAACCTTGAAATATGAAATATTGATCGAAGAACCGAGATTTAATTTTGAAAATGACATGCAATTTTCTCACAGTTGAATTAGTTAAATATCTTCTATTGCAACGAATATTTTTCTACAGAATCTAAGATAGTTTGAAAGGAGACATAAGAAAAATAGCCTTTGAAAGTTATTTTGTTATGATAAACCAGATTTTCGAAAGAGATTTGCTGAATAACTGAATCTGGAACTGTACTTGCCGCCGAATAAAGCAATAAACGTACCACGACATCTTTGCCACGACGTACCACGCCTGAAGCAAAAATTTAAGGCCATGCTATACGCACCCGATTCCTACCTTACCGACATTTTTTGCTGAAACTCACGTCACACGAATTAAGGGCATGTGACACAGTCAAATTCCTACATTACCGACCTCTTTTTTTCGGTGCACCAAATTTTGTTTTGAATTATAGAACTTTTATTCAAATTGAAGTATCGGACTGAAAGTTTGGAAAATGCATCAGAAGACAATAACCTACGTTTATGTACTTCATTTGA
>JAUMHM010000088.1:12309109-12323851 GCA_032362435.1 Melikaiella ostensackeni
CCTAAAACTTTGAGGAATGCAAGAGACGACAATAAAGTACGTTTATGTACGTCATTCAAGTATAATTGATGTGAAAATATAAACGTAGGTTATTGCCTTCTGAAGCATTTTCCAAACTTTCAGTCCGATACCTTATTTTGAAAAAAAGTTCTATGGTTCAAAAAAAATCTGGTACACCGAAAAAAAGAGGTCGGTAATGTAGGAATTTGACTGTATCACATGCCCTTAAGAATCTTAAGATATTCAATATTGAGTTGAAAAGCTGAGGTATTATATAAAAGGTAGTAAGAGACGTTGTTGCTTAAGGTGATTACCAATTACAAATCTTAAAAATTATTAATCTTGTTGATAAAGAAATTTGTGAAATGCCTTTAATTTTCCTCGTGTAGCTAATATTTAATCTTTACACTATATTTAATATATACTTGTACTATACTTTTCTCTAAAAAAATAGTTCATCGGAATCGGAAATAAAGAACTCATCAAAAGAACTAAGTTAATCATATAAAATAAAAATAAAATATATTGTTGCACGGCGCCACAAGGAAAATTAAAAGCATTTGACGTATTTTTGTATTGACAAGAATAATAATTTTTAATATGAGTAATTGACTACTTGGTAAATAAGGCTATTGTACGCATACTCATATCCGGATAACTCAAATCAAAAATTTATCACCATTTGGTTTTCAACGCATCGACTATTCATAAAAATATTTTGATTAAAAAAATACCGACCGTTGGTAAGAATTCAGTATAATTGATTTTAAAATACCGACTGTTAGTAAGAACTTACCATACTGATTATAGAAAATACCGACTGTTGCACAGTGGGATGAAAGCTCAAAAAAAAGGGCAAGTCATGACTTCTGCGGATATGTATAAAACTTGGTATGAGGGAGTTTTTAGTTTTTAAGGTCGCTGATTTCGAATTTGACGTCAAAAATTACAAATTCAGAATAACGGATCCAATATGGCGGCTAAAATTTCCAAATTTTTACATATTTTTTTAAAACTTGTTATGAGGGGGTTTTTGAAGTCGCTGATTTTAAACATGACGTTCTTGATAATGAAAATTTCTGATCTGATATTATTCGTTCACACACACACACGTTTTTTTAAAACGATAAGATAAAAATAAGCGGCACTGAATTTGTTTCAAATTGTCTGCTCGAAACAAATTTAAAAATGAAAAGCAAGAATTACTAATAATAAGTACATTATTTAAGTAATTCAACTGAAAGAGAATGATATTTATATCGGATCATTTGGTAAAATTAATTTTCGTAATGATTATTTTCTCGCTTTAGAAGAGACGATTAATTTTTCCAAACATTAACTTTAGTGCATATTCTATAAATATACAAAAGTCAATTTTTGTGACAAAATCCAAGATAATATTAAAAATTTGCTATACAATAATATTCTCTTGCAATTTACAAAATGATTTTTTTAGTTAAATCCTCTTTTAATTGTTTTATTATATCTTAATTAATTATCGACTAAAAACAATCAATTCTTAACCAAAAATGGGATAGTTAAATTTTCTGTTGAGGAAATTAATTTTCAACCAACAACAGAACGAATTTTCAAAAATATACTTAAATCTTCAACTAAATAGCAGAATTCTGAACTAGAAAATTTTAAAGAAATAACTTTCGAAGAAAAATAGTTGGATTTTCTTATTGGGTCCGGAATTCATCTCGTTTGGTTGAAAATTTAATTACTTTCTTGAAAAAGCAATTATTTTGTTAAAAAGTCATATTTTTGGTAAAAATTCTACTACTTGGTGAAAGTTGCACTACTTTGTTAAAAATGCATGTCTCTGATAGAAAATTTAACTGTTTGGTTAACAAAACGTATATGGTATTATTTAAATGATTTCGTATATAGAAAATGTTTTAGAGATTTCAGTGTATACTTCTTACGAAATTCGTCGGAAATTTTTTTTAAAAAGTTTGAAATTACCAAAATTGGGTTAATTCTTTCAATTTATTTCTAGATTTGTACTAGTATGGAGAATGAAAGGAAGATTTTTTTCTTTGCTTCAAACGCAAGTTTTTACAATTTCGGGCGGTGATTAAAAATTGAACTTTCTTTAAAAAAGAAATCGTAAAAAAACTGCATTTTAGCCAAAATGTCTATTAAAATTTATCTGATTCTTTGAGCCAATAATCCCATTTACGAAAAAATGGTGTTTATGATCTTTTGTAAATTCAATTGCCTTTTTAATATGCATCAAAATATATCTGAAATTTTCTGTTGGAAGAAATTTCAGTTTTCATCCCTCATCAAGAAAACTATTCCTATAATAACCGAGCTTGCTAAATACAAATGCAAAGTTAAAAAAAGATGCCAACAGATATTTTAAATTTAATTTTAGTTTGGAGGAAAGAATTTATAAATATCGAATAATCTTTCTAAAAGTCGCTTGTCAACGTTTTTTCCCAAAGCTTGAAGCTTAGGTATAAATACAAAAAAACGTTCGTAAAATAAATATAAGAAACTCTTTTATTCTTTCCAAAAACCTTGTTTTTCTTCCACACCCAAATTTCCAAACCGCCGAAAATTAGATTAATGCTTTAAAAAATTGCCGACAAATATTTTTGATTTAATTTTAGTTTGGAGAAATAAGTTCATAAATATCGAATAATCTTCCTTCAGGTCGCTTGTCGAAATTTTTTTGTAAGGCTTGACGCTTAGCTACAAATTTAAAAAAAAAGTTTGTAAAATAAATATTAGAAACGCTTTTTTTCTTTCCAAAAAACTGGCGTTTCATTCGCCCCCAGTTTTGAAAACGCCGAAAATTAGATTAAAGAAGGAATTCAAAACGAAAACGATTATAGTTCATACAAAACTGTAATTCAGAAATTACGTATATTATTCTTTTATTGCAGCAGGTTTAAAAAAATGATCTAATTTGTTTCGTAGACGACAAGACCGGACAAAACTGTCTGTAAAATGTGATGTGTGTAACACTTTTACTTCACAATATCTTACAGGTTCGTACGTGGACAAATTTGATAAAATGATTAAAAGTAATTACAATAATCCTTTCATTTGGAAATAACCAATAGCATAGTTATTGTCGAAAAGACGGCCGTACGAGAAATATTCTCATAATGGAGTAAGTACAAATCAAAACAATACAGAATGTTCTAGCTGCGAAAGAAATTTTTTTAAACGGTCACCTATCGTCCAGAGGACAGAGAAAAAAATTAATAATGAACCTGGGTAAGCCTCAGGTCAAATGCAACCAAAATGTTCCTTCGATTCCTTTAAAATGTAATTGACAATATTAATATAGATGTATATAGATGGACAAAATCATTCGAATTCCAACCTAAATTTTAGTTTAGAACCGCAAGTCCTGGCGCGAGAGGAGGAAAATTGTCGGTTCATCCTACTGCTAACGCAGATTGTGAAAACGGCGAGTACAAAGTTTTCCATGGCGGATACCTTAATGTTTACAGAATTAGTTGTTATCTACGACATTACTCATATCCTCATTGACAGACATTGATTACTCTAATTAGAATTCGTTATTTTGGCAACTTACGGTTCAGAAGAAATCTTCGTAACTTTATGCCTAACGCAGCAGTCGTGTGTGTACATTACTTGATATTAACGTAGTATCAGAGTAATTCGTATCTAGTTCTCTCATCACTGACATTATTACACATTCGACGATTGTTTTGTTCTTTGACTTTACAAAAATTTATTTTTATTTCATATATATACTTTTTTTCATTTATATATATATATATAAAGGAAAGTAAGAAAATACGAAACGACACTAAGGAATTATCATTGAGTAATAAACATAAAAGTAGTATTTTAAATTACAGGATGGGATATTAGGCGAAGGGGAGGGTCGATGGTAGGAATGGGATGGGGAAACGTTAAGTTTACAGTAACTAGTAATATTAAAGTAGCAATCGTACAGATGATTTCTTGTTTTAATATTATGTATAATCGTAAATTAGTTTTAGCTGTTTATTATGTAAAAGGTGAGCTGCGTGTGTATTTTCTGCCTTCTTTGCGTCGAAGGATGGTACAAAGGTGGCGGAGATCCATGAACACTCGACGGAATCGCAAAAGATCGACTCTTTCTCTCCCTCTCTGCGTAAGGACGGGACAGGCGTATTCAGTGGCACTGCTGTCCGTTAGCTTTATGCTGAACTTCTTTTTCTTTCGAACAGTGCTTACGGCTTCCCTATATCGATCAAAATCGCTTAAGTTTAAAAGAGACTACTCAAAAGTCAAAAACGGACGCAGTTCACCTTTCACGCACAAAACACTAAGCTCCTCCAATGTAAAATTATGATTTGACGCAGATACATTGGAAATTTGGTCTGATCTCTTTCTGAATTTTTGAAAACTTGTCATTGTACTAAAAGTTTGATCGAAAAATGCGAAGTCTTGAAAAACTTACCATAATTAAACAAGTCTTTCCGTTTGAATATTACTTATTTTCCCTACAAACATTCCTCTTGGCTTTTTCGGACACACCTTGCCACCTTCCGTTTGAATTCCGTATAACTCTCTCTCCACTCTTTCTGTAATTTTAAATAAAACAAAATGGTCAATGAAAAAGGTCAATCCATGTTACTAACAATTTTTGAATTTATACAAATACTTATTTAAAACGCGGTCACACTTCGGATGTCTCACAAAAGTAAGAACTACGAAATTCTTGGAAATTAAAAAAAAAAGAACAAAGAATCTAACGATCCAATTTGGACAACATACTCTTAAATGTGTCCATTCAAATTAAAAAATAAATAAATAAAATAAAAACAAAAGGAAAGAAAAAGAAGGCAATCTCCAAATAGACCGTTTGAAAACTACATCACGCTATTTTGAACACTTATTCCACCCCACCCCTTCTTCGTCACAGAACATCACACAAAGCTTGAACCCGCCCGGATGACATTACAAAACACACAAAATGTACAAAAATAAAACTTTATTTTCAATAAAATCACTAATTGAGGCTTCGAAGTGCTCCATGGAACTAAAGAAAGTATCTTTCTGAAGAAAAAGTATTCTCAAAAATAAAAATAAAAAGTATTAAATAAGTATACTTTTTAAATCAGTCAAAAATTAGTTTTTAAAATAAAAAAGTAGTCTGAAAAAATACTTTGAAACGAAAAAAAACGTATTTAAAAGGAAATTTTTTTCATAATTTTCCGTATGTAAATAATAACTGCGCCAAAGACTCCATCTAACAAGAAGATGATCAGAGTTGGGATTTTTTCTAAAATCTCATAAATTCCCTACTGAGATTCCACTGGATGACTATTAATTTCCCGAAACATCATTTGCTAATGGTGACCCGTTTTCGAAAAAATCGACTTTCATAAAAAAAAAATGTTATGGGTTGAAATGTTTAATTACTAAATTCTCATGTGAAATTAAGTAAATACAACATTTTTCTGCCAGAAAACACGAATTTTCACCCAAATAGTTAAATTTTCAAATAAAAAAGAATTTTCAACTAAGATGATGAAGTTTCGACCAAAAAAATTAATTTTTAACAAAATAGTTGAATCTTTAACAAAAAAAAAAAGATTCGAAAAAATTTCTACCAAAAGGTATGAACTTTCGAACAAAAAAGACGAAATTTATCAAAAGAGTTGAATGTTCAACCAAGGAAGATTTTTCGGCCAAGAAAGAAAAACAATTTCAACCAAATTTTTCAAGTTTCAAGCCAAAAAGACGAATTTTCTGTAAAGCTATTGAATTTTCAACCAAATAGTTCAATTCTCTACCAAAGTAGTTGAAATTTCAACCCAAAAAGACGAATTTTCAACCAAATAGTTGAATTTTCAACAAAAAAAGATCAATTTCTAACTAAAATGACGAATCTTCAAACAAAAAAAATGAATTTTTAACAAAATATTAAATTTTCAACTAGAAAAGATTTTAATTTTAAATCAAAAATAATTGAATTCCATCAAAAAGAAAACGAGTATTCAACAAAACAGACGAACTTTTGATCCAAAAAGACATATTTTCAACAAAACAGATTAAATTTCAACCAAAAAGACAAAATTCAACTAAAATGATGAAAGTGTAACCTAAAAAATGAATAATTGTTAACTGCTGAAAATTCAAGAGAAAAACGGCAACCCATTTTCAGAACGATTTTCAATGTTGAAAATTCAACTATTAGAATTTTAAAAAATTGAATTTCGAAGAGTTGATTTTTCAATTGTTAAAATTGAAAAAAAATTTAAATTGAATGTTCAACAGTTGAAAATTCAACGATTAAAAAATCAACTATTAAGAATTCAACTGTTATAAATTTAATTATTGAAAATTAAATTTTCAATTTTAGCAATTGCAATTTGTTAGTACGGTCAATTTTTTACATCACTTTACTGAAAAAAATAGCAAAAAAGAAACTTTGCTAAAGTACAAAAAAAAAAGTACAAAAGTGTGGAACTTGGAAGCCTGCTAATTTTTATTTTTTCAAGAATTTCAGAAAATTGTTTTCCATTTTCCATGTGTGATGTCACATTCTGCACCCCCCCCCCCCCCCAAATGTCGCAAATCGTCACGAAATCTGTTAACCTCTCACCACCCTTCCCTGGCAGCGTGACGTAGCTTTTGAACGGCCCCAAATCCCCTTCCTTCTTTTCTCTCTTTTTTTTCATTATTTTTCTAACAATAAAAAAACATTTACAAAAAATCTACCAACGTTCATTCAACATCGACTTCTTGTAAATGTTTCTCGATTGTGTTGAAAAAAAGACAAGAAAAAAAGAAGCTGCCTACTTTTTCTTTCCTCTTCTTTTATTTCGGTTTTTTAAATCGAATGGAGACACTTAAGAGCGTGTCCAAATTTGATCGTTAGATTTTTTTTTATTTCTAAGAATTTCGTAGTTCAATTTGCATGCTGGACATTAATGAGGAATTTAAACTTTGACTTATCCTGAATAAAATTTTTTAATTTCGAAAGCAATAAGTTGTGCAAATTAAACAAAAATCGATGAGAAGAATTTTTGTGAATTTGATTTTGGTGAATCAGACATGCAGTCATCTTCTTAGAATGTTGAAATTTAATTTTTTAGATATAAGGGAGCCACACTTTCGCGTCCTCAGTTTTATATTGTACGCAATCATGTAGATTCAAAAATTCGAATGTTTTCAACTTACGGCGGCATCTACATTGGCGGGACTTTCATCATTTGGATCAGCGAGCATGCTAATTACGCTTATAAGAATTGTTTCAACTGTGTGAACTGGAAGCCACCGCTCAGAAGCCTTTTCGTAGCCCCATTTATCATCTCCTGGCTCGTGCAAGATCGATATGCACACATCACCATTCTTTTCGACTAAAAAATATTTTAATTTCGGATTAGTAAATTATTTTGATTGATCAAAGAATAAATATAACAAAGATTATTTGAAAAACTTACTGTTCGGATGCCATATTTCTGTAATAAATTTCATCCTTGGAGGCCTAAGGGGATATTCTTTTGGGAATTGCAAATGGGCTTTAAAAAATCCACCCTCGCTGTAAAAAAAATGCGTTAAATTTTCTATCTAGTTTACATCAGTGTTAATTAACCAATTTTTAAAACAAGAAGAAACTTTCGTTCATTATAAATTCCTAATGACTTATAAGAATTGAAACACATTTTTGAATGTTATAAAGAATTGCAGTAATACTTAGTTATATGACCGAATTCACTTCAAATCGGATAGGCAGTCCATGATCAAGTCACAGAATCATTTGCCACTCAAATATGTTGTTTTTCAAAGGGAATAAGACGACACGTATCTTACCGATTTGACAAAAAAAAAATCTTTAAAGTTATGAGCATTTGGATTTTAAAAAATGGCAACGCAGATTATCAAAAAATGGTCAGAATTTTTGTTAATAGTATGATAATTTTTAAGCTAATGTAGTATTTATCTTTTTCTTTCTGATTCTAAGAGAATTTATCGCCCTCTTTCAAAATCCGTTGGAAAATTTTGAAGAAGTTTAAAATTGACAAAATGACGGCGGTTTTTCTAAAAATATTCAAAGTCAATTTACTCAAAACCTCACCGTTTTTTTTCTCTGAAATTTTTATTAGATTCGTCCTGATGTAAAGAGTATATTCCTTGATAGTCTGTCCTGTACCCGCGCCGTGGGGAACAGAGAATTTCATTTCCTTTTTTTGAAAAAAGAATATTCATATTTTTTACCAAAAAGATACAAGATGCTTAAAAAGTTTAAAAAAAAAATTCTTTCTCTCTAATTTTTGACATTTTTTCTATCTCGCATTATTTTCGATATTGTTGCAAACGTACGCATAAAATCCTTTGAAGTTTATTTCTTCTCAAAAATACAATTTCATGGTGTCATGAAAAACAAAGAAACACGCAAATTAAGAGTTTCAACTAATTTACATCAAACTTTTTGCTTTGAAGTTGGTATTTTTGAAATAATCGATACTATCCATTCTTTCTAACTTACCTCATTATTCTTTCAAAAAGACGTTGTTAAGACTGTTAAATTACGTTCTTTTTGGCTTTTCATGATACTATAAAATTGTATTATTGAGAAAAAAAATTTTTTCGTATCTTATGTCGTTTTGCCAAAAAACGTGAATTTTAGTTCAGACAAAAAAAAAGCTCTCTTCTCTCCAAGGCGCGGGTACCGGACACAATATCATGGAATATACTGTTTACATTGGGAGGAATCCAGAAGAAATTGAAAAGAAAAAAAACGGGCAGTTTCTTGAGTAAATTGACTTTGAAAATTTTCAGAAAAACCGCCGTCATTTTGTCAATTTTAAATTTCCTTAAAATTTTTCAACGGATTTCGAACATTAGTTTAAAAAATATCCCACTTTTAACAAAAATATTGATCATTTTTTGATAATCCGCGTTTACATTTTTTGAAGTTCAAATACTCATAACTTTGTCAACAAGAAAATGTTTCGTCAAATCGGTAAGACACGTAGTCTCATTCCCTTTAAAAAATAACACATTTGAGTGGCAAAGGATTCTATGACAATCATGGATTGCCTGTCCGATTTGAAATGATTTCGGTCATATTTATTTAATCAATATTATATAAAAAAATTGATTTTGTAACTTTTATTAGATCTTCAGAATGTTTTACTTACTAGAGAGTATCCGGAGGTCCAATAATAAGCACTTCCCATCGATAAATATCATTGTCGTCTATGAGAACAGCTGAAAACCATTCAACCGGGTTTTTATTCAATTCTGTAACAAAATTGTGTTTTACTCGTGTTATAAGTTTTGATGATGACACATTTTTTAAAGTTAAAAACAGTGATAAAAGTTACCAAAAAACCTCAGATTCATTATTTAATCAAACTGCATTTAAAGATTATGGAGAATAAATTAATAAAAATGAAAGTACCGAGAAATTATTCGAGGACCCAACATTTGCAATTGTTGCATTGGAAGCCGTTACTCTTTTCGGTAAAAACTGCATAATTTTTAATATGAGTTTCGTGTAAATATAAATTTTGCAGGTGTAAAAAGAAATCTTGATCTGAAGGTGTGAATTAAAAACGGAAGCATTTTGTATATTTTTGAAAATTCCTAAACAAAATCCGACTTACAGGACCTTTTTTCAGTAATAATATTTTTATATAAAAATTCTTTAAATAAAAGTAAATAATTTCGAAAAGAGGCACTGTTTGTCTTTCAGAATTTCTTCTCTATGATCAGCTGGGTGAAAAAAGTCATTATTTTTTAATTGAACAAATTCGTCGCGTGCTCTTAAATCAAAATTTTTTAATCCCATTTATTTTAGATTTTTTAGCATATAAACGAGGAAATCCAGTTACACATTTGTCAAATACGTCACGTCATAAACGATACGTAAAAAATCCTGGGGCAATGGATCAATGCATATAATGTTCATTTCCGCAATTTCAAAGTCCAAGGTTAAAATTGCAAAATCAATAAATCCAAACACAGAGTTGATGTCATTCCTTGAATATTATAGACAAACCAATGCCAAAACGCCAAAGAATGCAAATATTTATTTAACAAAATTGAATAAAAGGAACAAAACATTCTTAAATCAACTTCCCTAAAAAGAAAAATAATCTAAAAACGTGAATAAGTAATAAAGGAAATAAAACTCATTAAAAGGACTCTCAAAGGAAGAACTATTTCAGCCATTATGCGCCTCGGACCAGAAAAACGAGAAATCGAAAGCTGAATGGACATGGAGAAAGTGTAGCAACGCGAACTGTCGAGTGTTGTAATTTATAGGTTATGTATGTTATTACTCCACGCGATACTTGGACTCGTGGTTGCGGGTAGGACTCTCTGACAGTCTTCGTCAAAGCGAGACAAGAATGGAGGTTAGGACCTCTCGGGGTCGACGTTTTCAACCAAGGTCATCAGGGGAGGTCAATCAACCCTCGAAGTGAGGTTTTAACACGCCATGTGAGAACGAAGAGTCGTTTGGAGACAATCGACCTTCGCCAGAAAATGCTTTCGCATCGTTCTTTTTCTCGGCAATGCGAATGCGGCTTCAAGAACGCTGTAACGCGCAAATTTCTATTAATAAACGTCTGATAATTATTTTCGGTGTCTGGGATCGAATTGACGACGGCGGCGCACAAGCTTATGAGGAAACAAGAGCTCCACGCGTGAACGAAAAGCGAAAACATGAAATGCTAGGTTAACGTTATTCATGGGGAACACCCGAACACCAAGAGTCACTCCGTATTGATTTTCACGCCCCGAACGAGGCAGGGAAATGAAAATGAGTCAAAATTGCTGCAAAAGGACCGTTGGAGGTTTGGAGAGATGAAAAAGAGGCTTGAGAGATGTCTTCGAGGAGCACAAAGAAATCGAGAGTTCAGCGAGAGCGGTAGCGAGGTCGCTTCGTTTTTTGGCTAAAAATGAGAGCCTCGGTTTTCAGGAAACTTTCACACACACTAAGGCACACACTGGACACAGAATTTAGATTCACATTATACCTGCTAATTGTTTTCTTAGTAGAAGAGCTGACTGTGGCTCTGACATTAATAAAAGTTCCTTTAAATAAGACTAAAGTGGAAAACCAATTACTTTTGACTTTACTGGAAAGATGGCTAGGTAAGTCGCGGAAGCGTTGACTACGCATGCGTCTCCGGTTTTAACATATGTTCTTCCGTCAAGAAGAGTGCGCATGCCGGTACCACCGATCTGCTCTCTGGTGGTAGATTTTGTAATGTAGTTATTTGTATTAGTTGGTATGATAGATTTTAGATTTTGTTATCATTCTAGGATAAGTAGGGGAAATAAAAATTAGTAAATGTGTAGATTCAAAGTTCAAACTTCAAACATTCAAATTTTGAAACTTGTTGAGTGCAAAAAAACACAAAAGGTTTAATTATCATAATTATATAATTTTAGACTAGAGATTAAATTCATTGAGTTTTTTTTAAATCACAAAAAATTGAAGGATCCTTACACTTGATTTTTTTCTAATTTTCAGAGTATATAAACAATTGATATTTGATGTATTACAAATAAATAAGGAACAAGCTTATAATATATTTCAATAAACTCAAAAATGTTTCGAATGATTTTCAAAGATTTGAAGATTGAAGATTCATTTGAATTTTTGAAGATTCTTTGATTTAAAGATTTGAAGATTCATAATAAATAATTACAATTTTAATTTCAAGGCATGTAATACTTATCCGATTCCTACCTTACCGATATTTTTTCACAGCAGCTTACGTCCACACGAATCGAGATGTCAATTTGAAAATTTGAGAAATTGATTAAAAGGCACTAAGAAACGTGTGTATGATCCTAAATTTCTAAAATTACAAAAAAATTTTATTTTGGAAAATGTTTAGAATTTTTTGTTTAATTTCCAGAAATTTTGGACAATGCAAAAGTTCCTGAGTGCCTTTTATATAATTTACCAAATTTTCAGCTCAATATCTCAATTCGTGTGGACGTGACTTGTTGCAAAAAAATGTCGGTAAGGTAGGAATAGAGAAGGTACCACATGGCCTTAAGATCCCACATAGTTTAGAAATTGTCGTGTAAATGACCTTGGTAACGTATGGTAATATTGGTAAGTTACAGGGTAACTTACCCGACGTTTCTTCTTGGTGAGAATTGAGAATTTAATTTTTCTCCTTCTAACCAATCACAGGCGTAAATAAGAAATAAATTCGTAGTTTGATTAGTTAATTATTTTTATTTTAAAAGAGAGGGGTCATCCACAAATTACGTAAGGTGTTTTTTAAATTTTAACCCCCCCCCCCCCCCATGTAAGATACCGTAAGATTTTCTGGATCCCCCCGCCCACCCAAAAATCTTACTGAGGTTTTTTTAACTTGTGGAATAAACATACATATCAATTTTGTTATTTAAATGAACGCGGAACATTAACGAAATTAGTTTTAGAAGAGAAAATTTCCAATTTTCTAATGAATCAATTTAATTTAATTAATTTTCTAATTATTTAAAAGTTTTAAGGATGAATTTTAATGTTTATTTAAACTATACTATTCTTTAGTCTGTAAATTATAAAAATTCCTATTTATTTATAGCAGGCTTCACAGTCTCACCTCTTTTCCTCCTTTTCTCGTTTTCAACTTAAATGCGAAATAAATTAATAGAAAACATAATGAGAAAATCCAACTATTTTTGTTTGAAAGTTAATTTTTTTTTTGAAAAGTCTACTTTTATATTTTTGGTTGAGAATTCAACAATTTCATTAAAAATTCATTCTATTCGGATGAAAATTCAACTGTTTTGATTGAAAATTCGTCTTTTTGGCTTCAAAATTCGATAATTTGATTGAAATTTTTTTCTGTCTCAACAGAAAAATGTTTTTGTCGAAGATTCATCATTTTAGTTGAAAGTTCATTTCTTCGGTCGAAAATTGAACTATTTCATTGAAAATTCGTTCTCTTGTTGAAATTTCGGTTCTTTTGGTTGGATTCAACTTCTTATGGTTTAAAATCGAAATTTTTTTTAGTTAAAATATCAACTATTACATTTCTTGTTGAGAATTAATTTTTTTTTGGTTGAAAATTCAAGTAGTTGCTTGAAAGTGGAACTACATTGTTATGAATCCATTTTCTTGCTTGACGATTCATCATTTTACTTGAAAATTCATTTCTTTGCTTGAAAATTGAACTAATTCGTCTTTTTTAGTAAAATATTAATCTTCTGGTTGAAAATTCATCTTTCACGGTTGAAAATTCCATTATTTGGTTTAAAATTTAATTACTTTGGCAAAAATTCACCCTTTTTGGTTGAATATTAATGTGTTTTACTTAAAGATTCAACTGTTTTGTTGAAAATTTGTCTTTCTCAGTTGAAAATTTATATACTTGTTTAGTTGAAAATCCGTTCTTTTTTAGTAGAAAATTAATCTTTGTGGTTAAAAATTCATCTTATGTTGTTGAAATTTGAATATTTTTCAAAAAGTCATCCGTTTGGATTGAAAACTCAAACATTTGGTTGAAAATTTATACATTTTGTTGAAAATTTATACATTCTGTTGAAAATTAGACGTTTTCAGTAGAAAATTAATCTTTTTGGTTGAAAATTTAATTAATTTATCAAAAATTTGCCCCTCCTTGATTGAATATTATTGTGTTTCATTTGAAGATTCAAATGTTTTGTTGAAAATTCGTCTTTCTTGGTTAAAAATTCTTATACATATTTTGTTGAAAATCCGTCTTTTCTTTAGTAGAAAATTAATCTTCAAGGTTGAAAATTCATCTCATGTGGTTAAAAATA
The DNA here is from genome assembly GCA_032362435.1 of Melikaiella ostensackeni. Lineage (NCBI taxonomy): Eukaryota > Metazoa > Arthropoda > Insecta > Hymenoptera > Cynipidae > Melikaiella > Melikaiella ostensackeni. The sequence goes on from JAUMHM010000088.1 coordinate 12,322,859, forward strand.
GAATATTTCTCAAAAAGTCATCCTTTTTTATTGAAAATTTAAACATTTGATTGAAAATTCATACATTTTTTTCAAAATTAGACATTTTTAGTAGAAATTAATCCTTTTGGTTGAAAGTTTATCTTATACGGTTGAAACTTTAATTATCTGGTTTTAAATTTGATTATTTTGTTAAGAAATCATTGGTAAGAAATTAATATTCTTGGTTGAAAATGTGATTGTTTTGTCAAAAAGTCACCCTTTTTCATTGAATATTAATCTGTTTCAGTTGAAGATTCAACTGTTTTGTTGAAAATTTGTCTTTCTTGGTTGAGAATTCATCTTTTGTGGTTTGAAAATTGAATTATTTTTCAAAAAGTCATCCTTTTTGATTGAAAATTCAAAAATTTGGTGGAAATTCATATATTTTGTTGCAAATTCGACTTCTTTAGTAAAAAATTAATCTTTGTGGTCGAAAATTCATCTTTGATGGTTGAAAGCTTCATTATTTGGTTTGGAATTTAATTATTTTGTTAAGCAATTATTAGTAAAAAGTCATTGGTAAAAAATTAATCTTTTTGGTTGAAAATTCATCTTATACGGTTGAAAATTTAAGTATTTTGTCAAAAAGTCACCCTTTTTCATTGAACATTAATCTGTTCCAGTTGAAGATTCAACTGTTTTGTTGAAAATTTGTCTTTCTTGGTTGAGAATTCATCTTTTGTGGTTTAAAAATTGAATTATTTTTCAAAAAGTCATCCTTTTTGAATGAAAATTTAAAAATTTGGTGGAAATTCATATATTTTGTTGCAAATTCGTCTTCTTTAGTAAAAAATTAATCTTTGTGGTTGAAAATTCATCTTTCACGGTTGAAACCTTTATTATTTGGTTTGAAATTTAATTATTTTGTTAAGCAATCATTAGTAAAAAGTCATTAGTAAAAAATTAATCTTTTTGGTTGAAAATTCATCTTATACGGTTGAAAATTTAAGTATTTTGTCAAAAAGTCACCCT
>JAUMHM010000088.1:12323951-12341329 GCA_032362435.1 Melikaiella ostensackeni
ATACAAAGTCCTTGATCCCCGGTAGTATAACGAGGCTAGAACCGAAAGAGTTACGCTTACCCCGAAAGGGATTTGGCCTAATGGTATAATAATAAAATAATAATATGCTACATTTTGAAAATTATCATAGGTAAAAGAAATTAAAATCATTTTTATAGGTTTAAATTTTTCAGTTACCTAATTTTCAAATTTATTTTCTTCATTGAAATCATTTTTCTTCTAAAATTACAAAAATACTTGAGAAGGAAATTGATGTGAAATTTTTTATATTTAGTTATTTAAAGGTAATCCTATCCGATCCTGTCTTGCCCTATCATCCCCTCACTTCCACTCCCTATCCCACACACCCTCCCAAACCCTCTACACCCACTCACTTCCCACCCCTCACTTCCCTATCCCTCTCCTAACTTCCCCTCTCCTCCCAGCGCTTGCCATCCCACTCTCCCTCACTTTCTCTCCCTTTACTTACCCTCACTACCAGTCCTATCCTATCTCACTTCTTCTTACTTTCCCTTCCCTCCATTCCATTTCCCTTCCATCACTTTCCTTCACCCACCTTCCTCTCTCCACCCATCACCTCATCCCTCTCTTCCCCATCACTTCACCCACTTCCCGTCATCTACCTTCCCCTCATTCATAACGTCACTTCCCATCTCTACCCTTCTCTTTTCCACAATCACTTCCCCTTTCCTCCCAACTTGGGAAAAAAGTACGATGGACGGACGGACAACAGACCGAAACCATGAGAGTTTCTGCTTGGTTCTACGAAACCCTAAAAAATAATAAAAGTAGGCGGCATGCTCCTACGATGAAGAGTTTCATAGCCTATTAAATATAGTATTTAAAATGTTTCACTTCTCATAATTCCCATTGCTCTTGCCACATTTTGAGAATGATCATAGATAAAAAATAAAAATTATTTTCATAGGTTTAAATCTTTCATTTACATAATTTTTGAATTCGCTTTTTTCATTGACATCATTGTTCTTGTAAAATTGAAAAAAATGGTTGAGAGAGAAATTAATGGAACATTTCTTATATTTAGTTATTTAAAGGTGATCCTATCCTATCCAACCTTCTCCTACCATCCACTCACCACCATTCCTTACCCACACTCCTCAATTCCCCTCCCTAGCTCCCACGCCAACTCACTTCCCGTTCCTCACTTCCCCTTCCCATACCACCCCTCTCTTGCCCTTCCCTCACATTGCTACCCATCACTTCCCCTCCCCCTCACTTTCTCTCCCTTCACTTCCACTCCTATTCCCTACCTCACTTCCTCTTACTACCCTACGCCTTATTTCTTCTTGCATCAACCCCCCTCACCCGTCGTATTGTCTCTCCCCCTGTCCGGGCTTCTCGCCCCTCGCCTAACTCACTTCCCCCATCTTACACACTTCCTCTCCTATACCTTCCCCTCACCCCACCCCACACTTCCCATTATCACCCTTCCCCTTTTCACAATCACTTCCCCTTTCCTCCCGCCCGGGAAATAAGTACGACGGACATCCAACCGAAACTATCAGGTTTTCTGTACGGAGCTACGAAACCCTGAAAAGTAAAGAATAGAATGAGGGATACAAACTAACTAAAGATTTTTCGCAAAATAATCCAGATATTTTTGTGACTTAAAAAAATGCTTGAAATCCTAGAAGATGAAGATAGTTTTGATCGTATTGAAAATGATCCTCCAAAAAAATTACAGAAACGAACTTTCAGGGTTTTGAATAAATTTAGAGTAAAAAGTTACTTAGGAAACATGAAAAAATGTGATATTGATACAATCAGTACAGTTCTATACTTATTCTATGGCCTAATTAAAGCTCAAAAAAATAATTTTCATCACGACCAGTAATATCAACAATAGGCTCTCTAACCAGAAAATTAGAATAATTGCTTAGTAATATCCTTGAAAAATCAATAACAATTTCCAAATTTTCAGTTAAAAATAGTAATGCTTTTATTAAGGTCATTGATGGAATCAGGATTCCACAAGATCATATTTTAGCTTCGTTTGACGTAGTTGCGATGTTTCCTGACATTCCACTTGAGAAAGTAAAGGATGTCATTGAAAAAATAGGATATCATCAAAAATCACACCAGTATTCCATGCAGAATATCTAATGAAGCTATCAATTTTGTTTTTCACTCAACTTATTTTCAATTTGACGGCAAATTTTATAAACAAAAATTTGGGACACCAATAAGTTTCGTTCTCTCACCTGTTTTAGCTGAAACTGTTATGAAGAATTTAGAAAATCAAGTTGGAAAAAAATGGAAAATCTTGTTAACGAGAATTCAGAAAAAATTGGTTTTAAATGTCTTTTCTATGCTAGATATGTAGATAACTGTGTATTATGTGTAGATGCAAGCAAAATTGAAATACTTCTTAACGCTTTTAATAGTGTACACCCATGGTTACAATTTACTTAAGAAATTGAAGAGGTTATAAAAAACATGGTAGGGAGCCATAAAGTTGTCAAATGAAACATCTCATGAAAAAAATCTTAAAACGAGCGAACAGATTCTTTTCCAGAATCACTATCCATCCTCTTTCATTGATAAACATATAAAAAACAGAATTCATCAGATAAAAAGGAAAGATAACAACCTAAACAACAAAGAAGTTAGGGAATTCGATAGATTTAACACAGTTGTTTTACCATACTTTGGGAAAATTTCTAAGACTCTAGGACCATTACTAGGCAAACGGGTCTACACACAATTTATAGAATTCCATTTAAAAGCGATAAAACCATAAAATTAGGAAAAGACGTGTCAAAATAGACAAACAAAATGTAACCTATAAATTCACTTGCAAAAGTTGCAAAGCAATATTGACTGTGTGCAGTTAGGCGCAGGCCCTCCAAGCCTCAATGCATTTTCTTGTTACAGTTTTTGCTACGAAGTACCGGCACACGACCGCCGGTGGCACCACATCTGCCACTTTAATAAAAACATCTTGTCAGTGATAAGCACGGTATGTTTGTGTGTCATTGTTATTTGCCGGCAAGCGTGATAAGCTCTTCCCAATAAAACATTTCATTCCAAAATGATTTTGGCAATTAGTTTTAATTGTTAATTTTTCTAAAGGTATTTTAGAAAGAAAAGGATTCCCGCACGCCGTAAGCCGCAGTATAAATCGATCCTTGTACATATCAGAATTCGGAAAATGGAAAAAAGGACCTTCCTTGGATCGGTAGGAAAGAACTACGTGCATTCTACCCATATTTATCTGAGAACATGATTTTTTTTCTATTCATAAAATATTTAACTATCTACACTATTATAGTTTTTATTATTGACGTTTGAGTTCAGGAATTGAGGTTAGGAAAAAAAATCAGGAGTTTTCATTTTTAAAAATTAAAATGAACTTCTATTTACAAAAATATTGATACTTACTTCACATGAATCTTCTGACTGGTTAGGCGGAGCCCAGCAGCTAACTGCAGGCAGCGCTCACAGTGACGAAACTCGAGAAGTACAGTGATGCGTCGCGCTATGTGTTTAACGTTGCTTTATATACACGAGTGCCACAAGTTGTCCAAAAAAATTATAATAACATCTGAAAATGGTCCCCCAAAAAAGTAGGTCTTTGTATTGCGTGGTCGGATGTTTAAACAATCGTTTAACCTCGCCGGAAACTCATTTATATAAATTTCCAAAGAGTGTGTACCTCAAAGACCAGAGGTTAAGGTGGATCGCAGCTGTCAAGCGAGTTAAGTAAGTAAACTGTGACAAGTTTATATATTATGTTGTGATGGTTCTTAAAGGTTTGATTTGTGATGTATTCCTTTAATTTCTGTCATCCACCCTGGCAACCATCGCCATCATCTTTCAAATGCAGTAGACATTTTATTGGCGATGAAAAATCTTCGCACCCTCAGAGCCCCAGTTACGTGCCATCAATTTTTCCCGAGGAATATAAACGACCGAATCGGTCAGCTGATTCAATCGAGAACGCCAGAAAAAGGTATATTATATCCAAATTGTTCTTTTTTGATGGAAAATTAATCTTCCGCCTAGAAAATTAATCAATTTAATTCAAAATTTAACTATTTGAAATTTGACATTTGTGTTGAAAATTCATACTTTTTGGGTTGAAAATTCAACTGTTTTGTGAAAAATTTGTCTTTTTGGATTGAAAATTCAACTATTTTGTAAACAGTTTATCTTTTTTAGTTTAAAATTCATCTTTTTCGGTAGAGATTTCGTTTTTGAGAATTGAACTACTTGGTTGAAAATTTGTCTTCCTTCGATGAATTTGATAGTTTTTGATTTAAGATTATAATCTTTTTTGGTTTAAATATTAACTAATACATTTTTTGTTGAAAGTACAGCTTTTTGGTGGAAAATTATTCTTCTTAGTTAAAAATCATCTTTTTGGTTGAAGATTCACTCCTTTGGTTGGAAATTAAATTATTATTAAATTAATTATTATTCTTTCAGGTTCAGAAGAAGCGTAGAAAAGGGAAGTAAGAAAAATAAGAAGAGGACAAACACCGATTGTCCCCAACATAGTCAAGTTGTCGAAGAACCAGGAGACAGTGGATGCGGCAATGAGCCTCCACAAAAACAAATTGTATTGTAAATTATTAAATAATAAAATAAAACAAAAAATAAAGTCAATAAAAAAATAAAAAATAAAATAAAATTATAAATATTATATATATAAATAAATATAAAATATGTATTATACAATAAATATATAGTAAAATAAAATAAATAAAAATAAAAATTCAAATAAATGTTAAAGAAATTAATAATTTAAATAAATCAGAATAAAAAATTACATACATCAAATTGCACTTTGTACGCTGGTGCACTTATTGATGTCTGTCTTATTACGTCGCTACGTATGCGGGACATGCCATTCGACTTTAATTCTTCAACTTTGATCACGTTTGTTTCAGCCAATTCTTTTCTTTTTTCGAAAATCGATGGTGTAAAATTAATTGAATGCTTGACCGACTCAAACCCCGTTCTTAAACACAAATCCATCTATAATATTCAAATTTTTTAGAGGACTTGAACCACATTTTTTGACAATAATATTAATTATTTTCGAAGCCATTGCTATTTACCTTTTTCCTGTCATTTCGATTTTCGCTCAACTATTCGAAACTTTGCTAAATAACACTCGATATTTACACTTTTTCACATGTGATTGCACTGCGACTAGTCGATAAATGCATCACGGTATTTCCGCTAGGCTCCACCGTGGCGCCACCCGTACACCTGCACATAGTCAATACATAGGACAAACAAGAAGGCCTCTAGGAATAAGGAGGAATGAACACAAAAATAATTATAATAGAAATGAGAAATGAAATGTGTTCATTTAATTATTCAACTAGAAAAAAATCATGGTTATGTTTTTCAAAGATTTTTTCTTCAAAATTATCTCTTTGAAACACTGTAAAAATGTGGGCACATACACCTATAATTTTGACTTAATTTTCTACCATGAAGTGTGAAAATAATTTTTTGTTTGGTCCCTATCTAGTTGTCATTCCCATATTTTCGTAAATTCTTAAAATTCAGTGCAAACATTTTTCAAAATTTTGACATTTTAAAGAATATATTGCATACCTAATTCAACAGGTCCGAAAAAGTTCTTACTATATTTTCGTGATTTTGTAAAGAAAGTACGAGGTTTGAAAATTTATGAGATGGAAAACTGGATAAGGATCATTTTTTTCCGTCCTCCCATACAGAAAAAATGTTTTCCTAAAGTTTTCAGTTATTCAATTTCATATGCTTTCAAAAATGAAGTATAAAAAATTTTTAATTCGGCGATCTTTCTCAATTTGGAATAATACATAAAAACTTTCAATTAAAAAATGACAAAATATGAAAGAAGCACGTGCAACAAATGTAGAAAAAGAAAATAAGGAAAGATGTAATCATTTTTTTTATATTTAAAAGAGACGATTATTTTCTTCTTTCAACTTCAGTTTATACAATAGTTAATTTTTAGGGTTTCATATCCCCGTGCAGAAACCCTTATGGTTTTGGTGGGGTTTCCCTCAGTCGTATAAAATAGGGGAAGTGAAGGGAAGTAAGAGGAAATTGGGGAAGTGAGGAGAGAAGAAGTGGAGGAAAGTGGGGGAAGTAAGGAGAAATAGGGGAAATGATGTTGATGAGTGGAAGTGTGGGGAAGAGAGTGGAAGGGAATGAGGGGAAGTGGGGGGAAGTTAGGGGAGGTGCAATGCCAGTGGGGAGGGTGAAGGGAAGTCTGGGGAAGAGTGGCAGTGAAGGGGAAGATTTGAACGTATTTATTAACGACTTAATAGGCTACGAAACCCCTTTTTATAGGCTCCTGCCGCCTACTTTTACTTATTTTTTTAAAATTAATACCAAATATTCTTAAACATTTGCTTCCTTCCGATATCCTATTGTAATTTACAAAATTAGTTTTGTCAATTAAAAATCTTGTACTTGTTTTCGCAAGTAACCTACATTCTAGTTATCAAAATTATAGTCCCAATTTGGTGTTCAATGTTGCAACAAAGTTTATTGCTAACAATGTAACGCATGAGGTTAATGAGCTTCATAAATTATTGTTAATGTTACTAACAATCAGTGGTCCATTTTTAATTTTTTTTCTTAAACGAAGGATTTTTTTATATCGTTAAAAACTAAATGGAAATGAATTAGGAAATTAAATTCTTTTATTTTTTGTGCAAGGGAGTTAAATTAAAAATTTACGTTGATTATGTATTCAATCTGAAATTGCCCAACTAATAAAGCTTTCAATTTGAATTTTTTCCAATTATAACAGATCCTCCATTAAAAATAAAATTAATTCAATGTTTCGCAACTCAAAATTGTTAAAGTTCAAACCATCGATTTAATATTGACTCATTTTTGAAGTAGCAGTATAAAATTATTCAATTTTTACATCAATTTTGAATTATTTGCATTCAGAAGAAAGCAATGTCTCATATTTCAATCACAAATTGAGTTGTACACTGGAACCTCTATATAAAGACCCTCCGTTTAAGCCGTTCCTAGAATTTCCGCCGGCTGCATTCGATGATGAGGGGGTTCAAGAGGTCGAGAGAGGCGCTGTGAGCGCAGCGAAGTTGAGCAGTTCCGTAGCCACAAAGCGGGCAGGTCATACACTTGCGTACATATTTCGCATTTATGTTTAATTACACGTGGAAAATTCTCTTATCATTAATCAAGCTTCATTATTGAAAAAGGTCCATCCTTTATGATACAAAATTCTACATTTTATACAAAATACAGTGAATTAATATTATGTATTCCTACTGGAAGTGGCTCATACGGCCCTGACTGTTTACGACATATAAATTCTTGGAAGAGCTTCACGGTCATCGCAGGTCATAACCGAGACCGTCTCTAAATGGAAGTTCTAGTATATGAAGTTTTCATGGAAGAAGATTCTGATTTGGCGACAACAATAGTTTCATAATTAAATAAACTCGTGGATCAAAAATAGGGTAACACATCTGAAATAAAAATAAAATTGACGAAACTGTTAACAATAATTTTCAAAAGAAAGTACTTTTGACATATCTTTATTATACATTTTATTCTTAAACAGTGGAGACTATTGACTGCCATTCTTTCTTTTTCTGCCACAAGAAAATCAAAATCACATAGTGTTTTTTAACAATCCAAATGCGAAGTGACATTCACGTAAATTTTATTACAAAGTTACGATTGTCTTAGACCATCTCAAAAACACATTTTTATTTAATTATATATAAATATATATATATAATATTTTCGCCAATGATCGCATTCGGAGTTTCAATTTCTGGATTTATGTTAGAATTATTTTTCAGATCTTATCGTATGATATGTTAAGAAACGAAAGTGGCCTCCTACATAGGTCTATGAAGTGTCTTTTTTATTTATTTAATTATTTATTTATAATACTTGTGGTCAGTCGTTTATTATGTGCAGCACGAAACATCGCATAAAGAAAATACGTACAAGTAGATCGGTTTTAGTTAAACAAATTTGTTTCATTTCATATCTCTCTTACACACTTAATGAAAACTTGATTCTTATTTTACACTGCCAACACACTTAATCTTTAAAACTGTATACATTTTATAGCTACCGTCGATAGCAGTCTTGAGTATTAATATTAAACAATGCGAGTAGAGCTGTGGTAGTAATTAATATTGTAATTAATTGAATGATCCTTTTTTTGTTGATACCTCTCCTTCTCTCTATAATTATTGATTTATTTTTACGGTGAAATGAATATTAGAAGAGGCACACCTGTATAAGTTCAAAAAAATGGAAGTCTATACATTGAAATGAGAATTATAATTTACAATTATAATATAATATTTTATTTAATTAATTTAAAAATTTAAAAATTTAATCTAATTTACATTATAATGTAATTAGAAATAAGAATTTCAGAAAGTTTAGTAATATTGTAGATGGTATTTCTATACGATTTTCCAATCCTAATCTTTGTGAGACAAGTTCACGGAATTTTCATAAAGTTGCTCGAAAAATTGTGTGGATTAAAAGAATCTTAAAAGAACATCTCTAAGGAATTTTTTATATTTTTAGGGAATTTTCATCGTATATACGCGGAACTTCTGTGGAATTTCTGTCCAAGAATAAAAGACAATAGCTAAGAAATTCCTAATAAAAATTCCCACAAAATATAATTAAAAAAAGCTAGAGGATTTCTATATAAGGAAATTCTTTACGAAAATTTGATGTCTAGATTCATTTAAATATTGAAGTTCAACAGAAATTAAAAAAGAATATTATACAAATATTCTGGAGTCAATTAAATATGTTAGGGGCCATCCATAAATTGCATAACAGCTTTGAGGAGGGAGAGAGTGAGAAAAAATTTTACGATCTGTTACATGGGGGAGGGGATAAAATCGACACTGTTACGTCATTTTTTTCTAAATCATCACGATACGAAATTTCTAGATATTTCAAAGATGGTAAGGGTTTTCAAAAGGTTTCATGTGATTTCATGAAATTTGACAGAATTTTTCAGATATCGAGGGATTTTACGAGATTTCAGAGGATTTCAAAGATTTTAAAATTTGTTAAGAAATTGTAAAAGGCATTAAAGATTTCAAGATGGTGCACGGGATTTTAAAATATTTAAATACGGGGGTTCAATCGATTTTCATGAGATTGGAAGGGACTTCTAGGGATTTTAAGGAATGTCATGAGATATAAAAATTTTATACGATTTCCAAGAATTTCAAAAATTTAAAAGTATTTAAAGAACTTTACGGGATAACAAAGGTTTAGGTTTAATGGTGTTTCAAACGATATTCCAAAGAATTTTAAAAGTTGTTAGAAGATTGGACAGATTTCCAGGGATTTTAGTGGAGTTTAATCGGATTTCAATTATTATGATAAAATTTTAAAAATATCAAAGTACTTCAGGAAATAAACTCGAAAATAATCAAAATCAGTACAGTGGCATCTAAGATACAAAATTAGTTCATGAAATATTTGAATTAATTTTTCTAAACAAAATGTATATTTGAAAAAATTACTGAATTGCTATTCCTTTTCGAAAATACAGAAATTGAAGCAAATTGATGAAAACTTTTGAGCTCCCAAGAATAATTCCAACATTGTCATAAAAAATCTAATTTTGCACAGCTCTAATCGAATAAGCGCAATTTTCTTATACCAATTACAGACTAGCCGTAAGAATATAATAGTTATTGTTCTTGAGCATAGAATTCGACCTTACAGTGTGTTAAGTCCGGGCGGGGACGTTGATTGGGAGGTCGAATCTCGAAAACATTTTTAATCATCTTTTTCAATAGTTGATACTTTCTTACAGATTTCTGAATTTTCTCCAACTTTTCACTAGTGCTCAAGTGTGTTGGATAAATTCAGACTCGAGATTGTGGGACAATTTCCTGGAAACTATGTTTAGATTTAGACTCAGGTGTCCCAACGATTCTATGAAATCTTCTGAAAAGTTTTTTAATCCACATTGCACGGCCGGGCATCATAGAAGTTCGATAAGTCACTATGAAATTATTTTACATCGCAAGGTTCCTTTGTACGGAAATATATAAAAATCCTTACCTAGTTTCTATCTAGGTAGGCCCGTAGAAACGTTACACTACCGACGGTTGGTATCGGAACACTAACCGGGTGATCTATCAAAAATTAGCCTTGTCGAAAACCTGATTGGCTTTTGAATGACATGAAATTGCTCAATTTATTGCATTTGAAACATAGAAATGAAATCCGCTGCTAAGTTTCAGTATGTTTACAACTGTTGATTCAATTTGCAATCGTTATGGTAACACCGGTTATTTGGCACCTCAAAAGAAAATTTAGACTTTAGGAAATAAATGAACACATTTTACATCATCAAAGAATGCCTTGTAAGAGAAACTGAATTAAATTTAGAAAAATGTATAAAGGTGATAGCAATTGACGGACTTCGGTCTTTGTAAAATTCATATAGTATATTTAAGAACTGAAGTACAGTCGATGCACTTCGCTGTGGAACCACAGCCTCATCAGGACTATTACAAAAAATTGAGCATGTCATGAATATGCATACATTCATGGTCTATTTTCGATGAAATACATTTTTGGTTTATTAATTTTATTTTTAAACTTACCGCAATGTGTACTTTTCATGCAAATTAAATGTCAAAAATAAGTGGTGGATCTCATATTTAAGAAGTCAAAAATGTTTTCTTTCAAGTTTTCATAACCTCACTAAATGTGGATTAGGAATTTGTAGTTATTTTTTGAAGGTGTATTTCATGGTTTTTATATTGGTAATTTCCACTATTGTTTTTGATCTTACTGTTATAGATTGGGGTAAAAAGGTGTGTGACTATTGTTTACACTAATGATAAGTATACAAAAATTGATATAGAGCTACATTTTTGTGCTGCTCCAAAAAATTTCAGTGTGTGAACTAACAATGATCCAATGAATAGATGGTCTAGCCACTCTAGCTCCCTGATTCGTCCTAAGTCACGCAACCGCACAGTTTCGCCATTTTGTTTTCATAGTTGCGCAGTTTGAACTTGAGGCGTACCTCTCTGTGCGATACCTCTCTGATAGGAGAATAAATTATATGAAGAACAGAATGGTAGTTTGTAAATAATAGTGAATAAGTGTGGTATAGAAAAAGCATAAAAATTTGGATATTTATGAGAATTAATCACATTTTAAAAATCTCCGTTTAACAGTGTATAATTGTATAATGAAACTCAAATGCTATTGGTATACGTGATTCTCATGTCACCATTTTTTTTGAGAAAAAGATCTGCAAAATTAACAGAGGTCCTCAACGACTGCTATGATCCGTAAATTTTACAAAAAAGTTCAGGTCTTTACCGATGACAATTGCAGGATTAAAAATAATAACCTCGATGTAGATGTTTTTATGTCAAGGCTTATCATTTTGACATTAATTATAAAATACATGTTAATATTTTAAAATTTCGACAATCTTTCATACTTAAAAATATATAAAATGATATTGTATACAATATAATATTACAGGGGTTAGTCAACAAAATTTTTTATTATTTTCGAAAGTCTTATGCTTTTATTAAGAAGAAGAGAGGTTCTTTGTGTGATAAAATGTGATTTTATATTATATATAAATGATATTCATAACGTAATAGAAAAGTTCGTAAAAAACAGTGAACAAGCGAGTATAACGAGAATTGTGAATAAGAAAGATCGTAATAATAATATATTACACACGAATATTTAATATATGTCGATCAAATTTTCCTCCAAAATGTAGGAAAAAATATTTTTGAATAAAAATAATATTTATAATTTTATGTTTGGTTAGAACGACATAATGTAAGTTGAATAATGTTATTCATCCAATACTTTCCCAATTTACTTGTATTTTATACATATATGCCAATGTTTGTGCGCAGGGAGAGGTCATATTTTTCATTAACCATCTTCGAGTTTACAACAGATTTTATTAGTTCTGAACAATTTCAATACCTTGAAATTAGAAATAAATTTCATTCTTTGCCTTTATTTCACTTAAATTTGCCGCCTCTCTGAACCAATATGGCGAAACTGTGCGGCTTGCATCTAATTGGATGATTTTTTTACCTGCGCGTGGCTAGATCATGTATTTCTTGGATTATGGGTGTTTCCGCAAATACGCAGCGCCGTGCCTACAGATGGGCAGTGACCATAATTTACCAAATTTACGAAATTTCTTACCAAATTGACGGCATTTACGGTAAATCGGAATTTAAAAAAAATAAGAAAAATGCGATATTTATTTTAGGTCTGAAAATTTTAATTAAGTGGAAGAGTGTATTCTCCAAAAAAAATTGCATGAAATATGATTAGATTATGAAAAAAAAAGAAAAAATGTTGCTTCGTGAGCAAACATAACCTCTTTCAGGTTCATAAGATACATATTCTAAAAACATTTTCCTATTGTATATCTTGAAATTTTCAATATTTTGCGACCGATTTTTTTATTAAAAATGTGGATGTGAGGTATGTTGTCCCCTAATTTCGGAATTTCCGGGGTATATTTTTTGAGATTCAACGTGTCTATTTCTGTCGATAATGTCCATTTCTAGCTTTTATATAAACGTTTGTTAGCAAATAAACTTAAGTTGAAGAGGTTATATTCTTTTAAAACGACCTAAACATGGTACTTTCACTTATTTCCCGGCATATCTGCATTACAATTATAAAAAACAACACAAAATTACATTATATGGTCATTCATTTGCTGGCGACTTACTAAATGTAAATAAAAAAGCGACTTACCACTTTTACGGTAAATATGGTCAATTCAGTAAAAACTGTAAGAAATCCAGTAATTTACGAGGTAAGGCCGGTCAGCGCCTATCTCTAGCATAGGAGTAAAAATTACTAGGGAGAAAATATGACCGCCATCGATTTCTGGAGCACAAGTGTCTACTGTCAAAGTCAGTGAGGACGCAGTCCCATGGAGGTAGATTAGTAGAATAGTGAAAATGTTTTGACCAATGAGGATTGCTAGAGTTAGTGCAATCATCTCAATGGACAAAACTATTCCACTATTCTACTAATCTACCTCCGTGAGACTGCGCCCTGACTGTTGATGGGGGTGGGTGGATATTCTTTGAAATTATTATTGTTAAATGATGAAAAAGTTCTAAGTCATTGCAATTAAGAATTTATTAACAGAAGCTTGTCCCGAAGTGCCTGATACAAAAAAATTATACCAATTCAAAATTACTCTCATGTGAAATGTTTTGAATAAATTATTTCGTGATTTGGGAAACATTTTCAACATGTTATAATTCTTGAATTTATATAAACTTTACATTGACTTTGTTAAATTGTTGACAATTAGATGAATAATTGAAGAAAATTATTTTGAAATTTGTATACAATATAAATATACAAATATATATACAATGAGCTGAATCCGGCTCCAATTGTTTGCAAAAAAAGAAAAAATTTATATTTGGAGGGAGTTGCGGAATAGCAATACAAATTTATTGCTGATTTTTTCAATTATAAAAAATAGTCATTTATTATTTTTTTCCAATCTGACAAAATATTTATTTTACGAATATGACCTATAAATCCTAAATAAAATCCTAAAGTTAGGTTTTTACTGATAGCTTTTTTCACTAGTTACATTTTTCTTACAATAAGTGTAGTTTTTCCACCAATCCCGAATCACCTTTTCGGCAATCTAACCTCAAAAAAATCAGACTTCTACACCGGACTTGCGACGGACCAACGAACATTCATGTCGCTACACGATCTCTCAGTCAATCAAATCGCTGACGTCATGGAATTTTATGGTCATTTTCCCAATTATAAATTAGATCGCATGGCTCCTCCTATAACATTTAAGACGCAATATGAGTCATTCGCTGATTGACATATCTAAACAATTTTGGTCTAGAGTCTAAATGGTGGTTGGATGTTTACATTAAGGTTTCCTGTCCAAAAATTACTCTATAGCACTAAAAATTAAGCACTAAGAAAAACTTTGATACTAAAAATAGCCCAATGAATCATCTTTACGAATGTAACCTATTTCTTACTGCGTAGTGTCACGACCCGGTTATCGCGACCTCTGGGTTTCTCGCGATTTTACCGGCCGGACTTGAAAGGTATTAGCGCGGCACGTTTTTAAATAAACCTATAAAGATAGGCAAGTGAAAAAGGAGAAGAAAGTTTTTAATATCCAATTTAGCAATTTATTGAAACAATTTTTAATACGCGAATTGATATCACAAAAGTTTCTGTTTTGACTTTGAAGAATAAAATCTAAAACACTAATCCCAAAGCGGTGGGAGAAAAGGCGACTTCTCGAATCGAGGAATAGTCGGGATTTGACTTCGGAAAATTCGATCTTGGATCTCCGAGGCCTCCGAGGGTCCAGAGCAAGGGTTCCAACCTCTAATTTCTACTTTTCGGGATAAATTTCAACCAATTAAAATTTCGGGTCCTCCCTTTAGAGGAGGGCCTCTAATCTAGGAAAAACCAATCAAAATCAGAACGAACACGTGTTCTCATTCTAGGCGTTACTCGTGTTTTCTTGAAATTTCTCGTTGCTCTCATCTACCCTCGGGTTCGCGGTCTTCCACACCCACTTAAAATTTGAAGCGCCTCGGCTCTTCACGCTTGGGGTTGCTTGAATGTACTTAGATAAATTTCATACGGAACTGTCTCAGAATTTGTCAGAGAACCAAAGAGTTGTTATTTCATTACTGTTCTGGTTTAGAAAGATTGTGTTAGATATGTTTTATGAAAACCTGTCTCGGAACTTGTCAGAGATCCGAACAGTTGTTATTTCATTACTGTTCTAGTTTAGAAAGATCGTGATAAACTATCAAAATTCTCTTGAAAAACCTTTTAGTTTGTTTTTGAGATCCTTCCTCCCTCTTAAAAGACTATTTTGATTGTATTTTTATGACCATACAAATGCTTGAATTGTACAAAACGTTGAGTACTAAGGATTTCCGAAAATTTTAGATGAGCGCAGGTGCGCGTTCATCACAGTAGTAATACTCTACAATTATTTCCTGATATAGAATTAAACATATAACTCTAATTATTTGTATTATTTCAGGACAGAGCGAACATTCAGTAAAGAGTATTTTTTTCAAAGTTTTCTTCTCCTTTATTTGAAAGCTAAAGTTATTAATTTATTCAAATTCTTATTTAAATTTGAAGATCATCGATACATCACTAGTCGGTACTAGCTTTCGAGATACACTTCATGCAGCTATCATCTATATCGTTACACTGTCCATGACCGAATCAGGGTTGCGAAGTGACGCGGCACTCGAAGTTTTCTACGTAAATTACATAAATGACGTGATTCACATAGAAAACTATAGAAAACCGGCAAATTGCATGGTTAACGTTAATGGTCTGCTAGAAAGTGATCTTAACGACGGGAAAGACGTCACTCTATCCCTCACTTGCGAAAGTTAGGTTATGTTGTCGATACTTTATATCGTGTAGAAAACTAAAACTAAAGTCTTAAAATAATCGTCTAAAGCTGAAGGGAAAATCAGAAACACGTGTTTAATATTTATAAAAAGTACAAAAATGTAAAAAATCATGATATTAAAAAATTTGCAGTGCTTTTTCTAACATATTTAAAAAATGATAATATTCCATTCTATGGAGACTGTGGATTTTTGAAAAAAAGTAAGTTTCAAAATGGGCTTATATTATGTTTTTGCTTCCTCATAGAGGAAGCTCTGTAACAATGAAAATTTTCGAACTTCATTTTTTGACATATCGGTTCACATAGCGATCTTTATTATTTAAATTATTATAAATTGTGACGAGGTGTTTTCACCTGTCACTTAACAATCTCCTCCGGCACCGGGGCTGCCAGAGAGAGAGAGAGAGAGAGAGAGAGAAAAAAACTTTATTGTCTACTTGGAAGATCGTAGCTTTTCATAGTTCAGAGGAATAGTGATGGGAAATATCGGTAAAATGATGTATCGATATATATCGATATTTTCTGAAAAGATATCGATATTATCGATATTTATCGATAACTTCCCCCTCCCTTCACCATCCTAACCTGACCCGAATTCGCGGCTTGGCAAATTTGATTTAAATTAAAATAATGAGAAACACATTCAAACAATAGTTTAAAATTACAATAAATTCATTTAAATTATAAATATAATTAAAAGACGATTGCCTCCAGTCCCACTCATTGGCCTTTCAGGCTCTGTCCTTATCGCTTGCTTGAGTTGCTACTTGCAGAAAGAGACACAACAGTGATGACGCAGCAGACGAGGAAAATATCGATGAATATCGTTAAGAGAAAAACGTACCGATACTTTTCGATACGGTCGCGTATCGATATGTCTCGATATTTATCGATACTTTTCCCATCACTAAAGAGGAACCGCCAGGGTTGCCATACCATGGAGTAGGGAGAGAGAACCGAGTTCGTCTGTCATTGTCCCTCCTATGGGTTCCACACATGGTCGGCCAACTTCGAGTGCGAGAGGAGACGCGACAATCACGGCGCACCTACTGGAAGACCAATCCACCAACAGACAAGCCAGCTTCACTTTCTAAAAATCCAGTACCGGAAGCCCCGGCAATGACACATGGCGGCAAGATCGGTTTACTTGACGAGTTAAATAAACCCTTTTTTCATCCACTTATAAGTTTTTTTTATGGAGATGGGCGAATGAAAAAGGAATCTCATGTTGTACCCCAGGCTCCTTTTGTTAATGGATATCTTTATTGATTTGCCGCCAGAATCCTCTAACGTTTTTCCTTGGCTGATATTGGACATAGCGGTTCCGAGGCGCTGATTGGCTCATTCAGGCGGACGTCGGAGCTAACCTCCGGACTGTCTGGCGCGCTGCAACTCACTCTCGTTCTGCGTGTCAATGAGAAGGGATCTTTGGAAACTAAAGGTATATTATTTGATAATTATAAAAGTCAAAAAGATGGATTTTACCAAAGCGTCATACGTATCTTGTATGAAGATCATAAATGGAATTTTATCTAGTAGAATACTATCGCCAAAACGATTGTTCCCACAACCTAAAAGCGCTCCTCGCAAATTGCATTAATTCACCATTTTCCCTGATTTTTTGTTTAAATGTGTGTTAAACTTACCCGCTAAAAAGAGAAGAATAGAGAAAAATTAATATTTTCAGATTTAAATGAAAGAGTCAGAATTATTTAATTTTTTTGAATGTGCCAATTTTCCATCGGGAGAAGTGCCCAACGAAATAATAGGTTTATCTTCGAAACCAATTCTTTTCTATTTCCTTAACGATTCCCACATGTTTTGAATTTCATGCAGGCGAACATATTTTCCACTTTTTTAATTCCTCTTAATCCGAGCAGTAGACACACCTCTCATGGTTATTTTT
>JAUMHM010000088.1:12341429-12353607 GCA_032362435.1 Melikaiella ostensackeni
CGCCCTCAGTGGACATTTACTGATACTTCGTGCCCAAAATTTGAGCCTGGGTCATCCACTTAGTGGTCCGATACCATCCGTCGGTAGTGTATAGCGTAGAATTTAGTTGAATACACTCATACCCCGTTAGTGGGCCCATCCTTTGTGTGCCGGCTTCTCGATTGTTCACGCTTGAATGTTTCTGTCTCCCCTCTGAGCGCCCCTTGACGGCCTATACTTAAGGTCTTCGCTCGGACACTCAGCGACGTATTAGAAGTTATTTATATCGCGACTCTCTGCGCACATACTTTTGTACGTGCCGGGTTCACAGATTATATATGCGGCCCTGAGTGTTTACCGACTCGTCGCTCTATATCCGGTTGAAACTAGATTTTAATAGCCCCTGTTACTGTGCCGACCAGACCCGAGGGCGGCACACTAACGGGGTATGAGTGTACTTGTTATTTCTTTTCACGAGGGCTTCACCCAATAACGCAATTTTTAACAAGAGATTTGTTTTACTTTCAGTAGAAGTTACATTTCCGTGTTTTCCTCCGCCTCCTCATCAACTTCCGGTAGAGTGTAAACTGCCGGTAAGTGACTTGTGTGATCTTCAAGTTTGAGGATAGGCTTGCAGTCTCTGGTGACGTCGACCTGATTATACGAATCCTTCAGTATATTTATTTCGTTTTCTTGGGCGAAGATACTGATTGGTGGTTCACCGCAAAGGCTCTCCTCCGTGACGTTTCTGTGGCACAAATTGCTGGAAGGAAATTGTCACGACGTGAGGGCAAAGGGATCCGTTGACGTGAGCTCGTCGACGCTGGGACTGGTCTTGACTGGTTCCTGCTTCTCGTTCTGGTGGTTCAATCGATGGACGATTTCATCATGCAGAATATTGAAACACATTGCTGTCAATGCCATTCCAGACATTATGTAACAGGAACAGAACCAGATAGTTATGTTCTTCGAATCGTGAATGTTGTAGTGAGGGTAGGAACCGGGTACCATGTCGCCGAACCCGATTGTGCTCAAACTCATGAAGCAGAAGTAACTTGCATCTGGAACAATCGTACATACGTTATGAAAGTCATTCAAAATTAATTCGAAATCAGCTTTTTAAGATTCTAACTAACTATTCAAGAATACACCAGAGCGGGATTTAGTTCTAAGGCTGCATCCAAAAATTTGCCGCTCCTATTCAATTCTTATGACTAGGGTTTTCTCGATTGCAGAGTTGACGAGCAATAAAAGACAATATAAGTGATATTTTTATTTAAATAAAAGGAATTGAAATTGCTTTGAACATTCTTCAGAATAATTAACATCCTTAGAAATCCTACAGATTTCCTTGGAAGCTTTTGTAAGATTTTAAATTCCTTTGGAATTTGTTGAATTCTTTGTAAATCCTTGGAAGTCTTTCAAATCTTTTGAACACTTTTGAAAAAATTGCTTATTACGGCTTTTAAGGCCGGTTGATGAATCCCAGTCCGCTTCTGCATAGGGATGTAAATTTTTAGGAACGGCACTTTTTTTGATAAAAATCGCTCGACAGTTTCTATTTTCAACGGAATTGGATGTGTTTCTTTTTAAATGACCGTGATGCATCCACATATTTTGCCGCCCTTTTTCAATTTACATGACTAGAGTTTTCTCGATTGCAGAGTTGACGAGCAATAAAAGACAATATAAGTGATATTTTTATTTGAATAAAAAGAATTGAAATTGCTTTGAACATTCCTCAGAATAATTAACATCCTTAGAAATCCTACAGATTCCCTTGGAAGCTTTTGTAAGATTTTAAATCCCTTGAAATTTGTTGAATTCTTTCTAAATCATTGGAAGTCTTTCAAATCTTTTGAACACTTTTGAAAAAATTGCTTATAACGGCTTTTAAGGCCGGTTAATTAATCCCAGTCCGCTTCTACATAGGGCGGTAAATGTTTAGGAGCGGCACTTTTTTTGATAAAAATCGCTCGACAGTTTCTATTTTCAACGGATTTGGATGTGTTTCTTTCTACTATATATGACCGTAAGGCTTCCACATATTTTGCCGCCCTTTTTCAATTGACATGACGGTTTTTTCGATTGCAGAGATGGCAAGCAATAAATGACAATATAAGTGATATTTTTATTTGAATAAAAGGAATTGAAATTACTTTGAACATGCCTCAGAATAATTAAAATCCTTAGAAATCCTACAGATTCCTTTAGAAGCTTTTGTAAGATTTTAAATCCCTTAAAATTTGTTGAAATCTTTCTAAATCCTTGGAAGTCTTTCAAATTTTTTGAACACTTTTGAAAAATTGCTTATAACGGCTTTTAAGGCCGATTGATGGATCCCAGTCCGCTTCTGCATAGGGCGGTAAATTTTTAGGAACGGCACTTTTTTGCATAAAAATCGCTCGACAGTTTCTATTTTCAACGGATTTGGATGTGTTTCTTTCTACTATATATGACCGTAAGGCGTCCACATATTTTGCCGCCCTTTTTCAATTTACGTGACTGGGGTTTTCTCGATTGCAGAGTTAACAAACAATAAAGGACAATATAAGTGATGATTTTTTCATTTAAATAAAAAAAAATTGCTTTGAACATCCCTTAAAATAATTAAAATCCTTAGAAATGCTACGAATTCCCTCGAGAGTCATTGAAAGCTTTTAAATCCCTTCAAATTCGTTAAAATCCTTCAAAATCCTTGGAAGTCTTTCCAATCTCTTGAACACTTTAAAAAAAATTGCGTGTAATTGCATTCAAGGCCGGTTGGTGAATCCCAGTTCGCTTTTGCATAGGGCGGTAAATTTGTAAGAGCGGCACGGCGCACAGTGTTCCAAAAAGCGATTTTTTTTGATAAAATACGCTCGACAGTTCAATTTTCAACGAATTCGGATGTGTTTCTTTTTTAATGACCATAAGGCTTTCAGATATAACGTGTAACTGCTAACTTTTTATTCTAGTCAAAGTAACATTTTTTATTCAATAAAAAATGGAATTTTTTAAAAAATAACTTTTAAAGTTGCCAGTGCTGTAAAAGTTCTTAAATTCAACAAAACATACCTTGAATCAGTATAAGAACTATGCGTACATAATTTATCATCTGTTGTAGAGAGAGCGAAAAATTGCTTATGATGTTATAAACAAATTAATGAACAAGTGTCGTTTTTTCGTAATTTGCAATGATTATTTGTTGAAATTCATACTTTTTGCACAGAATGTCAGAGAAATGAATGTACGGTTTCCACTGGCTAAAAATGCTTGCTCTTCTGCAATTACTTAAACAATTTTTGTAAACAAATACACAGTTTGACAATGTCTGAATGAGCAGGCTCAATTTTATTCGCAGAATTGAGTGAGAATGTCTTTTCAATGACTCTTTGTTGCCATATTTTGTCATTTGAGAAAATGTTTTAGTTATTTAAACAATTCTTATAAGCAAATACCCATGATTAACGTTCTTCCATGAATAGCCTCAATTTTTTCATGAAATGGATTAAAAATGTTTTGCCAGCGACTTCTTGCTATCATAATTTCGAATTAACAATAACTGGTCATCATTTAAACAATTTAATTTCTTAATAGATTTAATGCTTTCACAATGATTTATTATGATGAAAGGAGGTGTTTTGGATTTCATCAATTTAATTTATATGAATAAATGCACATTTCGATCTTTTTTTCATGAACGATCTTAAATTTTTTATGGAATCAACTAAAAATGTCTCACCAATAACTTCTTGTTCTCATATTTTTCCAGTTGACAGCAAATGTTAATTATTTTTACAGTTCTTATAAACAAATATCTATTTTTACCTTTTTTCGATGAATAGGCTAAATTTTTTTACGAAATCGACTAAAAATTTCTTGCCAGTGACTTTGTGCTGTCATATTTTTTGGATTGACAATAAATGCTAATTATTTTAACAGTTTCTGTAAAAATTATGTGAATTATTATTGTGCTGTTTAACTATTTTCTCTTTTCGAATATTCGATTTGTTATCTGAATTTTTATTCTTAGTTCTATTCATATTGCTCGCACTTTTCGATGCAAAAATGAATTACAAAATTGATAATTTAATTTTATGTGGAATGTTTGAGAATATGCATTTTACGAAAATGATAGATTCCAGACATAGGCTAGATGTGATTGTGAATAATATTCAAAATACAAATCAGTTCTCTGAATGGCAGATATTACAACAAAACAGAAGTATTCCTTTAAAAAAATGAGACCTACAATGGAAAAATAACCAAAATGTGCATTTGTTCATATAAATTGTTCAAATAATCAGCAGTTATTGTGAATTCGAAAAATATAACAGAAAAAGTCACTGGCAAGACATTTTTAGTCGATCCCACAAAATAAATTGAGTCAATTCATAGAATGAAGGTAAAAATTGGTATTTGTTTATAAGAATTCTTTAAATTATGAAAATATGTTATTACTTGCAAAAATATGACAACAAGAAGTCATTGGTGAGACATTTTTAGTCGATTTTATAAAAAAATTCAGTCTATTGATAGAAGAACGTTAAAAATGAGCATTTGTTTATGAGAATGGTTTAAATAAATTGAAAAATTTCTCAGATTGCAAAACGTAACATCAAAGAGTCATTGATAAGACATTTACAGTTTATTCTGTGGAAAAAATTGAGCCTACTCATTCAGACATTGTCAAACTGTGTATTTGTTCACAAAAATTGTTTAAAGACAAATATTTAAAACTGTTGTATATTCGTTTCCCTGATATTTTGTGTAAGGAATATGAATATTAACAAATAATCATTGCAAATTACGTAAAATGACACTTGTTCATTAATTTGTCTATAACATTATAAAATTTTTTGTTTCTCTTTCCAACAGATAATAAATTATTTACGTATAGTTCTTATACTGATTTAAGGCTTGTTTAATTGAACTTGCGAACCTCTAGAGCAGCGGAACCCTTGAAAAGTTATGAGAAAAACAAATTTTATTTGTTTTTAAATAAAAAATGTGGCTTTGACTAAAATGAAAAATTAGAAATAACATATTATACCTGCAAGCCTCACGGTTATTTAAAAAGAAGAACTTCCACATCTGTTGAAAATTGAACTGTCGAGCCCTATGCAGAAGCGCACTGGGATTCACCAACCGCGCCTTAAAGCCGTTACACGTAATTTTTTTTAAGTGTTCAAAAGATTTGAAAGACTTCCAAGGATTTAAGAAAATTTCAGTAAATTTCAAGAGATTTGAAGGCTTTCAATAGCTTTCAAGGAAACTCATAGAATTTCCAAGAATTTTAATTATTTTTAGGAACGTGCAAAGCTTTCAAATGTTTTGAGGAATTTCAGAAGATTTTATAAGATCCATAAGGATTTAGAATATTTTGAAACATTCTAAGGAATTTTTGAAGGATTTTCACAGTTCTTATAAGATGTTCGATGATTTCAGTAATTTAAAGGTATTTTGAAAGCTCTCGATAAGGTATATAATTTTATTTAATAATATTTTAATGAAATCTCAAAGAATTTATTCACAAGAATTGAGGGTTTTCAAAGGATTTTAAAGATTTGAAGAAATTTTCAAATATTTCGAAATATTTTGAGATATTTTAGAGAATTTTGAAGATTGCAGGATCTTACAAATCTAAAAAACGAAAGGGATTTGTCTTGATGGTATAGTGTTAATAAAATAAACAAATTTCATGCGGTTTTGAAGAATTTCCTTGAATATCAGAAAATTTGGAAAGATTTTATAGTGTCCATAAGGTTTTAAAATATTTTAAAACATTCCAAAGAATTTGTAAAGCATTCTAACGATTTTTATCACATTTTCGAGGATTTAAGTAATTTTAAGTTATTTTAATGGCTTTCAATAAAGTATTTTAATGAATTTTCTAGGATCTCAAAGGATTTTATGGGACTTTGAATATTTTCAGGGATTTCAAGAATTTTATCAGATTTTACGTAACTACAAGAAATTTCAAGGCATTTTAAAATATTTTAATGAAATATCAAAGAACTTATTCACAAGAATTGAGGGATTTTAAAGGATTTGAAAGATTTTAAGACATTTTCAAATATTTCAAAATATTTCCAAAGATTTTAAAGAATTTTGAAGAATATAGAATATTTTTAAAAATTCCAAGGAATTTTCAATATATTTCAAGGGATTTCAAAGGATATGACAGATTTAAGGGTATTTTAAAGGATTTTCAAGGAATTTAAAAAAAATAAATAAAATTTCAAGGAATTGCCAAGGGTTTTAATGGTATTCAAGGATTTGAAAACCCTAAGGGGTTCGGCTGAATGGTATAATAATAATAAAAATGAAAAACAAATCTCATGCGGTGTTGAAGAATTTTCTGAAATATCGGTAGATTTGGAAAGATTTCATAGGATTCATAAGTTTTTAGAATATTTCAAAATATTCCAAGGAATTTTTAAAGGATTTCAACGATTTTTATGAGATTTTCGAGGATTCCAGTAATTTTAAGGTTTTTAACGACTCTCAATATAGCATTTTAATGAATTTTCCAAGATCTCAAAGGATTTTATGGGACTTCAAATATTTTAAGCGATTTAAAGGAATATCATCAGATTTCATGTAACCTCATGGACTTTTGAGAGATTTTATAATATTTTGATGAAATTTCAAAGAATTTATTTACAAGAATTGAGGAATTTCATAGGATTTGAAAAATTTGAAGAAGTTTTCTAATATTTCAAAACATTTGCAAAGATTAAAAAAAATTTTTAAGATTGTAGGATATTGTGAAAGTTTTTGAGTTATTTTAAAGGATTCTAGAGAATTTTCAAAATATAGTAAAAATTTCAAGGAATTTCCAAGGCTTTTAATGATTTTAAGAGATTTAAGAATGGAAAAGGACTTGTTTTAATGGTATAGTAATAATAAAATAAACAAATTTAATGCGGTTTTGAAGAGTTTCCTTGAATATCGGAAGATTTGGAATGATTTTAGAGGATCCATAATGTTTTAGATTAAAAATATTCCAAGGAATTTTGAAATGATTTTAACGATTTTTATCAGATTTTCGAGGATTTCAGTAATTTTATGTTATTTTAATAGCTCTTAATAGAGTATTTCGATGAATTTCTTATGGTCTTAAAGGATTTCATAGAAATTCAAATATTTTCAGGGATTTCAAGGAATTTCATCAGATTTCACGCAATTTTACGGAATTTTGCAGAGATAGAAAAAATTTCAATGAATCTCCAAGGCTTTTAATTATTTTAAGAGATCATTAGATTTCATGTAATTTCACGGACTTTCAAGGCATTTTATAATATTGCAATGAAATCTCAAAGAAATTATGCACAAGAATCGAGGGATTTTAAAGGATTTGAAATATCTGAAGACATCTTGAAATATTTTAAAATATTTCCAAAGAGTTAAGAAAATTTTAAAGATAGTAGGATATTTTAAAGGGTTGCAAGGAATTTTCAATATATTTCGAGCGATTTGAAAGGAGATGACAGATTTTAGGGTATTTTAAAGGATTTCAAGGAATTTTCAAGTGATAAAAAATTTCAAGGAATTTCCAAGGCTTTTAATGATTTTAAGGGATTTAAAGAACGAGAGGGGTTCGGCTTGAACGTATAGTATTAATAAAAAAAAAACAAATTCCATACAATTTTAAAGAAAATTTTTATTTAAAAAAATTGCAAGGAATTTTTGAAGGATAATTACGATTTTCATAAGATTTTCGAGAATTTGAGTAGTTTTAAAGTATTTCAATGGCTCTTAATAAAGTACTTTAATGAATTTCCCAGAATCTCAAGGGATTTCATAGGACTTCAAATATTTTGAGGGATTTCGAGGATCTTCATCAGATTTCATGTAACTTCACGGAATTTCAAGGCATTTTTCAATATTTTAATGAAATCTCAAAGAATTTATTCACAAGAATTGTGGGATTTCAAAGGATTCGAAAGATTTTAAGGCATTATCAAATATTTCATAATATTTCCAAAGATTTTAAAGAATTTCAAAAAATGTAGAATACCTTAAAAGGTTCCAGAAAATTTTAATATATCTCAAGGAATTTCGAAGGATATGACAGATTTTAGGGTATTTTCAAGGAATTCCTAAGGCTTTTCATGATTTTGAGGGATTTAGAAAACGAAAGGGGTTCGGCTTAATGGTATAATAATAATAAAATAAACAACTCTCATGCGGTGTTGAAGATTTTCTTTAAATATCGGTAGATTTGGATAGATTTTATAGGATCCGTAAGTGTCTAGAATATTTATAAATATTCGAAGGAATTTTTGAAGGATTTTCATGAATTTTATAAGATTTTCGAGGATTTCAGTGATTTTAAGGTATTTTAAAGGCTCCTAATAAAGTGCTTTCATGAATTTCCCAGGATTCCAAAGTATTTTATAGAACTTCAAATATTTTGAGGGATTTTAAGGAATTTCATCAGACTTTATGTAACTTCACGGACTCTCAAGGCATTTTCTAATGTTTTGATGAAATCTCAAGAATTTATTTACAAGAATGGAGAGATTTCAAAGAATTTGAAAGATTTTAAGACATTTTCAAATACTTCATAATATTTACAAAGATTTTAAAGAATTTCAAAAAATGTAGAATACCTTAAAAGGTTCCAAGAAATTTTTAATATATTTCAAGGAATTTCAAAGGATATGACAGATTTGAGGGCATTTTCAAGGATTCCAAAGAATTTTCAAAAGATAAAAAAATTTCAAGGAATTTCTGAGGCTTTTCATGATTTTGAGGGATTCAGAAAACGGAAGGGGTTCGGCTTAATGGTATAGTATTATTAAAAAAACAAATTCTATACAATTTTAAAGAATTCCCTTAAATATCGGAAAATTCGGAAAGATTTTGTAGGGTCCATAAAAGTTTAAAATATTTCAAAACATTCCAAAGGATTTCAATGATATTTATCAGATTTTCGAGGATTTGAGTGATTTTAAGTTATTTTAATGGCTCTCAATATAGTATTTTAATGAATTTTCCAGAATCTCAAAGGATTTCATAGGACTTCAAATATTTTGAGCGATTTCAAGAAATTTCGTCAGATTTCATGTAACTTCACGGATCCATAACGCATTAGAATATTTAAACATATTCAAAGGAATTTTTGAATGATTTTAACGATTTTTATAAGATTTTCGAGGATATCAGTAATTTTAAGTTATTTTAATAGTTCTCAATAGAGTATTTCAATGAATTTCTTATGATCTCAAAGGATTTCATAGAACTTTAAATATTTTCAGGAATTTCAAGGAATTTCGTCAGATTTCACGTAACTTTACGGAATCTCAAGGAATTTTTAAATACTTTTATGAAATCTCAAAAAATTTATCCACAAGAATTGAGGAGTTACAAAGGATTTGAAAGATTTCAAGACATTTTCAAATATTTCCAAGTATTTTCAAAGATTTTAGAGAATTTTGAAGAATGTAGGATATTTTAAAAGTTTGCGAGGAATTTCCCAGAGGTAGAAAAAATTTCAAGGAATCTCCAAAGCTTTTAATTATTTTAAGAGATCTAAGATAGGAAAGGGATTTGTCTTAATGGTATAGTAATTATAAAATAAACAAATTTAATGCTGATTCAATGAATTTTCTTGAATATCTGAAGACTTGGAAAGATTTTAGAGGACCCATAACGTATTAAAATAAAAATAAATATTATATTGAATTTTGGAAGGATTTTAACGACTTTTATAAGATGTTCGAGGATATCAGTAATTTTAAGTTATTTTAATACCTCTCAATAGAGTATTTCGATGAATTTTTCATGATCTCAAAGGATTTCATAGAACTTTAAATATTTTCAGGAATTTCCAGGAATTTCATCAGATTTCACGTAACTTTACGGAATTTCCCAGAGAAAGACAAAATTTCAAGAAATTTCCTAGGCTTCTAATAATTTTAAGAGATTTAAGAAAGGAAAGGGATTTGTCCCAATGGTATAGTAATTACAAAATAAACAATTTTAATGAAGATTCAAAGAATTTTCTTGAAAATCGGAAGACCTGGAAAGATTCTAGAGGATCCATAACGTATTAAAATTAAAATAAATATTTCATTAAACTTTTGAAAGATTTTAACGGTTTTCATAAGATTCTTGAGGATTTCAGTAATCTCAAGTTATTTTAATGTCCCTCAAAAGAGTATTTTAATGAATTTCTGATGACCTTAAAGGATTTCATGGAACTTCAAATATTTTTAGGGATTTCAAGGAATTTTATCAAATTCCACGTAACTTTACGGAATTTCCCAGAGATAGAAAAAATTTCAATGAATCTCCAAGGCTTTTAATTATTTTGAGAGATCTAAGAAAGGAAAGGGATTTGTCCTAATGGTATAGTAATTATAAAATAAACAAATTTAATGCAGATTCAAAGAATTTTCTTTAATTTTCATTAATTTTAAGGGATTTTATAAGCTTTCAAGATACTTCAATAAATTTCCCAGGATTTTGGAAAATATCAGCAGATTTCATGGAATTTCACGGGGCTTGTAAGGAATTTTACTGGATTTAAACGGATTGTAAAGATTTGAAGTGATTTCATAATATTTCAAAGAGTATCAAATGACCTTTTCTGTTCGCTTTTATTATTCTAATATAATCAGGAGTATCATGTTGAAATTTCAAGCGATATTTGCATAACATTCTCTTTGAATATTCATTATGAATATTTACGCTCTGAAGTGGCAATTCTCAGTCAAGAGGGGGTAAGTTTTCTGGAAGAGAGCTGTGTCTACCTAACGATGTAAAGAAGTACTTAATTACGTGAACCTAATTAAGAATTTTACGTAATATCGCTGATTAATAATAAACCAATTTTATGCTTCTCCGATTTCTCTCTGATAGCTCGTCCGTCTCTTCCGTATCTTATGTCCGTTGCTTTTGAACATTTTTGAATTGTGTTTGTCTTCTTCATCAAAAATTGGAATTTTCATTGAAAAATCATTAGATTTTAAAGAAGATTCATAACTTTCGATCAATTTTAGGTTACGTTGGCGTTTTGCATCAAAAATTGGTACTTTTAAACAAAAATGATCAAAATTTGAATAAGATTCAGAATTTTCAGACAATTTTGGATTATGTTAGTATTTTTCTTTGGAAATTTGTGTGTCTGATACAAAAATTAAATTCCGAAGGAAGTCACACCTGTTCAACAGTTTTAAGTTATGTTGACCTTTTACATCGGAAATCGGTATATTATTAGTGAACAGATTATTAGATTTCAAAGAAGATACAAAATTCTTGTACAATTCTAGGTTAACCTAGCGGTCTGTTCCGTCTCTTATTAGTTTGATATCCGAATTTTTAATACGGAATTTTAAAAGGGACTCAAGTTTCTTCACTACCATCAACCGGGGCTATTCTGGGACACGCTAGTTTTTTTATTCCTATAGCCGTTATAGTGAAGTGTTTGAATTTGGCGCCAAGCCTAAATATAACTTGAAATATTGCCTACAGAGTGCATATGAAATCAGTTATTTTGAACAAAAAATATTGGATTTAAAAGAAGATTTACAATCTTAAGCAATTTTTGTTTACGTTATGTTATGTTAGTTTCTTTCGTCGGAAATTGTTGGTACATTTAATGAAAAATTATTGGATTTCAAAGAATATTTACAATTTTTCAACAACTTTAGGTTATGTCAGTTGCTTTTGAACAATTTCGAATTGTGTCAGTGTTTTCCGTCAAAAATAGAAATTTTTATTTAAAAATCTTTAGATTTTAAAGAAGATTCATAAGCTTCAACTAATTTTAGGTTACATTGGCGCTTTACATCGAAAATTTTTATTTTCAAACAAAAATCATTACAATTTGAACAAGACTTAGAATTTTTAGACAATTTTGGATTATGTCAGTGTTTTTCGTCGAAAATTGGTAATTTCAAAGAAATTCACAATTTTTCAACAATTTTAGGTTATGCTTGACGTTTTACATTGGAAATCGGTTTATTTTTAGTAAAAAAATCATTAGATTTCAAAGAAGATTAATAGTTTTCGAAAAATTTTAGGTTACGTTGGCATTTCACAACGGAAATGGGTACTTTTAAATAAGAATCATTACAGCTTAAACAAGATTTAGAATTTTTAGGCAGTTTTGGATGACATTAGTATTTTTCATAATAGATTTAATGCTTTCACGATGATTCATTATGATGAAAAGAGGTGTTTCGGGTTTCAATCGTGTGCAAAA
>JAUMHM010000088.1:12369898-12383399 GCA_032362435.1 Melikaiella ostensackeni
CTACATTTGTACAAAATACAGTTAATTAATATTATGTATTCCTACTGGAAATGATTCATACGGCCCTGACTGTTTACATCGTAGAGATGCTTGGAAGAGTCTCACGGTCATTGCAGGATATTCCCGAGACTGGAGTTAAATGGAGAGTGGGGTGTATTCACTTCTCAAAATAAAAGAAGAGAATGAAAAGTTTTGAGGAGATAAAAATAACATCAAATTTAATAAAGTAGATTGAAAATGTAAATTAGAATTAGATGAGAAATGTGAAAATATGGGAAATATATTGCTACCTGCATTCTTCTTTCGTCGTAGCAGCAATATCCACAGTTTGAACAGAGACAGCAGCAAAGTGCTCGGGTAAAAACGCCTCTAGCGCACCGAGAAAGTAGACCTCCTGCACTGGATAGGTACACCAAAGTTAATGGGATTCCCAAACTGGCATAACCCATGGTTACAACCTTGGCCCATGTTGACCTTGGTGCTATACTTCCATATCCTGAAAAGTTGAAAATATTTTTAATTTTTAATTTATGTTTTATAACAATTTAATAATTAGAATTAGTTTAATTATTTCAATAGTTATTATTAAACCTGTATTTATTTATCAAGGTAATTATATTATAAGATAAGAATGTAGAAAAATTTGTTCCTTCTAAATTTGGCACATACTGAATAAAAAAGGTTTCAGTTCCATTCCTGGGAATTGGTAATATATTAAATATTTTTCAATTGATAAAATACTTGCACTCAATTTATGTTTCTTCATTTTTGTATTTATTGTCATTTAATCTTCATTTTCTTCGATCACAATTCAAACTTGTTCAAATTTTAATACTACGAAAAAAATGTTTGAAAATTCTGCAGTTCATAATTTATAGATAGTAGAAACCTGAATTTAACAAAAACACTTAATTTAAATAACTTAAATTACAATTAGATTAAATAAAAAAATTGAATATAAGGGAAATAATTAAAATATTTTGTAACTTTGAACGCTTCAATATTGAATTATTCAATTTTAAAGGACTTCAGTTTGAAATATTTAATTTTGAAGGTTTAACATTAGAAATGGTGTGATTTAAAATTGTAAATGGCATCCTAGAGACTGTCTATAGACAACGTTAAGAATTTCTGCTACTAAAGACGAATTCTCAACACAAAAAGATGAATTTTCAAGAAAAAAAAATTTTAGCCGAACAGTTGCATTAACAACCAAATGAATTGAATTTTCGACCAAAAAAGATGACTTTAACAAAATAGATGAACGTCCATCAAAATAAGTAAATTTTCACCAAAATAGTTCTATTTTTAACCAAACAGTTGAATTTCCATCCTACAAAGATGCATTTTCAATCAAATTTTAGAATTTTCAAGCAAAAGATATTAAAATTCAACCAGAAGCAATTGTATCTTTAACCCGTTAAGTTGAATTTTCAACAAAAAAATTTATTTTCAACTAAGAAAGATGAATTTCTTACAATAAAAGATGAATTTTCAATCTAAGAGGACAATTTTTCAACAAAACAGTTAAGTCCACCAAATAAGGTATCTTCAACAAAATATTTGAATGAACTAAATAAATAAGCTTTTAACAAAACATTTGAATTTTCGATCAAAGAGCTGATTTTTCATCCTACAAAAATGCATTTTCAACCGAAATTTTCACGACAAAAAGACAAATTTTTTAGATGAGAGTTGAATTTTTAATAAAAAATTTCATTTTCAACCATGAGAGATGACTTTTTTTCATGAAAGATGAATTTTCAATCCGAAAGAACGAATTTTCAACAAAACAGTTAAATTTTCATCAAAAGAAGATGCTTTCAGCAAAATATTTGAATTGTCAACTAAGTAAATGAATTTTCAACGAATAGTTGTATTTTTAACCAAATAGATGAATTTTTAGCCTACGAAAAGATGAATTTTTAACCAAGAAGATTAATTTTCTGCCAAAAGACAAATTTTCAAAAAAATACATGAATTTTCAACCAAATAGTTGGATTTGAAACTTAAAACTTGAGTTTCAAACAGAAATGTAACAGTAAAATATTCAGTTAAAAAATTACTTTTCGATAAAAAAACGAATTTTTAAAAATAAAATAGTTAAATCCTCAACAAAATAGATGAATTTTCAACAAACAAGATTAATTTCCTTCCCAAAAGACAAATTTTCAACAAAATACATGAATTTTCAACTAGGAATGATCAATTTTCAACCAAAAATGAGATAGTTACATTTTTAGTTAAAAAAATTAATTCTCTACAAAAAAACGAATTTGCAACCAAAGAGAAGAAGTTTCAACTAAAAAAGATAAATTTTTAACTAGAATTGAAATAGTTTAATTTTCGATCAAAGAAATTAATTTTCAACCAAACATGAAACAAATTTTCAACACAGAAGTTAAATTTTTAGCCAAAAAGATGAAGCTTCAACCAAAAGAATGAATTTTCTACAAAACAGTTAAATTTTTCACCAAAGAAGGTGTCTTTAACAAAATATTTGAATTAACTAAATAAATAAACTTCCAACAAAATAGTTGAATTTTTAACCAAATGGTCGAATTTTCGAAATTTTGAAGACAAAAAAATAAGTTTTTTAGAAGGCAGTTGAACTTTTAACAAAACATTTCATTTCCAACCAAGAAAGATGACATTTTTATCATAAAAGATAAATTTTCAATCCAAGAAGACAAATTTTTAAAAGACAGTTAAATTTTCGTCCAAACAAGATGACTTTAATAAAATACTTGAATTTTCAAATAAATGAATACATTTTCAACAAAATAGTTGAATTTTTAACCAAATAGCTGAATTTTTAGCCTACAAAAAGATTAATTTTCAACCAAGAAGATTAATTTTCTGCTAAAAGACGAATTTCCGAAAAAGTAAATGAATTTTCAACAAAATAGTTGGATTTTCAACTTAAAACATAAGTTTCAAACGAAAATGGAACAGTTAAATTTTCAGTTTAAAAAATTACTTCTTAATAAAAAAAAACGAATTTTTAAAAATGGAATAGGTGAATCCTCAACCTAGTAGATGAATTTTCAACAAACAAGAATAATTTCCTTCCTAAAAGACAAATTTTCAACAAAATACATGAATTTTCAACTTATAAAGGATAAATTTTCAAGCAAAGAGGTGAATCTTTGAAAAAATGAGTTTTTAACAAATACTTTACCTAGTTGAAAATTCAACTATTCTCTTGAAAATTCGTCTTCCTTGATTGAAGTAATTTATTTTAGAATTAAAATTTTCTTCGGTTGAAACATCAACTATTACATTTTTTTGGAAATTCATCTCGTTTGGTTGAAAATTCAACCACTTGGCTGAAAGTGGAACTAGTTTGTTGAAAAAATAATTTTTTTTGTTGAAGATTTATCATTTAAGTTGAAAAGTCATTTTCTTGGTTAAAAATTCAATCATTCTGTTAAAATTTCAACAATTATGTTGAAAAGTCCTTCTTTTTGGTTGAAAATTCAACTGTTTTGTAGAAAAAACGCCGTTTTGGCCAGAAAATGCAACACTTTTTATGAAATTTTCTTTCTTAATTGACTGGTTAACCTTTCTTGGTTGAAAATTCAACTCTCTTGTTGAAAATTCGTCTTGATAATTTGAAAATTCATGTTTTACATTACAACTGTAACTATTTTATAGAAAATTTGTTTTTTTTGGTTAAAAATTAATATTTTTTATTAATAAAATCAACTATTCGGTTGAAAGTTTTTGTATTTTGTTGATAATTCGTCTTTTTGAATCAAAATTTAATCTTCCTTGGTTGAAAATTCAAATCTTTTGTTGAAAATTTGGCTTTTGGACTTTTAATTCATTTTTTTGGTCGAAATCTCATGTTTTTGGTTAAAAATGCAACTGATTGGTTGGATGTCAATATTTTCTGGTTGAGGATTCAACTATTGTGTTGAAAATTCGTGTGTTTTGGGTGAATTCAACTAATTGTTCAAAATTCATGTATTTTGTTGAAAATTCGTCTTTTTTGGTATAAAATTAATTTTCTTTGTTAAAAACTTATCTTTCTAGTTGAAAAGTTATCTATTTGGATAAAAATTCATCGATTTTGTCGAAAATGCAATACTTTTTCTTGAGATTTCCGGTATTTAAAGGGTTTCAAGTGAAATTTTTTAACATTATTAGAAAACTTATAATGCAATAAATTACGCATTTACTTCAAGCAAAAACTCACTTTTGGTCTAACAGATCGAATTTCTGCTGGACATTCGTTTAAGTTGTAATATATTTGGATTTAAAAGTTTTTTTAGTAACAATTTTTCTTACACAAGATCTTCCAATCCCTTAAAAGGGAGAGAATAAGTTACATACAATGCTAAATTTCAATATCTCACATTTAAGGACGCACAAGAGTGCGGTTCGTAATGCTCTGTACTTCAGTTTCTGTCTGCAGAATTTTCTTTTTGTTATATAAACTCACTTACTTTAAAGGAATCAAGCTCATTTGATCTAAAAAAGTTCAAATTTTGATTTTTTGCCTCCTTAGTTTACTTTTAAAAGACTTATCTCTGGTAAAGGCAAGGATAACAAGCTTTTTTTATTTGATATGCGCTTCCATTTTTCCTCAGAGAGCCATATTTCTTTGACCACCCCAAGTCGGCTTTACAGTTCATAAATCTACCCTAAGAAGATTCCAAGTGAGACTACATCATAAATTTGAGGTATTTGCCTCTGGTATTCGTAGCTTAGGTGAAGATTTCTTCACACTTCAAAACCTTTTCCCCCATCAAGTGAATTTTGTTATGTATATTCCTTAAATTTAAATTTATTTCCGAATATCACACAAATCGTACTATCGTGGGTCCTATAACTCAAGAAGACGAAATTATTTCAAAACCGCACATAGAATATGTATAAGATAAGAATTTTATATAAAAACATGCGAAGATAATCAAAATATTAGCGATTATATTCCTAGGCTGGCTTGTTTATAAGATTCTTAAGACATTAGTTGCAAGAAATGAATGAATTAGTAGAGGTTTTGAGTTGACTGGTTATTTATTAATGGTATACGTTATATTCCACTTATTTTTATTACTTATGAATTATCTTATATTTTTTATTAATTATTTATATCTCATCCTTATTCGTTAACACTGTACATATCCCTTATGATTTCTAATTTGAAATCATTATCAGTTTTCAAACACTCATTCTTTATTATATCTCGGAGAACCGATCGAGAAATTTTCGCTATCGTCTCAGCACACAAGATTGAAATACTAAGAGTGCGAAATCTAAGATATTAAATTAAAACAATAAGTATCGATTCTTTTAATTCAATATTCGAGAGACCCATGATTTCATTTCACGCTTCGAATTGATAATTTAACTATCTTTTAATTTATTGCATTGATTTATTTCATCATTTTGTCCCGATTGATGTTTTCCTTTCTCATTTGAAATCATGTGAATATAAAAGTTGTTTTCCATAGAATAGGTTTCAAATTTGAAATAAAATTCTGTTTCAAGATACTGGAATAAAAGTTAGGAGTGGGAGACGATCGGATAAGTTTCAATTATCGATGGGCAATAACATGCTTCAGGCAACGTATTCACTTCACTATATGCCCCTGAGGATAATTGTGATGAATGGTAGCCCAGTGCGATTGTTATTGCATATAAAGACAGAAGCTCATCAGCAGCTGCCTCAGTCACCAATCGTACCGATACGATATTTTAAGTTCGTTCGGATAGGCTGTCATTATTTCTCCAATTTACGGCAAACGCATGAGCTAAAAGTCGTTTAGTACTTCCTGTGGAATCGATCATGTCCCACAAAGTATCGATTCATCTTTCCATTATTCTTATCTCGATTCTTGCGGTCTCTTCTACGGATCTAGGAAATACGTCCTTTAATTTACAGGTGATTTTTAGAAACAATGAATACTTCATCATCAGTTCAGACTAATTGGTTATTTGTTTGAAAATTTGATCACTCATTTTGTGAATTACTAAACTACTATAATATAATTTTCTTCACTTACAGGGGGAACAAATACTTAAAAGGATACGAAGAGATGTAAGTCACATTTTACTGAACATAGAAACAGACTGATTACTTTAAATCAAACCCAAAAACTAATACATTTCAGATTTATGAAGACCAATATGAAGATGAATACAAAAATATTAATGATGGAATGGTTAAAAGAAGTCTCTCATCATCGCAACTAGCTGATGAAAATTCAGAAGAAGAGGTAAACTTGGAACAAACCGCTAGAAGAAACTTTGTGGACGATCTTGAGCCAAATCATTACCGTCCCAGGATAAATTCTTTAAGAAACAGAAGGATATATGCAGAAACAAATGACGTAGTAACACCTGGAAACCTCACAGTGTATCCAAGTACAACACAATCAACAATGGGTGTGACCACAGATCCTGGAAATCTTCCGGATTTTTTTTACCCTCCAGGGGACAACCATCTTCCGAAACGAGTTATTGTTACTCTGTTGATTGCACACCAACTTCGAGAAAACATTCTCTATATTTTTGGATGCTTACTTCAAAGACCTGTTGACTTCCTAACTGAGCCACAATACACAGCTTTGTATACACTTTATACCGAATTGCGAAATAGACCATCCAGCACTCATCTTCTTTTAACAGAACTAAAGAATGTATCAACCATAAACTTAAATGAACAAATGAAAAGCATAATGCAGATTCTTGGAAAATTTCTTCCTCCGTACGTTGGATGCGCTGCAAACTTTTGGGTCCAAGAAATCGAGCAGAAGAGAATTAACCTTAATTCTATGCCTTCAAATACTTGTCCGAGTAGTTTCAACATCCTCCAAAAAATTAATGTAAATGTCATAAGCATTACGACATGGATGAAACCGATAGATGCTCCAACAAGAATGACAGAGTATGTCCTAGGGAAAATTTTTGTTAAGATTTTGTATGATATCCAAAGGCTTAAAGTTGTCCTCTCCCAGGCAATTTTTGGCATCATCTTGGCGAACTTTCCACTAATTCCTTACGACCCCGTCTTGGATGAGAATATTAGATACATTCTTCAAATCACATTGAACGCAGAAATACCAGGTTGGCGGGAAATTGAATTACAACCAGTTACTGGAGACCCCTACCGATTTATCAGGACCATAATCGCCAAGATTTTGGTCATTCAGAACGTTCCACGATCAATTAAAGAAGCTCTAACTTATATAAGGATTCATTTGAGGCCGGTCATTATTTATCACGTGAATCCTGATTATCAAATCATGCAAAACCTTGACGATCATGTAGAAATTCTTAAATTACTACTATCATTCATTGTACCAAATGCCTACAGTCAAGAAACGATTTGTCTGAAAGACCGTTTCTTGGGATATGTTAAGGATCACAGCTTCCATCAATCATCGTTTCTTAGTAAGACAGACCGAATTCGATACACCAATCCTCACGATTTGCTCTTAGCATATCTCACCAAACTGCAGAGACATATTCCAAATCCAGATGACGAGAAGGCAAGAACCATCACTGCTCTCTTATCTGTACTCATAATTGACAAGCAAAACAAGCAATTCACTCGAGTTTCGAAAAATATTGAGATCTTGTCAATTCTTGGACACCTTAGCAATCCAGATTACCCTTCAAACGTTCACACAATTTACAACCAGATCTTGAATATTTTGTTGAATAAACCAGATCTACAAGTTGCACTAACCAAACTAGTTCCAACGGAAAAGGGAAAGTGCATCGTCATTGATGAGTGTTTGAAAGAAACTCTCAAGAATCTAGACCGAATGCATCTGGAAATTCCTCGCCGGATGGAGAAACTCATCATTGAATTAAATGATATTATTCCTGTTCGAGCGACAAATTCTGAGTGTCATACGTCAGATTCGAAGCAGACGGGAGAAATAGAAAAACCTGACGTTTCGAGTAATGAAGATCTAGACGCATCAAATATATCTTCGGATGAAGAAGATGACGATGAAAGTGAAGAACCTGATAGCGATTTTGGTAACGGTAGTGGCTCTAACAACGGTAATTACCCTAATGGAGGCAATGGGCTTCCCAACATTACTGTCAATACTGATAGTAAGCCAAATTCTGGATTGGGTACCGTCATCATCAACAACAACACCTGGATAACGAACATATTGCTTCCTCCTATGATGAGTCCCACACAATACATTACAATTTACATAAACAAAGATGGTGCACCTGCCGTTGATTGTCCCAATAAAATACTTTATACAGGAGACCCCAAGGTTACCATACCCCCGGTAGTAGTAATTTTGAAGCCTCCTGAAATCAGTGATCCTTTCGGAGGCATGAATCTGGATTTCAAAACCAAGATTCTCGTTAAAATCACCCAAATAATAGGTTCTAGTGACCTAACACCAATTTTAGGAAACAGTGCAACAAGCTTAATAAGCACTGGCCAATGTCCTACTACTGGAGCACTTGTCATGACTTTATTATTTCAAGCTATGTTAGAGCCTTCAATACAGGCTAACCATCAACTTTTCGTTGACATCAAGAGCTTCTTATCGGGCATGGAATTAGTTGGTGTTATTACACTTCCAACAGTTTTAAATGTCGCTAAGATATATCCGGAAAATGGCATCATTTACTCTGTAATCAACATAGTTAAACCATACAAAAGTTGGCTTTCTGTTACTCCACCATCAAATGTTCCCAAGGGGATGTCAGTCTTCGTGATTGTGGATCCAAATAGACTCAAAGAACCTGTGGATCCCCGGAATCCTTACGAAGGTCTTTTACCTAATGTAGGAAGTGAAACTCCTGGTGGCCAGTATATTCTCCAGCTAAGAGTGATCTTCACAGCAAGCAAAATCTCACAACTTATTCCAAATCTTAAACCAGAAACTTATTCGAGTAAAGGAATGCTCTTGATGATACTTTTGCAGAAGCTTCCAAGTCTCCCTGAAATTGCGGCACAACCACATTTGAAGAAAATTATTCTAGGCTACGTTCGAGCGATATTGATACCGACATTTTATACCAAAATTTCCTTTGATGAACTGGTAGCTGTGTTACAAAATCAACCCCAAGTGAAACCTGATACGAAAGTTTTGATAGGCCTTCTACCTCGGCCTAAAAATGAAAATGAGAAGAGGATGTTCTTGATAATAAAGGTTTTGCTCGAACGAGAGGACTTGTTCGAAATTATGCCTATTCCGAAGCCTACACCAAACACTAGCCAGAAAGAACTTTTACAGATTATTATTATTGGGGTCTTGAGTTCAGTAGGAATATTCGATGGAGCAACAGTGACTGCCTGCGGATATTACAAAGACAGGATTTTTGATATACAGAAGGCTGATTACGATATTTCTTGGGAATTTGAAAAGAAAGAATCGATTACTATTCAGGCACCATTGGGTAAAATTATACAAAATGTTATCAACTTTGATAAGTTGTCAAATGCAAATAAGCATGCTTACAATGATTTGCTAAAATACTTTGAAGAAAATAAAAGTTTATTCAAATTGAGCACAGATGACTTCCCCGTTAAAGATTACAAGACCGAAGGAGCTTTCCTTAAGGGTCTTTTCAAGTATTTGATGGAGAATCCAATAGTACCCCAGCAAGTCAAAAACAATATTGAAAGTCTGTCACCACATGTGATGTTGAACGGACCTGGAGCTAAACCGCTGCAGACCAGTAGTCAAGGAAATCCTTCGAGTGGCAGGCGAACCTTAAGCAAATTTGAAATTAATGTATAGTAGATAGAATTATGATACTCTTAATACTTGAGTCTGATGAAATTTCGAATTTTTTCATATTAAGCAGAGGAAAGTTCTCCAAATGAAGAATAAATATTTGACGTGGTGAGCTTCCAAATTTTTTCCGAGAACTCATTAGGTTTATATAATATATGTTGCTGAAATTTAAAAAATGCTTTTGAGTCATGGAAGATAAAAAATCAATAAGTAAAAATTGTAAGTTTCGTGTTGTCCACAGATGTATACAAATAAAATGTATGCCTACAAAAATCAGTTTGTGATTTGGAATAATTTAATTCCAATTATCGAAATAAGTTGATAGGATAATATTATCATGATATAAAGCCAATTGTTTCTGTACGAAATGGGTGAATTCTAGCATTACAAAAAATTGTGTGTAAGATTGAGATATCTATTTTTGATTATATATCCAGTTTGAATTTGAAAAATATGAGATTTCTTATTTAGATAACTTACAATATTTATTAAAGTGATGTGAATTTTCTATCGACGAATAGATTTTGATCTCCTGTTGTTATATATTCTGTTAGTTCCTCATCCAATTATTACTAATAAATTTTTTTGAGTGTAGTCATTGTGTAATCATTTGTACGTTAGAATTACCTAATATATAACTCAAATAAAATTTTGTATATTATATCAGATAAGAATAAATATTTTTTTATCTTATATTTTTCTCAAAAATTGTTTTGGATGTGAATTTATGTGCAATTTCTGATTATATTAGGAGAAAAATTATACGTAGATCTTAATAAAATACCTCCTTTTCTAAAAAAAGGTTTGAGATTCATTCATTGAATATCGTGAGAATGACAAAAAATTAATTTTGAAAATTGGACATTTTTAAAATTATCACAGTATTAGCAATAATACCAGGCTCTGTAACTCGAATTTTCTTGAACACAGGGTGGCATTCAGTTGATATAATTCCATACAATGTTTATAGCTATTTACATACAAAAATTTTCATCTATAAGAATTTTTGAAGTTTTCAATTTTTTGTTTATTAGTAATTTCTTTTAAGTATGAGAAATATAGCAATATTATATCTACAAAATTTGTTCATTTTGACAGCATGAATCGATTGATGTATTGAGAAGCACTCTATGGCCAAATGAAGTTAAGATATGTATAGATTTATGAATATTTCTAACGTTTGTAAGAGAAAAACTTTCTTAATTTTGGGAATATATCAATATTTTAATTACTGAATTCATATGTTATGATGAGATAAATCAATTGATGTATTTAGCAGGCCTGTTTGACGAAATAAAAATGAAGACATATACAGATTTGTCAATTTGTTTAACGCTTAAAGAATGAAAAATTGTCAATTTTTGAAATATATCAATATCTTATGTATAAAATGTATTCGTCTTGATCAAATGAATCTATTAAACTTTTTACTTTTTTAGAGTTTATGAAAAATAAACATTAGAAAATAAATAATGATCAGAAATAAGGAATCTATTATAAGAAGTCTATAATAAGAAAACTACTATGCAGCGGTTTTTTTCGCCTCGAGTTCATATTTTCGTTATTGGCAAAAAATTGCTTCATTTCACGAATTTCATCCCAGTTTTGACAGCCGTTTTATATTTTTTCATGGTCTGTGACTTCTATCGAAATTCCCTGACTTTTCCCTGACATTTCCAAATTTTTCGAATTACCTAACTTTTGCCGGTTTTCTCGGTCGCCCGCCGCCCTGTGCTTAATCAATTCATACAAAATTATCCTTTTCTGCTTTCTTCTGTTACCTTTTTGAAATTAGAAACATTTCCAGTAAATTTGCTTCTTTATCAGAGAAATGCATTCATTTGATAGATGATTATTAATTTCTGAAACTCGGTGAATTTAAAAATGTTTTATTCGAAGTTTTACGAAAGTTTTTGATTTTTCTTTTGCGCAACGTAGTACCTATTTCCATAATTAATTATCAGAATTTTTGAACAAATAATAAAATTTGTCACTGCTGCCTCTGCAATTGAACATAAAAACTTCTAGAATTCGTAAATAATTTGTGAATAAGAGTGTAAATAGGAGTATTAAAAACAAAAATAGATTTCGTTTGAATATTTCTAATCAAATGCAAATTTCTCTTGGGGAACTGAAGATAAACCAGTTACTATTCATAGAAATTAATAATTTGCGGAAATCGATAAATTTTCAAGTAATTGAATTTGAAGATTTAAGACCACAATACTAAGTGTAGTACAATCTATGGATCAATAAAATTAAGATTCTTTCTCCATACTGAGACATCATCAATAATTTCAAAATCAATTAACCATGCTCTTTATATTTAAAAAATAAATCAATTGAACCGTAGCAATCATTTTTCATCAATCGAGAATTCTTCCAATCTAATATAAAATTCGATACGTATTGTGAAGCTATATTAATTTAATCCAGCTGTGAAGCACGAACGAGTGGTAAAATTTGATTATCTGTTAGCAATAACGTGTTTTAGGCAATGTTCTGAGTTGTTCGTATATACTCTTATCCACTTACAAATTATCCTGTCGCTTTGTAGAGCACCTTTGTTAAGATAATATAGCACATTAAAATCGTCGTTGCATATAAAGACCGAATCTTATCACCAATCACCTTAGTCTT
Source organism: Melikaiella ostensackeni (assembly GCA_032362435.1). NCBI lineage: Eukaryota > Metazoa > Arthropoda > Insecta > Hymenoptera > Cynipidae > Melikaiella > Melikaiella ostensackeni. The sequence goes on from JAUMHM010000088.1 coordinate 12,382,270, forward strand.
CAATCACCCAATATGTTAAGCTACAGACTTGGATGTTACCTTTTTCTTTAAATTTATGGCAAACGTATGAGAAAAAACTCGTTTAGTGTTCTCTGGGGAATCTATTATGTCCCACAGAATATTGACTCTTGCTGTCAGTGTTTGGATCTTGAATCTTGCGGTCTCTTCTGGGAATCTAGCCGACTCATCCTTAAATGAACAGGTGATTTTTATGAGGAATTTATACTTTGATATAAGTTTACTATTAACTTTGCAAGTACGTTTACACTCTAGAAACTGTTCACCGATTGACAATTTCTTAAATTACCGATATTTTCATTAATTTCAAGTTACAAAAACCGTTATTACTTTTGGATCTCAACAATTCAAAGCAGTGTTTTCTGATCACAAATATTTAACAAAAAAGTAAAACTTTTAATGCTCAGATTTTTTTCTTAATTTTCAGGAGAAGCATACAGCGTGGAGAGAAAGAAGAGATGTAAGTTCAAAAAGTTTTTTGGAATCATTTTCAAATCATTAGTTGATAAGAATCTTAATGAGCAGTGATAATAAAGTGATGCATTCTTTAAGAATTATCATTCTCAGGTGTATTCAGACCAATATGATGACAACTACGATATCGGCGACGACAGAATATTAGGCAGTTCAAATTCGAATAAGCTATCGGACAAGAATTCGCAAGAATACGGCGAAGCTTCCAACCAAAGAGAGAATTTTCTTAATGATGATGCGTTGAAAGATGACTATACATCGCAAGTGTCACCCAAACAAGATGTTTTGAATGATCATGCACTAGAAGATGAAGATGGAGAAGATCTATCTCGAGATTATGCAATGGACGACTATGCGCTAGAAGATGAATATTCATCTGCGCAAGATCTATCTAATGAGAAGTATGAAGGCCGTAGATTTTTCTCCTTGGGACAGCTGTGGAGTTGGAAAAAAAGATTTTGGCAACAATTATTTTGCTCACCGTGTTCTAAGCCACCATCTCCGCCACCTCCTCCTTCACCACCATCTCCTCCTCCTCGTCCTCCACCACCACCTCCTCCACCTCGTCCTCCACCACCACCTCCTCCACCTCGTCCTCCACCACCACCTCCTCCACCTCGTCCTCCACCACCACCTCC
>JAUMHM010000088.1:12405725-12438922 GCA_032362435.1 Melikaiella ostensackeni
TCGAGAAAAATTTGAACGACGTTTCGTCGACAAGCGCAGATTGCCGGGGTTCTCAACGTTTTGCCTGACATACAACAAAAAATGCAACTTTTTCAAAGAAATATACTGTTTTAGTTAGGGATTGAAATATTCTGTTGAAAAATCGTCTTTTTTGGTTGGATTCGACTGTTTATTATTCAAAAATTAAACGATTTTCAGGTTCAAGTATCAACTATAATAATGAAGTTGAAAATGCATCTCTTTGGTTGAAAATTTAATCATTTTGTTAAAAATTCGTCTCTTAGGTTAAAAAATTCATCTCTTGTGACAGACATTTGATCTTTTTCGGTTAAAAATGCAACTGTGTGATTTATGTATTTTGTTGAAAAATCTTCTTTTTTGGTAGAAAATTAATCTTTCAGGTAAAAAATGCAACTGTTTGGTAGAAAATTAGTTTGTTTTAATTGAGATTTCAAATACTTTTTAGAAAACCTGTCTTTCTTGGTTTAATTTAACTTTTTCTAATTTATAATTCAAATCTTATTTGTTTGAGAAAATTCCCTGACTTGAAAAAAATGCCCTGACAATTCCAGGTTCTCCAAATTTTCCAAGTGAGTAGACACCGTGATTTAGCTTGATACAGATCATAGATAAAAGTTTGAGAGTAAAAAAAAGAGTTTCCTGTGCATTTGTTGACCTGGAAAAAGCTTTCGATAAGGTAAATGGATTTAAGCTTTGGGAAGTCCTGAAAGAGTATGGAGTGAATGGTTGGCTTCTAAAAGCAAAACAAGCAATACATCCGCTCAGTGAACCGAAAGAGTTACGCTTACCCCGAAAGGGATTTAGCTCAATGGTATGATAATAATAATAAATAATAATAATAATAATAATGTCAAACTGAAAAGGGCCCTTTCAGTAAAATCATCCATATAAGTAGTTGAATGCTTGAAGAAAATTAAAGCAACCACGGCTTGAGTTTTTATGCCCTCTGTAGTTGTTAATAATATCGACTTATGACTGCTCCAGGTGCAGTTATAGTAACTTCTGACGTTGACTAATACCCTTCGGCAAGTTGATGTGAAGAGGGTGTAATATTCCGAGCAAGAGCACTCGCAGAAGGAATTCTCCTAAAGAATTTCAACCTGAAACGCAACATTTAATGATGCGATATACAAGTGTTCTTACAAAACTCAAATATGGCAAGAACAGTTTTCAAACACAAAAAGCTCTTTGAAACTTGTCACGAAGAACAATTCACTTTTAGAAACTTAAGTGTCTACAATTTCGGATTTACAAAAATTTTTCACGGTCATTGAAGTTGAAAAATTTGAACTCTTGAAATTAGAATTATTGTCATTCGATGTAATCAAAATTGAACTACAAACTGAAGCATTCAAAGTGGAATTCGTTTAAATTTTAAACTTTTAAAATTGAAGCCTAAAAATTTTTAATACATTTTCAATTCAAACGCTTGATAATTGACACGCATAAAATTGAAGCTTTTATCACATTCCAATTAAGCAATTTAAAATTAAATGCCATTAAACTAACATTTTTTTATTCTTCAACTCTTATAAATTGAACATTTCAAACATCTTCAGTTGAAAAATATAAACCGCAGCTATCATTCTCAATGCAATAAACTAAAATTAATTCTTCCTTTCAACTCACATTAATAAAAATGTTAGAAATAAAACATGCCCCTCTTCTAATTCAGTACAAAATGGAAAATAAAAAATTGTCCCTTTCATCTGAACATAGAGAATACCAATTTTGCCACCTGTCCACCCAATTCAAATGTTAAAAAGGAAAATGTTCCACTTTCAGTTCAGAAAAAATTTGAAACCAAAATTTCCTCCACCCTAGCGCAATAAAAATGTTTTAAAAAAACTCACATTCTTCAATTCAGAAGAAAAGAAATGACAAAAAATTCCTCCTTTTCAACTCTATAAAAATCTTAAAAATAAACAAATGTCTCTCTTCAATTTGAAAAATTAAGTTGAAAAACAAAAGTTTCATCCTTTCAACTCTGGTAAAAATTTCAAAAAAATTCTCCTCTTTTTAATTCATAAAATATTGAAAATATTCCTCCTTTCTAGTTTGACAAAAATCTTGAAAATATGAGATGTCCTTCCTTCTAACTGAATAAAAACCTCAAAATGAGAAAAGATTCCTCTTTCAATTCAGAAAAAATTGTAAATAAAAATTTCCTCTCTTCTAACTCAATAAAAATGTTAAGAAGAGAAAACTTAAATCTTTAATTCTAGACAAAAATGACGAAAAATTCCTCGCTATCGTAGAAATCCTTTTTGGAAAATTATCCTCCTTCCAATTCATAAGATATTGAAAACAAAAATTTTCTCCCTTCCAGCTCAATAAAATCGTAAAAACAAAAAAATGTCCCTCTTTCGATTCAGAAAAAAAATTTCAAATAAAAAGTTGCGCCTTCCAACTCAATAAAAATGTTAACAAGAAAAATGGCCTTTTTCAATTTAAAAAATAAATAAATAACCAAAATTTTGTCCCTTGCAACTCTGTAAAAATCTTAAAAATAAACAAATGTCTCTCTTTCAATTAAAAAAGAAATTAAAAACAAAATTTTCTCCCTTACAATTCGGTAAAAATATTTTGAAGAAAATTATCCTTCTTCTAATTCATAAAATATTGAAAAAAAATGTTCTCCCTTCCAATTCGACAAAAATCCTAATTATAAAATGCCCCGCTGACAATTCAATAAAAATTAAAAACTAGAATTTCATCCCTTCCAACTCGACGAAAATCTCAGAAATATAAAATGTCCCTCTGCCGATTCAGAAAAAAGATTGAAAATAAAAAGTTTCGCCCTCCAACTCATTGAAAATGTTAAAACGAAAAAATGGCCTGTTCCTATTGAAAAAAAAATTAATAAATAACCAAAGTTTCGTCCCTTGCAACTCCATAAAAATCTCAAAAATAAACAAATGTTTCTCTTTCCATTAAAAGAGAAATTGAGGAACAAAGTTTCCTCCTTTTCAACTCGATAAAAATCATCTTAAAAAAAGTATTTTTCTTCTAATTCATAAAATATTGAAAACCAAAATTTTCTTCTTTCTAATTCGACGAAAATCTCAAAAATATGAAATGTCCCTCTGACAATTCAACAAAAATTAAAAACTAGAATTTCCTCCCTTCCAATTTGATAAAATTTCAAAAACAGAAAAATGTCTCTCTTCCGATTCAGTAAAAAAATTGAAAATAAAACGTTTCGTCCTTCAACTCAATAAACGTGTTAATAAGAAAAAATAGCCTGTTTCAATTGAAAAAAAGGAAAACATAAAAAACCAAAATTTCATCTCTTGCAACTTTGTAAAAATCTTAAAAATACAAAAATGTCTTTCTTCCGATTAAAAGATAAATTTGAAAACAAAATTTCCTCCTTCCCAACTCGATAAAAATCTTAAAAGTAGAAAATGTCCATCTAACAATTTAAAAAAATTAAAAACTAAAATTTCCTCGCTTAAAACTCAATAAAAACGTTGGAGGTACAAAATTTGCCAGCCTTCAACTAAATTAAAATGTCAAGAACAAAAAAGTTCCGCTTAAAATTCGGGCAAAAATTAAATAACAAAGTTTCTTCCCTTTTTTCTAATGTTAGAATTGTGAGATTCGAAAGTTGTTCATTTATAAATCTCTTAATATCAAATTATTTTAATGTCGTCGTTTGAAATAATTAATTGTTCATTTGTTATTCATACATCGAAAATTCAACACTCTTGCTTGCAAATTAAACATTTAAGAAAATGGAATAAATAAAATTTTAAAGTTGGAAGCTTAAATTTCAGCGATTTAAGGCTTTCTATTCTGAACAATTCGTTATTATTGTTATTATTCGCAATTTATTATAAAAAGCTTTTTAAATCATATGGGTTTCTTGTCATTTTTATATTTTCAGCATTCCTTTGAGCTAACTTTGAAAAATCTGTTCAACATCTGAGCACTTTCTATTGATAAGAAAAAATCAGAAAAAAATTCGAAAAGATTGAAAAATAGATAAACAACAGAACTGTAAAATGCTCATGTTTGAATTTGTTCAAATTTATTTCACTTAGTAGGTAAGTTCGAAAGATATATATATATATATATATATATATATATATATATATATATACACAAAAATGGCTATTTGAAAAACTTACTTTTCCTCTTTCTGTTTCCTTGGACTTTTCAATTTTTTGCTGATGTATTTTCATCAGTTAAAGCTCTCAAATGTTCAAAACATTTTTAAATCTCAACCAAGCTAAAAAAATTTGTTCGAAATTATTATTCAAGAATGTAACAATGTCATGAATATAACAAGTTTTCCAAATCGTAGTTTTTTAATGTGTAAAATCAAGCCATATATTAATCAGCTCCAAATTTAATATACTTCATTATTCATACTTTCATTTTTTCATTCTATTTATTTATTCATTTATTTGGTTAGATATTGAATTTTTGGCTTAAATTTTATATTATCGTGTTGAAAATTCAACTTTTTTTGTAGAAAATTCGTCTCTATGGCTGAAAAATGCAACTATTTGACTGAAAATTAATCTCTTCTCGTTGAGGATTCAACTATTTTGTTAAAAATTTAACTTCTTGGTTGAAAGTTGATCTAATTTTTGAAAACTATTTTTTTGTTGAAGATTTATCTCTTTGGTTGAGCATGTAACTTTCTTGTTGAGAAACTCGGTTTTTCTTTTGTTGAAAACTAATTTTTTTAACTGAAAATTTTGACTATTCCATTTTCGGTTGAAAATTGATCGCTTCTAGTTAAAAATTTATGTATTTTGTTGAAAGTTCTTTCTTGTCAGTGAAAATATTTACTCATTTCTCCCTTTTTCAGAACATTTTCGTCTATGAAGCCCGTTAATGATACAGTTGAAAAATTGATTTTTTAGCTTCTTCTTGTGAATGGCGTTGGGCGGGGGCTGCCCGCATTCCAAAGGAGTGTGGTCCGAAATTTTGAACATTTTAGGCCCTGGTTCAAACAAAATTAGCAAATAAGTAGTTAAGGAAATATTTGAAATGGGTATCATCAAAAAGAATCTCTTTCGAAGCGCCTTGTTTTTTAAGGCCTTGAATTTCTGTTGACGATTCTTTAAAAATGAATCGAAATTTTGTAAAAAAAGGGGAAAATTGGTGCGAAATTCTCGATCCCAGGTGTTTTACGGGATTTTTCCAATTCAAGGAGACTAAAAGGGAAAAAGGGGATTAGATGAAAAAGGGGATTAGATAAAAAAGGGGACACTCTTCGATCTCTGGGAAATGATTTATTCGTGAGACAAAGAAACTGGATTTTATTTCCGATACTGTGTTTATTTTTTCATTTTTCCTTGTTTCGAAAAAAATTGGTTTCTTTTTTCAAAGAATAAGGTAATGTTGCATCTGTCAATAGCGTATTTACTTTCATAGCTGAGGGTACATGAACGAAGTTTCCAGTGTCAATAAAATTCTATATCACTCTCACCTACTTCCTGAATCTAGATAGAATTTAAAGCTTATTCTCGAGTGCTTTTTTCAGCAATCACGCGAACACTAAAATCAGTGTACAACGTTGTGAAAAATCTGCTCGAATTTCAAATCCATTCCCACTTGAACGAAAGAACCGCATGTTTTAGTCTCACTCTTTATAAGCTGTCAGCTCCACCTCATCAATATATTTGCGAATAGTTTTTTACAGCAGCTGCTCCGTCGATTGCAGGCCTTCGAGCTGAGTGCGGAAATAGCGTTGAATTAAATTTGATGTCAAAACAACGCCCGAGTGAGATGCTTTCGCGTCAATTTTCCGAGCGGAAAAACTAGGAAAAGCAAATGGATGGTTGATTAGAAAAAGAGTTTTGAAACTTTGTTAAATGTGCTGCATTCAAGGAAGATATATAACGAATCGTGTGACTCAGAGTGACAGGGTCGTTAAGACTTCATGCATCTCATTTAAAAGACATTCTGCTCTCATTTGAGAAACACGTTTTGCATAAAAACATTTTATTTAGAAAACAGCATGTAAAAAAGTATGAATGTGTGTCTCCTAGTTTATCATGGGTTAGAATGAAAGTTGGAATCAGAAGGCTATTTATTATAGGGTGCTACGCTCCAGTTGATAGTAGTAATGTATGTATGTATGTATGTATGTATGTATGTATGTATGTATGTATGTTGATAGTAGTAATGTAAAAGATACCTTCTGCAAATCGATAAATGATATTATAGGTACCTGCGATCCTGGGGAAAGAATCATTCTACTCGGTGATATGAATGGCCGGGTTGGTGTGCAACGAGAAGGTACTGATGAAGTACTTGGTCATTTCAAAGCCCCAAAAACGAAAAGTAATGGAGAGAAATTAATTAGCTCATGATTAGAAGAAGGATTTCTTATCATAAATGCTTGGTTAAGACATGAAATAATCCACATGTATACTAGATGCAGAGAAGAAAGCCACAGTGTGATTGACTTTATTGTTGTTATGCTTCCAGCCTCATTTTATGTGCCTGTAAGCAACAAACTGTCCTCTTCTCTAAGGAGCACCTTAGGGTCTTCTTGTTTGGCCTGATTCGATATCGAAACAACTTAGTTGTTTCTTTACTGTATCTGCAAAAAATTTGATTATGAATGAGAATGCAAAACATCATGCCAAAAAGTATGAATGTGTGCCTCCTAGATTACTATGGGCTAGAATGAAAGTGTGAATCAGGAGGCTATTTACTATAGCATGCTCCGCTTCGGTTGATGGTGATAGTAGGGATGTAAGAGATACCTTCTGGGATTCGTTAAATGATATTATAGGTACTTGTGTTCTTGGGAAAAGAATCATTCTACTTGGAGATATGGTTAGCTAGGCTGGTCTGCAATCCGAAGGTACAGGCAGGGTACTTGGTCACTTGTAGACCCACAAACGAATGGAAATAGGGAGAAATTGATTAGATTATGGCTAATGAGTGAGGCCTGTAATGAAAAAGGCTTTTTCATTACAAATACTTGGTTCAGACATAAAACAATCCACATGTCTACTTGGTGCAGAGGAGGAAGTCACAGTATGATTGACTTTGTTGTAGTGGATGATACACTGAGATGTCTAGTAAAAGTTACAAGGATTACGGAAGGCTCTGACTGTGGAGCGAATAGGGCTTACAATTCTGCTGACGATAGGCATGCCCGCAGAAAAGTTTCAAGTGACAAATGGAGATTGGGTGTTTGGAATGCTAGAGGTGTAAATGATCTTAAGGAAAAGGAAGAGCGGGATACAATGTGCGTAAGAGAGCAAGATATTTTATGTGTATTTGAAGCAAAGAAGAAGGAATGTGAGGTAAGAAAGATGGAGAATGGGCTCGAACTTTGGTCAGGAGTAGATAGTAAATCATATGGTAGCCAAAGAGTTGGACTGATTATGAATGAGAAAGCAAAACAGAATGTCAAAAAGTATGAATTTTGTATCTCCTAGATTACTATGGGTTAGAATGAAAGTGGGAATCAGGAGGCTATTTACTATAGCATGCTACATTCAGTTGATGATGATAGTAGGGATGCAAAAGGTTCCTTCTAGGACTTGATAAATGATATTACGGGTACTTGCGTTCCTGGGGAAAGAATCATTCTACTCGGAGATTGAGTGGCTAGGTTGGTGTGAAAATCCGAAGTTACACACAGGATACTTGGTCACTTGTAGACCCTAAAACGAACGGATTTGGAGACAAATTGATTAGCTTGTGCTAAGAAAAAAGCTTTTTCATTACAAATGCTTGGTTGCAGACAAAAAATAATCCACATGTCTACTTGGTGCAGAGGCGAAAGCCACAGTATGATTGACTTTGTCGTAGTGGAGCAGAGATTGGGAGGGCTAGTAAGAGATACAAGGATTGTGAGAGGCTCTGAATGGGGAACGGATTACTACCTCGTAGTATCAAAAATGAACCTAAGTCAAGGATGGAGGTAAACAAGAGTTAATATGAAGTTGAAGGAGACAAGTGTTGAAACAGAAAATTTGCAGACAACAGAAGTATAAATAGTATATCGTGAAAAGCTGAATAAATGCTTATGCCATGATAAACAAGACTGGAAGACGAGATTAGGCAATAAATATGTACAGGGTGTATGGGTAATGCTACAGGACAGCAGCTTCAAAAGTGCATCTGAAGTGTGCGGTACTGCGGCTATATAAAGACACGCTGGAGATGCTTGGTGAAATGCTGAAATTCGCGTAGCTATCAACAAGAAAAAGCAAGCGTGCTCGAGAAAGTTGAATATAATAGGTTTTATTGATGAGGAAAAGAATAGATTATAAAATGATATAAGGGATAAAAAGAGAAAAGCAAAGATACCAGTCAAAGAAAGCAAGGATGAAATCAAAGCGGAAGAAGATCAGGAAGAGAAGTACTAGCACTGAGTTAGTCGGTGTTAGTCAATCCCGTTGTAGGTGGCGGAAGAAGAATTGATATCGACGACATTATATCCGTAATTCAGAAATAAAGAATGGTATGGCTCACGAAACCCTCTTACATCCGTGGATATACTTCAGAATCTATTAAAACTTGTTAAATCTGTTGATAGCCCTTGAAATCCGTTGATATCTTCGCGAATCTTTCGAAATATAGTGAAATATTCTGAAATCTTTTAAAAGCCATTAAATTTCTTAAAAATCTCTTCAAGTCCCTTCTTATATTCGAAAATCCTGCGAAAGCCCATGGGTTTTTTTGAACTATTTCGGAATCTCCATAAATCTCTTAAGATCCTTCAAAATATTCGGAAATCTTGTAAAAATCTGGTAAAATACTCTATCACGAAATCGTTCTTAATTCCTTGAAATCCCTCAAAATCCCTAGCAATATCCTTCTAAAAGCCATTCAAATTTCCGGAAGTGCTTAGGGCCTTTATGATTCTTTATAAAATCTTACAAATCCTCTAAAATCCGTGAATATGCTTTGGAATATTTTTAAATTTCTTAAAATCCTTTGAAATGTTATAAAGTTTCTTAAAATCCTTACAAATCTTCGACATCCAATTGAAATCCCCTGATCTCCTTCAAAATTTGTGAAAATACTTCCGTATCTCTCCAAATTCTTGAAAATCCTTTAAAATCCTTTGAAATATCTTAAAATCACTCGAAATTCCTTATAATACTTGTCAGTTAAATGGAAATCGCTCTTGATTCCCTTAAAACCCTCAAAATCCCTAAAAATCCGTTGGTACCTTTCGAAATACTGGAGAATCTCTTAAAATTTGATTAAACTTGTTGAACTGCCTTAAAATTTGGTCAAATTTATTGAAAAAATCGAGATTTTCTCTGCTATTGCGCTAGGTAATGTCTTCAAATTTTTGGAATCTTTTGAAATCACTTAAAATCAATAAAACCTCTCGTAATCCTCTGGAATCGTTTGAAAAACCCTAGCACACTTGTAGTCTCCTGAAATCTTCTGAAATCCCTCAAACTTGTTGCAAATTTCGTCAAATTCCATAAAAAATTTGTATTTCTTTGAAATAATTTGTAGTTCTTGGAAATACCTCAAAATCACTTGAAATCTCGTTTACAGTGAAAATGATTGATAAATTGTTGATATATTAAATGAAAATATAAATTCTTACGTCTTAATTCGTTCAATCAAGTAATTAATTTTCTTTTTTTAAGTTTTAAACTTTAGAAATAATCCCCTCCTGTAAGATTTTCTCTCAGTTATCTAGCCAGACTGAACTCAAAGGCAGAAAAAAATTAATAATTCTCCTACAGGTAAAAAACTAACCATTTTTCACTTCAGCCGCATGTAATTATAATTGCCACCCTGGCATCATAAAATGGAGAAAATTTCAGTGCAGACTCGATCTGCTAAAAAGATTCTTCTAAAATATCGGTCTGTTACTCCGTTCCTCCCTCGTTACTAAAAAAATCTCATTATCGCGAAAGAAGTGTAAACGTAATTACTCGCTCGCAGGTTGTGGAGTGTAGTTCCGGGACGTTTCATTTTCCTGGAAGAATCGTAAAAGGGAATTTCTCATCGCACTTATTCGCAAATGAATTTAAACTTTTTTTTGCTTTTATCTTTGGGTGCCCTTTTTCGCTCCTATAATGTCTAAACGTATGGCAAGAGCGCGAGTAAAACAAGGAGTTTAACGAGCAGTTCGAAAGAAACTGAACTTTTATTTTAGGAGTACTCGAGAGGAAACCGGAAGAGAAGGTTTATGATACGCGAAGAGATTGGTACACCAAAAAACTGTTTACCAAAAACCATTTAACACCTTCCAAAAAAAAAACAAATGAAGAATCCCAAAATTTATTTTTATTTATTATTTTATTTATTTAAAAACCAAAATGACAGCATCGATCACTATTTTCTGTGGGACGATATGAAAATTCTCCACTAAGAAAATAATGAAACAAAAAGAGCTTTTGTTGAAATGGTTTTTATTAAGAAAGAATCAGATAACTGTCTTAACAAAATCGCTGATCTCGACCATCTTAATGAATCTTATAATTCCATTCATGAATTTTTCTGATAACTTAATATTTTTATTTTTCTGATGATACTATCCCTTCTTTCATTTACCTTTATTAAAAAATTTTTTTAAAAAATTAAAAAAATAAATAGAAGAGATTGAAAAATTATATAATTTATTGCCTCTATTGATTTTACTCTCTACATTCTTAACTAGATTCTGTCACATTGTATTTTTTGAATTCAAATATTGGCGCCTCACGTGTTCTGCGTTACGTCGCGTTGGTCGACTTACGATTGCCTTCACTTTTGGAGACTATTTATGAGAGCAGGATGCTAACCACTCCTGCTCTCATTAAAAATGTTTTTGATAAAAAATTTTATTCTTTTTCACAACTTAAACCGTATCTTAATCGTTGTTTAATATTAGTTCTGATAATTTTCAACTCAAACCGACTTATGGATTGTTACCATGGTAATTACCAATTTTATAATTATCAAACATAACGTCTCTACGTATTAACTTTCAACAGCTTATTAAATTATCATATCTTTTACAGACTAAATTTTCGAGGTGCAAATTTTAAATTTACAACTCTCATTATAATCTCACAGATTTTTTATGAATTTTTCAACCTCTGAATCGTTTTCTTACAATTTATAAACGTTGGAACACTTCCACTTCAAAAGATGATGGCTATCGTTTCTTATCATCATACGGATTATACTCTCATGACTTTATCTTTTAACGAGAACATCGTAAGTTTTTCACATTAAGAAATTTCTCAACTATTATAACTTTCCTTATGTTGTTATTTACTATTTACTATAGCACTCTACTCTTCAGTTGATGGTGATCGTAGGGATGTAAAAGATACCTTCTGGGCTTCGTTAAATGATATGATAGGTACTTGCGTTCCTGGGGAAAGAATCATTTTACTCGGAGATATGAGTGGCAGGGTTGGTGTGTAATCCGAAGGAACAGACAGGGTACTCGTACTTGGTCACTTGTAGACCCAAAAACGAACGGAAATGAGGATGAATTGATTAGCTTGTGCTAAGGAAAAAGCTTTTTTATTACAAATGCTTGGTTTAGACAAAAAATAATCCCTGATGAGGAGAATATTGTGTTCTCGAAACGTTGAGATATTTTTGATTTAAAAAAAAAATAAAGTTTCCGATTGAGTTGGCTCTTAACAACACTTTCTGTTGTTATTTCTACCTTCCTATACAAATAAGGAAATTGGAAGAAGCTCAAGATTTTGTATCCTGCAGCTTAGCAAAACTACTTTTATCGCTTATATCTCAATAAGGTCAAAAGCTATGGAGATTTATAGAACGGATTCGTACTTCTTTGTGAAACAAGCTCCAAAGTTCAAATACTCATGACTTAGCCGAAATTTTTTTTTCTCAAATCGGAAAAATATATGTTACCTAATTTGAAAAGAAATATTTTAAGTCGGGTCTGTTGAATTTTTAGACCTCTAAATCAAAAAATTGCATGATTTGAAAAATGTTAAGAAAAATGTCAAGGGATCCAATTTTTCGAGAAAAAATTCTTGTGTCGACTAATTTTTTATAGAAAACAACATACTATATATTGTCACCGAGAGATACTGTGAGTTGAAGTATATCTGTCTGTCTGATTTGAAATGGATCTGGTCATCAGTATGATAATGCATGTTAAATAATAATTGTAACTCGTGAAAGAAAAGGATTGATCACATAAGATAAAATCAACAATTTTGGTTTTTCAGAAATGGAAAAAAAGTTTTTGTACTTAAGAAGTACCCTGCTTCTCAACTTTTTGAACCTATAAAAGTAGCAGCGCTAACTCCAAAAGGGATTCGGCTTGATGGTATAATAAATAATAAATAAGAAAACGTTAACTCTTGAATATATTAAATCTGTGGAGTTTACAAATTTTTATTCAATATCATTTTTTAAAGAGAAATCAAATCCTTTGAGAAATTATATCTCGTTTTCGTAACTCAATCTTCATTTTCTTATAAAAGTGAAAATTTGAAGGAAAAAATGAAAATGAAAAACGCGTTTCCCAAAAAATGTCATTATTCATTACTTTTTTTTTGTCAGATTAAGGTATGAGGCTTTTGAAAAATACTCACAAGAATTCTCACAAGACCGAATAATTGTTTCTGAAATCCCTTCAAGACAATTGAGCTCCCTGGAAATCCCTTCAAATCTCTAAACATCGGTCAAGATCCGTGCAATTTCGTGAAATATTTCGAAATATTACGGGAGAATCTTCCCGAATCTCTTCAAATCCCTTAGAATGTTTCAAAATCCATTAAACTCTATTAAAAGTCACAAAAATTCCTCGAAACTCCTTAGAATCCTTTATAGAATTCGGAAATCCTTTGAAATTAGTTTAGTCGTTTGAAATCCTACGAAATACTCTAAAATCTGTGGATATACTTTGGAATCTTTTGAAAGTGAAATAATACGAGTTGCTTTGAAATCTTTAAATCAACGTAACCGCTTTAAATCTAATGAATTCCGTTAAAATGTTTTGAAATCTTTGTAAATATTTTAAAATTCCGTGAAATCTTTCGAAAACTTATAAAATTCTTTCAAGTTCCTTCAAATTTCTGAAATCAAATTAAAACTCCCTGATATCCTTCAGAATTGGTCAAAATACTTTGGTATCTCTTGAAATCCTTTGAATTCTATGGATATCGTACAAAATCCTTAAAATTCTTTTAAAAGTATTGAATTGCATAGAAATTTCTTGAAATCCCTTACAATTCTTTGAGATTCCGCGAAATCTGCTAAAATCCTTGAAAAAGCTTGAAATTGCTTGAAATCTTCAACATCCTTTAGAATCCTTTAAGACCGTAGAAATCCCTTAAAATCTCCAAAAGTCGGCTGAAATTCTTGTAATTTCGTGAAATATTTTGAAATAATACGAGGTCCTTTGAAATCTTGAAATTCGTGGGAATCTTTCCGAATTCTTGAAATCCATTAAAATATTCTGAAATTCATTAAAAACTTTGAAAAGTCATACAAATTCCTCGAAATCCTTCAAAGTCCTTTAGAATGTTCAGAAATCTCTTGAAATTCGGTTAAATCTTACAAAAAATTACGAAATCCTCTAAAATCCGTGGACATAATTTGAAATCTTTTAAAATAACTTAAAATTCTTTAAAACCCCGTAAAATCGTCGAAACTGCTTTAAATCTCTTAAAATCTATTTAAATTTTTTAAAAGTCTCTGAAATCTCCTGAAAACTTATGAAATTCTTTCAAACCCCTTCAAATCTACAAAATATAATTAAAATCTCCTGACATCTTTCAAAATTCGTGAAAGTACTTCGGTATCTATTGAAATCCCGTGACTTCTTTTGAAATATTTCAAAATCTCTTGAAATCCCTAGAAATCACTTGAAATCCTTTGTAATCCGCAGAAATAGTTCTTAATTCCTTAAAATCCCTCATAATCCCTAAAAATTGTTCGAAATCCTTCGGTATCTCTTGAAATCCCGTAAAATCTCTTGAAATCTGTTTAAAATACTTGAAGGCCCTCAAAATTTTGTAAAATCCCTTGAAAAATTGAGATTCTCTCGGGAATTTTAATTACAAAATAATACGAGATCCTTTGAAATCTTGAAATCTGTGGGAATCTTTTCGGATTTATTGAAATCCGTTAAAATATTTTAAAATTCATTAAAAACTTTGAAAAGTCAAAAAAATTCCTCGAAATCCTTCAAGGTCCTGTATAATATTCAGAAATCTGTAGAAATTCTGTTAAATCTTATGAGATATTACGAAATTCTCTAAAGTCCGAGGATATAATTTGGAATCTTTTGAAATCCTTTGAAATCCCATAAAATCGTCGAAACCGCTTTAAATCTCTTTAAATCAATTCAAATTCCTCAAAAGCCTCTGAAATTTGCTAAAAACTTATGAAATTCTTTTAAATCCCTTCAAATCTTCGAAATATAACTAAAATCCCCTGAGATCTTTCAAAATTCGTGAAAATAATTTGGTATTGCTTGAGATCATTTGAAATCCTTTGATATCCCGCGGCTACTTCTGGAGTATCTTCAAATCTCTTAAAATACCTAAAAATCATTTGAAATCCTTTGTATTCTGCAGAAATCGTTCTTAGTTCCTCAAAATCCCTCGAAGACCATTAAAATTTTTCGAAATCCTTCGGCATCTCTTGAAATCCCGTAAAACCTCATGAAATCTGATTAAACTCCTTGAAGTCCCTAAAAATCTTGTAAAATTCCTTGAAAAATTGAGATTCTCTCAGAAATTTGACTTTTAAGGTTACTTAAATTCTGTGAAATCTCTCGTAATTGTTTGAAATCGTTTGAAATACCCTAAAAGTTTAATCTTTAAACTTTAATCTCATTTACAGTGAACAAAATTAATAGATTCCTGGTATATTGCGAAGGGGGGGGGGAGTCCAAAATTACCTCACGAGTCCTCATAATAGGAGAAGAGGGGGTTTGAAATTTCAAAAATCAACCTCACGTTATTAATAGACGTTCCTAATAAAAATGCGAAGATTGAATTTTTCGTGAAAAAAAATTCTCGTAGCCACAAAAATGATGTAGTTTTCATAAAACTCACATAATTTCTTTTTTACAGAAGTATAAGTTTTACAAAAAAATAAAAAGGTGGAATTTTTATCAAAATAGGCATTTATATATTTAAAAACATCGATTCCATTAGGTAAATTTTAAGCCTTTCCAAAATTTTTCGATAAACTTTGAAAAGGGGATGATATACCTGATCTGAATACGGGAAAAAAAGTTTAATATCTTGATAAGGTAAAAAGTTATAGAAATTTATTAAACGGATTTGTATTTTTTTGAAAAACAAGCTTCAAATCTCAAATATTCATAATTTAGCCGAAATTTCTTTATGTCAAGTCAGAAAAATACATGTCACCTAATTTCCCCTAAAAAACAACATATTCTGAATCTGGTCTGCTCAATTTTTAGGCCTCTAAATTGAAAACTTGTTAACTTAGAAGGCAATAGTAGATAGGCATGGAGAGTCACAGATAGAAAATCCTACCCTACCGACTTCTAGACCGTTTGACGGTTCAAGTGGTTCATATCCGTGCGAAGTTTTTATGATGTTCTCGAAGGGTCCTGGTGACGTCATGAAATTGTAATGCCTAATTGAAATGATAAATAACCATGAACCTGTTTATACAAAATTCATTTTTCGCAATGGCTTATTATAATTTCATAATGTTATCGGGACTCTTCAAGAATATTATAGAAACTCAGCATGGACATGAACCGCATGAGCTGTCGAACGCTCTTGAAGTTGGTAAGGTAGGAATTTGTATTATAGGGTGCTACGCTTCAGTTGATAGTGACAGTAGTGGTGTAAAAGATACCTTCTGGGAATCGTTAAATGATATCATAGGTTCTTGCGATCCTGCGGAAAGAATCATTATACTCGGCGATATGAATGGCTGGGTTGGTGCGCAACGCAAAGGAACCGACAAGGTACTTGGTCATTTCAGAGATCCAAAAAAGAAAAGTAATGGAGAGGAATTGGTTAGCTTACGCTTAGAAAAGACTTCTTCATTACAAATACTTGGTTCAAGCATGAAATGATCCACATGTATTTTGGAAGCACAAAAGAAAGCCACAGTATGATTGACTTTATTGGGGTGGATGACACAAAAAGAGGGCTAGTGAAAAATAGAGGGGTCACGAGAGGCTCTGAATGTGCAACGAATAGGGATTACACTTTTGTTGACGAAAGGCATGCCCGCGGAGACGTTTCAGGTGATGAATGCAGACAAAATTCTTTTTTCACAATTGCTCATTATGACTTCATGACGTAATCGGGGCTCTCCAAGAACATTATAGAAACTCAGCTCGGACATGAACCACTTTAGCTGTTTAACAGTCTTGAAGTCGGTAAGGTAGAAATTTGTATCCAGAAACCCGCTGCCTATCTACTAGCAATGAATCAGAAGGATTGAAACAAAGTGGTATTGACCGCTGTTCTTCAGAAATTGTCGACAATGACCTGTCAGTGTTGGTAATTTCATAATTTTAGTTTCTAGGATAGACATTATTGACAATGACGGCAATAGCGGGCACTGCCGACATTGACAGCAACAAAACTATATCATATGTAGCTCACTGTTTCAAATTCAGAGAGAATTTTTACAGTAATATTTAACAACTATCGACTATTTCTAATTAAATAACCACAACCAAAATTTCCGACAGAATTAATTTAACAGGAATGTCAACTGGTCATTTTAGTGTGATGTTAAAATAGCAAGCATCGGCAAAATGTGCAGATGGAGGAAGAATGCGAAGGATGCAGTTAGTGTCAGGTATTCTGAATAGAGGAGGAGGTAAAACATTGAGCTCCAGCTAGACTCATCCTGGTCACAGTCCTGCAGACAGGGCGTTGAACGATCAATACGAAACTTGGCCGAAGCTGTCTGTAGTTTTGGAATAATACGGACACAGGGTCCTTCGAAACCTTCATTCTCATCCCACTGCCTTACAATAACCCTCTTCACCCAGAATCTCTTGTCGAACCACGTGGTATCCTTCCAGATAACACCCAGTCACCCACCTTCTTCTCTACTTTCCAAAGTTTGTTTGCCTCGAGTGCATTCGGAAGTGGAATCGAGGAACCATCGGAAGAACTAAATAAAACTTGGACAGCCTTTTTCGAGAGGGCATTAGTGCGAGCTACGCGAATTTCTTAAACTCCAAGTCACCATTCTTCTCTTGATAAAAAGACATCTGAGGATTAATATTTATGAGCTATTTCCCATCTCTGAAATCGAATTTCTAAACAAGGTAAACTTTATGATTGAGAAAATTCAGGTTTACCTTTTACCTACTTCTTCAAATAAGTAAGAGGCTACAAGAGAAAAAATGTGACGAAAATTTAGTTTGAAATTGAGGATTTACATTTTTCATTAAATAGCATTATGATAGAAGGGACGAGTCTAGAGAAATATAAAATTTGAACTAATTCTTTCAATTCAGTTGACCAGCATTAAAGACTAGTATCATCAATCGCGCGCTTAACGCGCATTTAGTTTCGATTGTGAAGGAACAAAATAATTTTCAATGCGAAAAATTTGAATCGGTGAGAAATAGGACATTGAATTAAATTTGTAACGATTTTCACTGATAAATATTAAGATATTGCAAATTGGTAGTGACATTTTCACTGAAGTCAATCACTGAATTCTGATTTTTATCGATTAAGTTCTGTGAAAATTTCACTGCTAATCAGTGATGAATAAATAAATTGGAAGGGCTATACATTTCATTGAATATGAAGAAAAAACTGTCTCAAAGTATTTTCTGGGCCTTAAATATGTAAAGATTTTAGAATTAGGAATACAAAATTGAATTAAGGGCCTTTCAAGTATTACGTCATACTTTTTTTACAATCTCCCCTCCCCCCATGTCATGATTTTTCTATAGTAAGTATAAGTAACTTTATCATGTCCATTCACTCTTACACGAGACTTTACTACCATCATATATTGCTTTTATTGCTTTTAGAAGCCAACCATTCACTCCGTACTCTTTCAGGACTTCCCGAAGTTCAGATCTATTTACCTTATCGAAAGCTTTTCCCAGATCAACAAATGCGCAGAAAACTCTTTTGCTTCCTCTTAAACTTTTCTCTATGATCTACCTCAAGCTAAATATCTGATCCACACATGATCTCCCTGGCGTGAATTCATATTGGTCTTCCCAGATTCATTCTCAAGTTATTCCAATGACCTTCTCAATCAGTATTGTGGTAAATATTTTGCTCACGGTACTTAGTAGGCTAATTGCTCTATAATTAGCACAGTCGCCCTTATCACTCTTTCCCTTGTAGATTGGGACAATAATCGCCTCTTTCCAATCATTCGGAACTTCACCATGCACAGCACACTTATTCATGAATTCGCTCAGACACACAAACAAATATCTGCCACCACTCTTAAGCATTTCAGCGGCGATACCATCCACAGCAGCAGAATTACCACTCTTTAGTTTCACAATCACGGATATATAGTAATGTCGTCGATATCGGTTCTTCTTCCGCTACCTACAGAGGGATTGTTCAACATATCCGTTTCAATGTCACAGTTGTTATAATCCATAGCTTGACCTCCATACAATTGCGTGAAAAAATCTCTTATACAGTCTTTCACTTTGTTCGAATTCCATACCATTTCACCATCAGTATTCTTAGTTCCCACTACCTGAGTGCTAGTTGTTCCATTCCTAATCTTCTTAACCCATTTCCAAAATAATTCCATATTTCCTTCGGAATCATTTTGCATTTTTTTTATCTTTTTCTGCTTTAATTTTATCATTGCTTTCTTTGACTAGTATCTTGGCTTTTCTATTTTTATCCCCATAATGATTTTCTGATCTAGTCCTTTCCTCATCCCATCTTCATCGCTCTTAAGCATTTCAGCGGTGATACCATCCACAGCAGCAGCATTACCACTCTTTAGTTTCACAATCACGGATTTAATGTCGTCGATATCGATTCTCCTTCCGCTACCTACAGATGGATTGTTCAACGTATCCTTTTCAATGTCACGGTTGTTATGATCCATAGCTTGACCTCCATACAATTGCCTGAAGAGATTTCTCATACAGTCTTTCACTTTGTTCGAATCCCATACCATTTCACCATAAGTATTCTTAGTTCCCACTACCTGAGTGCTAGTTGTTCCATTCCTAATCTTCTTAACCCATTTCCAAAATAATTTCATATTTCCTTCGGAATCATTTTGCATTTTTTTATCTTTTTCTGCTTTAATTTTATCATTGCTTTCCTTGACTAGTATCTTGGCTTTTCTATTTCTATCCCCATAATGATTTTCTAATCTAGTCCTTTCCTCATCGCTAAGACCTTTGTTGAGGTTTTTCAATAAAGAACCACAGTTTACACAAAAACACTCCGTTTATTAATAATAATAATGAAAATAAAGTCACCAAAAAAGCGAGTGAGAATCAATACATTGAGCGCTGTTATCTAAGACGTTCTCGTGCGACCGTCGGACTGACTTTAGGAAAAGAGTCCAGCTCATTAGAAGCCCATTAATCCCCACTCTCATATCATAATATAAATGATAAGTATAGATGTAATCGCTTGCAGAGTTTTCAAATATTACAGACTTCAACAACCTTTAATATTTAACATTCACGAGGACGCTTGATTTCGAAATTTTACCAAGTATCTCCAGCTTCTCTTCCTATAGCTGTGGTACCGCACACTTCAGATGCACTCTTGAAAAGGCTAATCAATATGATTAAGTAATATTTAATATAAGTAATGATGTGGAATTAATCTGAGTTTCACGTGAATATTTTTCAGCATTTTTAATTCCTTTAAACTTGATATAATCAAAAAATCTTAATCCTCAGTTAAAACGACAATGTTTATTATGTATAATAATATAACCAACCACAAGTGGGTACCAAATTTCAAACCGACGAAAATAAATCACGAGAAAAAAACACACGATAAGCAAGTGTTTGAAATTCGGAAAAAAAACTGAACGATTTTGAATTAAAAACGATCCAAATCAAACATCTAAATAATTTAAAATTAAATCATTTCAAATTTTTAAAATTTGAATCAGAAGCTCTCAAAATTGGGAAATTTCAAACTTAAATTTGGAAGCTTGGAGAGTTTCAGTAGAGGGTAGCTGAAATTTTATTATCCAAAATTCAATTAATAAAATTTCAAAGCTTTTGAATTGAAATAATTTTCAATTAGAAACGATAAGAATTTGGTCATTTATAATTGATAACTAAATTGAAAGTTTCAAAGTCACAGCTTCTGAAATTCCAGAATTTCAAATTGTTTTTGCACTAAAAATTTATAATTTAAAATTAAAATTGATCAGACAAACTTCTATAAGATCAAAAAATAATTCGCCGTCATTTTCACCATTCGAAATGGGAAATTTTCCAATTATAAACCTTGAAAATTGAATTATTTTAATAAACGTTCAAAACAAAGTAATTTTTGAAAGGGAAACATTGAAAATAAAAAAAATTCTACTATGGAACGTTGCAAATCGAACGTATCAGAACTTCATTTAAAATTGAAAAAATAGTTAACTACCAAAAATTGTGATATTATAATTTTTTGTTTCAATTATTTGAGGTAAATTTCAATCGTTTAGAATTCAAAAGTTATAAGTTTGTTAATCATACTTTAGAAAATTAAATCATTGCATTTTAATTGCAAAATTAAGACTTATGAAAAGGAAAAATTGAAAAATCAGCCTTCAACAAGAAAATTCAGAACTCTAAAATCGTAACCCTTTAAAATTGAAAAAATTATTCAACTACAAAGCGTTTAACTTTTAAAACTTCATTTAGAATTATTATTCATTATCGAAGTCTTCTAATTAAATATCTTTCAACTATAAATGGTTCATTTTTTTTTAATCTTCAACTTAAAATAGGACAATTTCGCGGTATTACATTGAGAATCAAAAATTAAAAGAAAGAATACAACACAAGATCTCTCTGATTCCAGTTTTTGAAATTTCACAAATTTAAGCCTTTCAATTCGAAATTGTTATTTTCTTGTTGAGTGTTCATGGGACTCTAAGGTATTTCAAGAAATTTCACAAGATTTAAAAGATTCTATTGAATCTTCAAAGATTTCAAGGGATTTCAAAGATTTCTAGGGACATAAACACTTTTTCCTAAAGAGAACTTCAATGAATAAGCTTAATTTAATTCATGCATTGAAGGGATTTCAAATTATTTATAAATATTTTAATGGATTTTTACGATTTTAGAGGATTCCAATAGATCTTAAGGGATTCCCAAGGATTTCAAGAGATTTTGAAGAATTTTGCAGGACTTCCAAAGGTTCCAAGGGATTTCTAGAGAATCTTGGAAAATAAATGAAATGAGACTGTAATTCAAGGGATTTTAATGATTTCTAGGGATTTGAACTTTTTTTCTGAGAACCTTATTGAATGATTTAATTTAATTTATATCCGAAGGACTTTAAATGATTTATACTTATTTCACGATTTCCAAATATTTCAAGGGATTTTGAGGGATCTGAACGAATTTCTATACAACATAAAGGAATAAATTAAATTTTATTTCACGGGACTTCTACATACAATTTCAAGAGATATGAAGGAATTTAAAACATTTCAAGGGATTTCAAAGAATTTTGTAGGATTCCCAAAGATTCCAAGGGATTTCTAGAGAACTACGTTCTAGAGAATGAAATTTCATAGGATTCCTAGCGATTCCAAGGCAATGGTTTCAAAGAATTTCAAGCTATGTCAAGAAATTTCACAACACTTTTTTACGATTCCCAAATATATATTTCAAGGGATTTTCAGGGATTTATACGGATTTCAACAGTTCAGAGGGATATGAATGAATTAGACAAATTTCAAAGGCTTTTAAAGATTTTAACTTATTTTAAAAGATTTCAAGGAACTTCGAGTGATTTCGAAAATTCCAGGGTATCTGAAAGAATTTTCTAGGATTTCCAAAGATTTCAAGAAACTTAATAGAATGTCGCAAGATTTAAAGAATTTTATAAGACCTCCAAGTATTTCAAAGTTTTAGGGGATTTTACAAATTTCAAGGGATTTATAGAGAACTTCAGGGAACGAATTTGATTTCATTCATTTTCAAACGATTTAAAATAATTTCTACAGATTTCTAACTATTTTAAATATTTCAGAGATTTCGAGAAATTTCAAAGATTCTTATGGATTTCGATTTCTGTGTGAGATAAATCGTTCCTTCATGGTTTCCCTATTTTTCATTAAATCCTTCCATATTTTTGTATTATTTATTCCAATCCTGATTATCTTATAATCGTTTTATATATCATGATTTTCTGTAATGAGTTTCCTATAATCCATGGAATCGTTTGCAATATCATGGAATATTTTTGTCACATATATGCAATTTTTTGCAATCCCCTGCAATCTTGCAATCTTGCAATCCAGTGTACACCAAAAAAACCGAGTACTTAACCTCTCGTCTCGATTTAAATTAAAAAAAAAAATAATAATAAAAGAGGAAACAAAAGTAGGAAACATTCACATAACACCTCGGGTGTTATCACTTTGTTTGTATTCATAACTGTATGGTGCTCATTTGATGAGTACTCTGCTTCCTCATTAAGATTAATTAGCAAATATATCTACTTTTTCATTGAGAAAGTGGAAAATTGAAACGCTTATTATGAAAAAATAATCAAAATTTTTGCTAAGAGTGTGATATTTTTTAAGCTAATATAAATACTCAACCTTTCCTTTCTGACTCTGATATAATTTATTGTCTTTTTTCGAAATCCGTTAGAAAATTTGATAAAAGTTTTAAACTGACAGAACGACGTCGGTTTTCCTGAAAATATTTTGAGTCAATTTATTCAAAAACCCCAGCGTTTTTTTCCTTTTGATTTATTTATGGATTTCTCAACATGTCAGAATCTTCCACGAATATTCTGCCCTGTGCCCGTGTCTTGGAGTGAATAGAGATTTTTTTTGTCTGAAAAACGAAAATTCAAGTTTCTTGTTAAAACGAGACGAGATGCGAAAAAAGTAAAAAAAATTAAAATGGTTTCTCAAAAAAAGTTATAGAAAAATCTCTCCTGACACTTTTTCAGTCTCGCGTTATTTTCGAAATTATTGCAAAAATATATACAAAATCCTTCGAAATTTATTTGTTTTCAAAAATAAAATTTTATACGGTGTCATAAAAAACAAAAAAAAACGTAATTTAAAAGTTTCAACAACTTTTACATAGAACTTTTTCCTTTGAAGCCGGTATTTTTAAAATAATCGACACTTTCTATTTTGTCTAACTTACTATTATTTATATTTTATCATTATTATTATTATTTTCATCATTTTATAATTACTATTCTTGTTCCACCAAAACGTTGTTGAAACTGTTAAATTAGGCCATTTTGAGTTTTGGCTTTTCATGGCAGAATAAAATTGTTTTCTTGATAGAAAAATAAATCTCAAAGGATATTTTATACATGTTTCCACAAAAATCTCGAAAATAAGGCAAGATAGAAAGAGTGTCATGAGACATTTTTCAAGAACTTTTTTTAGAGAAACCATTTTGTTCGTTTAATTTTTTTTTTTAAATTTTTTATCGCTTTAGCAAAAAACGTGAATTTCCATTTTTTAGAGAAAAATTTTTTTTCTCTTCTCTCCAAGGTACAGACACGGGGCAAAATATCATGGAATATACTCTTTACATTAGGACAAATTTGGAAAAAAATCAAGAGAAAAAAAAACGCTGGGTTTTTGAGTAAATAAAATTTGAATATTTTCAGAAAAACCGCCGCCATTTCATCAATTTTGAATTTTTTAAACCATTTTTAACGGGTTTTAAAAATGAACAAGAAATTATATTGAAATCAGAAAAAGGGTTAAATACCTACATTAGCTTAAAAAATATCACGCTTTTGACAAAAATTTTAACTATTTTTTAATAATACGCGCTTCCATTTCCACTTTCCAGGAAAACTATACAAGATGCAAAAAGACGTTGAGAAGCACAGTTGTTCATCTCGGAAATATCTACAAATTTTCCTTCGACTATTTTCTCATGGGACGCAAAGTTTTTGTTTCAATCGTTGCAAACATTATTAAAAATAAAAGAAATACCACTTTCCAGCAAGACTATAGGAGATACGATAAAGATGTTGGGGAGCAAAGTGTTCATCTCAAAAAGATCTACAAATTTGCCTCAAACTATTTTTTTCATGGTCGCATAGATTTTGTTTCAATCGTTACAAAGATCATTAAAAATAAAAAATACCACTTCCCAGCAAAAGTATATGAGATGCAAAAATATGTTGAAGAGCAAAGTTGTTCATCTCAAAAATATCTACAATTTTGCTCTGAACTATTTTTTTATGACACGCATAGCTTTCGTCATAATCGTTGCAAATTTTATTAAACATAAGAAATACCACTTTCCAGCAAAAATGTACGAGATAAAAAAAAAGAATTTGGAAGCAAAATTGTCCACCTCAAAAATATCTACAAATTTTCTCTTAACAATTTCTTTCATGGGACGCATAGTTTTTGTTTTAATCGTCAAAAATATTATTATGAATGAAAAAATACCACTTTCCAGCAAAATTATAGGAGATACGATGAAACTGTTAGGAAAAAAATTATTCACTTTAAAAAGAATTAATGATTTGCTTCAAACAATTCTTTTCATGAGACGCATAGTTTTTGTTTCAATGTTGAAAAATGTTATTGGAAATGAAAAAATCCATTTCCCCGTCAATCTATGGAAGATACGAAAAGATGTTGCATTGAAAAATTATTTATCTCAGAATGATCTACAAATTTTTTCCAGAATTTTTTTTTTGGTAAAATGCATAGTTTTTGTTTCAATAATGATAAATAACATAAAAATGAAAAATTCAAATTTCTGGAAAAAATGATATTAAAAGTAAAAAAAACTGAGCAGCTGAATCTTCATAAGGTGGTGTGTCCATTCATAATATCAGTCCCACCAAACTGCGGTCATTTGAAGGAAAGTATAAAAAACAAAGCCAGAACCAAAGGAGTTATGATGGGTTTGTGTTGTATACTGAGGAGGGCACCAACCTCCTGCATTTAGGTCTTTAAAATGGAGGAAGACCATTCATTACGTCATAGATGTGATAAGAATTCTCAACCATGAATAAAACTGGACAAGCTTAGAAACTTTTATAAATTTCCATTACCCTCCAAAAGTTTCCCAGATTTCCAAATGTTTTAAACATTCCCAAACACTTCTATCAATTTTCAAAAATTCCCACAAGTTTCCAAAAGTATTAATAATGTTCCCACAGATTTCCAAAAGCTTCAAAAATTTGCATCCATTTACACAAATTTCCATAAGTTTCCCAAACATTGCATACATTTCCAGAAATTCTTAAAAATTTCCAAAATAATGTTAAATACGGAAAAGTAAGAATCATTTACCTCAAAAAGGTCGAAAATTTTTCTTCAGACTATTTTTTAGTAAAAAGCATATTTTTTGTTTTAATCATGAGAAATAACATTGAAAATGAAATATTCAAATTTTTTGAGAAAGAGCACAAGACACGACAAAATGTTGATACATAAAATTATTCACCAAAAAAGGCCTAAGAATTCGTTATCCAGCATTTTTTGATAACACAGTTAGTTTTCCTTTTAATCGTTAAAAAATGCTATTAAAAATAAAAAAGTCAAATTTATAGAAAAATGGCACAAGATACAATAAAATATTTGAGGGCATTCTAAAATTGTTATTAAGATCGAAATGAAACTCGTTTACTCATAAGCATTTTCATGCACTAAAAATAGGATACAAAAAGGCCAAGAAATCAAAAACAGACTTCCAACTACCTCCTTTCCGGCTGATTGGAGACGAATTTATAACAAATCCAATTTAAAAATAAAGAAAAATACACTAATCTAATCGGTCAAGTAATGAAGATAATTAATTCGGAAAATTAAGATATATAAATTAATATAACATAAATTAAACCTGCCAGCAAAGCGAGCGTTGAAGCGACGTTGAAGATAAATTTAAATTTTGATTAAAATGAAATCTACTTTCTTACAAAATTTTTTGTGTGCTAAAAAAAACACCCAAAAAGCTCACAAATCAAAAATAGTTTTCGAAATTACCCACTTTTACGGCTAATTAGAGACAAATGCACAATAAATGTATAATAAAAAGAACGAGAAACAGAAAGAGTCAAACATACCAACCTCTCACTCTTTTTTTTCCCCGTCTTTTTATACTACTGGGGACCAATATGTTTCGAAGTCACTTTAGACTTCCTCATCCGGGATAATTTACAGAAAAACTACAGTTATAAGTAATGAAACCTATATTAATTAAATTTAAATATCATCTGAAAATAAAAATAAGGAATTCAATATCAAATATTGTTTGGTGAATTTTTTTATTTTCTTATTAAAAACAAATTCTTCAAAATAGAAATGAAATCTACATTCTTCTGAAAATTTTTGGTGTAACAAAAAGGAAACAACCAAAGAGTTCACAGAACAAAAATAAACCTTGAAACTACCCGCTCTTAAGGATCACTAGAGACAAATACACAATAAATGTACAATGAAAAAAAGAGGGAGAAAAAAGAAGATTCAAATATACCAACCTCTTGCTCTTTCTTTAATCCGTCTTTTTTGTACTACTGGGGACCAATATGTTTCGAAGTCACTTTATACTTCCTCATCAGGGATGATTTACAGAAAAACTACAGTTATAAATAATGAAACCTATATTAATTAAATTTAGATATCATCTGAAAATAAAAATAAGGAATTCAATATCAAATGTTGTTTGGAGAATTTTTCTATTTTCTCATTAAAAACAAATTCTTCAAAATAGAAATGAAATGTACTTTCTTATGACAATTTTTCTTCCACTAAAAAAGAAACACCCAAAAAGTTCAGAAATCAGAAGAAGACTTCGAAACTACCCGTTCTTACGGATCATTAGAGACAAATGCACAATAAATGTACAATAAAAAGAGAAAGGAGGGAGAAAAAGAAAGAGTCAACCATACCAATCTCTAAATCTTCCTTTTCTCCGTCTTTTTTATACTACTGGGGACCAACATGTTTCGAAGTTGATTTAGTCTTCTTCATCAGGGATAATTTATAGGAAACTACAGTCTCAAATAATAAAACCTATATTAACTGAATTTAAATATTATCTGAAAATAAAAATAAAGAATTCAGCATCAAATGTTGTTTGGTCAATTTTTCTATTTTCTTATTGAAAACAAAATTTTTTAAGATCGAAATGAAATGTACTTTCTTATGACAACTTTTTTTGTACTAAAAAAAAACATCCAAAAAGTTCACAAATCAAAAGAAGGCTTCAAAACTGCCCGTTCTTACGGATCCCTAGAGACAAATGCACAGTTAATGTACAATACAAAGAGAAAGGAGGGAGAAAAAGAAAGAGTCAACCATTCCAACCTCTAACTCTTTCTCTTCTCCGTATTTTTATACTACTGGGGACCAACAAGTTTTAAAGTCAATCTAGTCTTTCTCATCAGGGATAATTTAGAGAAAAACTACAGTCCTAAATAATAAAACCTATATAATTAAATTTGAATATTACCTGAAAATAAAAATGAAGGATTTAATATCAAATGTTGTTTGGTCAATTTTTCTGTTTTCTTATTAAAAACAAAAATCTTTGAGATCGAAATGAAACCTAATTTCTCATGAAGTTTTTTTGTGTGCTAAAAAAGAAACAGTCAAAGAGTTCACAGATTAAAAATTGACTTCAAAATTACCCGCACTTGCGGCTAATTGGAAACAACTGCACAATAAATAAACAATAAAAAGAAAAAAGAGGGGAAAAAGAAAGAGTCAACCATACCAACCTCTCACTATTTCTTTTCCCTGCCTCTTTTATACTGCTGGGGACCAGCGTGTTTCGAAGTCAATTTAGACTTCCTCATAAGAAATAATTCACAAGAAAATGACAGTTATAAATAATGAAACCTATGTTGATTGAATTTAAGTATTATCTGAGAATAAAAATAAAGAGTTCAGCATCAAATCTTGTTTGGTCAATTTTTCTATTTTCTCATTAAAAACGAAAATCTTCAAGATCGAAATAAAATGTACTTTCTTATGACAATTTTTTCTCTACTAAAAAAGAAACAAACAAAAAGTTCAGAAATCGAAAGAAGACTTCGAAACTACCCGTTCTTACGGATCATTAGAGACAAATGCACAATAAATGTACAATAAAAAGAGAAAGGATGGAGAAAAAGAAAGAGTCAACCATACCAACCTCTAAATCTTCCTTTTCTCCGTCTTTTCTATATTACTGGGGACCAACATGTTTCGAATTTGATTTAGTCTTCCTCATCAGGGATAACTTATAGGAAAATTACAGTTATACCATAAATGATGATAATGGTAAATAAAAATAATAAATAATAAAAAAATAACATTAAAAACAAATTCTTCAAAAAAGAAATGAAGTCTACATTCCTATGAAAATTTTTTGTGAGAAAAAAAGGAAACAGCCAAAGAGTTCACAGAACAAAAATAAAGTGAGGGATTTGAAAAAAGAGTAAACCATAGCAAACTCTAACTCTTTTTTTCCTCCGTGTTATTTATACTACTGGGCACCAACATGTTTTGAAGTCAATCTAGTCTTCCTCATCAGGGATAATTTATAGAAAACTACAGTCTCAAATAATAAAACCTATATTAATTGAATTTAAATATTACTTGAAAATAAAAATAAAGAATTCAACGTCAAATCTTGTTTGGTAAATTTGTCTGTTTTCTTATTAAAAAAAAAATCTTGATGTTCGAAATGAAATCTACTTTTCTATAAAATTTTTTTGTGTGCTCAAAAAGAAGCAGCCAAAAAGTTCATAGATCAAAAATTGACTTCGAAATTACCCGCGCTTGCGGCTCATTAGAGACAACTGCACAATAAATGAACAATAAAAAGAAAAAAGAGGGGAAAAATAAAAAGTCAACCATACTAACCTCTCACTCTTTCTTTTCAATGCCTCTTTTATACTACTGGGGACCAACGTGTTTTGAAGTCAATTTAGACTTCCTCCTGAGGGATGATTTACAAGAAAAATTCAGTTATAAATAAAAAAATTTATGCAGATTGAATTTTAATATTATCTGAAAATAAAATTCAAGAACTTAATATCAAATGTTGTTTGGTGAATTTTGCTGTTTTCTTATTAAAAACAAAAATCTTTAAGATAGAAACGAAATATACTTTTTTTGAAAATTTTTTGTGTAATAAAAAGGAAACACCCAAAAAGCTCACAAATAAAAAATTAGACTTTGAAATTTCTCGCTCTTACGGCTCATTAGAGACAAATGCACAATAAATGTACAATAAAAAGAGAAAAGAGGGAGAAAGAGTCAACAATACCAACCTCTCCCCGTTTCGTTTTTTTCGTCCTTTTTATACTACTAGGGACTATATTATTCAAGATAGATTTCCTAAATTTGTCGGTAATCTCATAAAAATGTTCTTTGTTTCTTTTATCGTTTGTTTTTCTTGTTGAAGCTGAAACATACTTTCTCGTTAAGGGACTACACCACTGTGAAATTCAGAATTTTTGAAATTTACCTGTAATATTTGAAAATGTTATCAACGGATTCAGTTTTTCTTTTTTTTGTTTTGTTGAGAAAAGTGATTTCTACAAGTTTTGTATGCATTTTTTTCAAATCGATTCGAAATTGTTAACATGGTTAACGAACAAAATTTTGTGGTTTTTTTTGGATTACGGCAGAGCTACAGGTCGCTGTAATCATCCGAAACAAAAAGTCGAACAAGATTAATAAACACGAATAGACTGGCTGTCGTCGTACACGGGGATTTTGATTATTTTTTTGTTTCTGACAAAATGGTGGCCATTTTTTGTTTCTTTTTTCGCATTTTTTCCATTTTTCATAATTTTTTTCTCCGGAACTTATAAAAAAAATCTCCGCGTGCCACGAGAGATAATCTATCTAATAATAGACTGAAAAACTTGAACCAAATCAGATGAGTGGTTTTCGAGTAACCTCTGCCGCAGTGGCAAAAAACATGGTTTCGAAAAAAAACGCATTCAAAGTTTGGGATACGAATTTTCAGCCAGAGTTTTACAGCTCAAAATTTACTATTCAAAATAATGTTCTGGTCGTAATTCTTTACGGATTTCGATATTTTTTTCTAGAAATACAGACGAACATTATATTTGGAAGAAAGTTATCGAGTCTGATGTACAAATTTGTTGATACGTGCAATTTTGCATAAAAAAATTCGTGACGGGGCCGTACAAAATCATCTGTACCTTTGACAATTTTCAAGATATCGCCATAGAAATTTAACAGCTTATTTTCGAAACTATAAAGAATAAAAAAATGAAAAAATTTTTTTTTAAGATTTCACAGTGATGTAGTCCCTTATCATCGAATATCTTTCTAGAAAAAACCCATGAATTTTGCATTTTATCAATAAATCTTTCTGCAATACGTCAAAAAAGAGTGAAAGGTTGATATGGTTGACACTTTCTTTTTCTCCCCCTTTTTTCTTTTTGTTGTACATTTATTGTACATTTGTCTCTAATGAGCCGTAAAAGCGGGTAGTTTCGAAGTATATTTTTGATTTGTTAATCTCTTGAGTGTTTTTTTTTCATAGTACACAACAAATTTTTATAAGAAAGTAGATTTCATTTCGATCTTTCAGGAATTTTAAAAGAGAGACATTAAGCAAAGATTTGTTCCCATCTACAGGCTTGCTTATAAATACTATTAAGATTTCTAGATTGAATAACGTAGCTTCATTGATGGTTTTCTGTCGGAAATTTCAGAGCCTGAAAGATAGACCTGGTTAATTTCCGGATACAGAATATTCAACTGTTTTGGTAGAAAATTCAACAATTTGGTTGGAAATTACTGTTTTGTAGAAAATTCGTCCTTTTTTCGAATTCAACTGTTTTTTATTTTAAAATTGAATCTTTTTGGTTGAAATATCAACTTATACATTTTTCGTTAAGAATTCATCTTTTAGGCTTGAAAATTCAACAATTTGGTTGAAACATTTTTTCTTTCTGAACGGAAAAATGTTTCTTGTTTGAATTTTAACTCTTGTTGAAAATTCATCTTTCCAGGTTAAAAATTCATCTTTTTGGTAGAAATTCTATCTTTTTTGGTTAAAAACGTAACTTTGTGGTAGAAAATTAACCTGTTTTGATTAAAGATTCAACTGTTTTGGTAGAAAAATCAACTATTTGTTGAAAATTAATGGATTCCTTAAAAATTCGTCCATTTTTGTTGAATTCAACTGTTTTTTATTCAAAATTTAAATTTTTTTCAGTTGAAATGTAAGCTATTACATTTTCCGTTAAGAATTCACCCTTTGTGGTAGAAAATTTAAATATTTGGTTGAAAATTAAGTTTTTTGTAGAAGATTCATATTTTCGGGTTTAAAATTCAACGGTTTTGTAGAAAATTTACCTTTTAGGCTTGAAAATTCAACAATTTTGTTTAAAAATTCATCTCAATTGGTAGAAAATCCATCTTTTTTGGTTAAAAATTTAACTTTGTGGTAGAAAATTAACCTGGTTTGATTGAAGATTCAGCTGTTTTGGTAGAAAAATCAACTATTTGTTAGAAATTAATGGTTTCTTCGAAAATTCGTCCTTTTTTGTTGAATTCAACTGTTTTTTATTCAAAATCAAAATTTTTTTTAGTTGAAATATAAATTATTACATTTTTCGTTAAGAATTTACCCTTTATGGTAGAAAATTTAACTATTTGGTTGGAAAATTAACTTTTCTGTTGAAGATTCATATTCTCGGGTCAAAAATTCAACTGTTTTGTAGAAAATTTAATTTTAAGGCTTGAAAATTCAACAATGTGGTTTGAAAATACATATAAATTGGTAGAAATTTCATCTTTTTTGGTTAAAAATGCAACTTTCTGGTAGAAAATTAATCTATTTTGGTTTAAGATTCAACTATTTTGGTAGACAATTCAAGTATTTGGTTCAAAATAAACTTTTTTCATTGAAAATTCATACTGTCGGGTTAAAAATTCAACTGTTTTGGAAAAAAATCGTCTTTTTGGCTTGAAAATTCAACAGACGACTTTTTGTTTAGAGATTTTTTTTTGTTTGAAAATTAAATTATAGCGCATTTCTTGAATTTTCAATTGATATCGTCCAAGCTTACAGATTTTTTTTCTTTGATGTTTTCTATGAACCCACCAAGCTTGTTTAAAATTTCTCATGAATCAACTAAAATATTCCACTTTGAGTGTTCAAAATCATTCATGCTAGAGATAATAATTCCCAATAGCGATTTTGTTCTTTTTCGTATTTCGTCCTTCACGTCGATGAGACTTGCGCCTTTTATCTTTTTTTGGATTATTACCTTTCCTTTTGAAATGGAATAATCTGAACACATTGGTTCTAAATCAACCCATCAAATTTTGATTTATTCTGAATTTAGTTTCTCAAATTTTAAATAAGAAATAATAATTATTTCATAGAACCTTTCTTCCTTAAAATAACGAAGCTTCATTGATGGTTTTCTGCCGGAAATTCCAGAGCCTGAAAGATAGACGTGGTGGATTTCCGGATATCACTCATGTCGACGAGACTTGCACCTTTTATCTTTTGGATTAAGGAGGTGCATGTTCATGGAGTAAAGGTTGGGTCAAACACGATCGCTTTAGTCTTTAAAGAAGAAGCTTATTTTATGACGTCCACAGCCGGATATAACTTTCTTCTTCACATCAAAGAGTACAAAGAGTCCGGTCGTTGGAACAAAACCGTAACCTTCTTTCCTTGGAAAACGAGCTGATCCCTCTTTAACCTACGCTACTTCAATATCAATCTGCGCCCAACGACCCGGTAGTCGTATATATCGATTTTTACGACTTTTCCATGCTTTATTGCGAGTAATTTTTACTGCCTTCATTTTCCAATCTATAGCTATACCGCTGCATGCATATATCTCATGTGAAAACAAAATTACTTTTTTTTTTAACAGCTTGCTACAAAAAAAGTCGTAAATTCAATATTTAAAAAATTATTATTACATACAGCGCTTTCATATGAGTAAAAATTGAATACTCAATATGATAATAGATTTAATGTTTTCACGATGATTCATTATAGTAAAAAAGGAGATTTTTCTTGGACGTACTAGTTTACAAAAGATCTGATAACACATTAGGACATGAAGTTTACAGAAAACCCACCCATACAA
>JAUMHM010000088.1:12439022-12449648 GCA_032362435.1 Melikaiella ostensackeni
GAGCGGTGAGCCAACGTGTAAAAGAACATGAGAGTAAAGTCAGGCTAAAACATTTCACGCAATCAGCACTAGCTGAGGCATCATATCGAAACAGGACATATGTAGCATTTTATTTGACAAAACAACCATCATCGCAAAAATGTATAAGATTTTTCCAAGAAAACATAGCGAAACAATCGAAATCTTAAAACACTCTAATAACATCAATAGGGACAATAATAACCTGAAGCTTCAGTTTCAGGTTAGCCCTGAAGAAGTGAACTGCAATGTGCACGAAACGTTGGCAAGATTCGTAGTTTTGCACATTATTGAAATCCGAAACATCTCCTCTTTTACTCAATATGATGTATGTATAACAAATTATGAGAGTTAAGAAAACATGGTACTTTATGACCTCACGACTATTTTTGAACTATGTGAAATATAGAGTTAAAATTTTCGAGGATGAAAGTACTTATGGGAGTACTTCCAAGGTTAGACGAAACTGCCCCAGACAACGTCAGGGTTGTAAAGGTATTGAAGAGAACGTAAGGAGAAAGAGACGAGTCGGGAGAAGCACGTTTGAGAAGGATCAACCCCAATCGCCTTAAAACAAGCAATACATTTTCATTTTTGTTTCTGTTCTTAATCAAGTTGAAGTTGTACTGATTATATGCGTCACGGATTCCGGTTTGTACAAGGTTCTTAATCTTCCGGAACTCAGCTTGGATTGCCGTATTTATCGTTCCTTTCGCCAATCTACATTTAATATCACGTTCTTTCATCAGTATCCTAATATCAGAGGTGATCCAGGGGCAAGATTTTCTTTCACAAAATGAGGAACGTGAAGAGGCGCAAATTTGTTGAAAGCTGAGGTCAAGAATGAAGTCAGCAAGGTGATCTTAGTATTGACATTTTGATCAAAATATTTTCCCATTCATATTTTGTAAGGTGGTTAATAAAGTCAGAGTCATATATGTTTGAGAGATTGGGTATTGGAGTCTGAAAGAAATTAGGAATGGAGTTATTGGTAAATTTGAAATTGATAATGATAAGGTCATAGTTAGATAGAAAGAAAATGGGATGCTGTGAATAGGAAAAAACCTTCTTGAGTTCATCCAAAATCATAAGATCTATCCGAGAACTAGGTCGGTCTGTGTGATGTGTGGAGGTATGAGGAACTATTGACAGTCCTGATCCAAGCATTTCGGTTCTTAAATATTTAGTTTAGCTGCTCGTTGAGTTCAGATTAGTATTGAAATCACCTGTGATGATAATGTTGTTGTAATTAGGAATATGTGCAAAAATTTCTAACTTCAGATCACTTTCTCGTGTTCTCTCTCTTTTCTATTATATTCCTGTTTCCCTATCTCTCCCGTTCTCTACTTTCTCAAACATTCCTTCATTCTCTCCCCACTCTCCTTACATCTACTCCATCTACCCATTTTTAGTTTCCTTTCTTCATTTCCTCCCTTCTTTCCTTTATACCGCTTCTAAGCTTTCGTTTTCGCATGGTCACTAGTGTACCTAGTAACACTTTAGTAACTCTTTCATGTTATGGTTATTAGAACTTGAGGCGATTTTAAAAAGAAATATAAATTTCATCACAAGGAAGGATGATATGACCGGTCATATCTTAACCTCGGATTTCAGCATTCTTGTCTCTAATAAAAATCTTTACGGCACTCTATATACTCTTCCTGGTTACGAGACGTAGTTTAACTTCTCGTTGTTAACGAATTCCACCATGGCTCTAAACTTTCCCTGGAATAATTACCGTACACGTCGTCTTTTAAGGATCATAAAATTGTATTATTCATAAAACGCGATACTCGCGGAAACTGTACGTAGTTAGAAGTCAAAGGATTGGATCTAAATCTGCGATATTAAAACGGAAAGTGATAGACTGATTCTTAAAAGTCATGAGAATGGTTTCAAGATATTTTTAAGGATATTAGTATAAGGTAAAGGCTTTCTTCTTACGTGAAGAATAATTCATTTCCAATCGAAAATGTCATTGAAAGCAAATTAAAGAATGCATTAAACGAATAATTAAGAATTTGAATGAACATTCTCGATGTGCCGGTTCGTAATCCCTGAAAGTCCTCTTTGAGCCAGTTCGTAACCCAATGATGAGCCCGTTCGTAACCGACTTATCGATGCAAGTGAATTCGGGATTATAGGCTTTGCCTGTTATTTAGTAAATATCAATATAATTGAACCGTGGAGTCTAATTGATATAAAAGCACCGATATCTACCCGTTAAATATATATGAAATTTTCTACTCTATTATTGCACTGAACAACAAGATTAACGGCCATGTTATTTCAATGACGCGTTCTCTTCGCCACTGGTCTTGTTTTCTTTTTTTCCTTCTCTTTTACAGCCAGGGCTCTCTTTTGATCTCTCTTTTCCCTTTTTCTCTCTCTCTGTTCTTAAAGTTCAGGTTTTTCTCTTTCTCTTTGCTCCTTCTTCTATACTACTCGTAACCTCACAATCGATTCGAGGACTGTCAATTTCTAAATGACGCATTCATTTTTAGTTTTTGATCAAAGGTTAAAGTCAATATAAATATTTGGAAAATATAAATTAAATTTCAATGCTGCTCTTATAGTCAGCTGGTCTGAAAGAACATTGTGCCACGGTAGAGGGCAGAGCGCGATGTCTTTATTTTTTTCCGAATTGATACACGCGAAATAATGCCTATCATCTCATATCAGTTTTGTACATTTTGATTTTTACTTTGAGAAGAAATTCACATCAGTCAACAGTTTCTATTGCATTATATAAAAAATCAATGTATACGCTTGCTGGGTTACGAACTGGTTGGGGGTTACGAACCAGGGCCTTTACCTTAGTCTCAAACTAGTATTCAGCCATTTCACTTTGAAAATTATAATTATTATACCATTAGACTAAATCCCTATCGGGGTGAGTGTAACTCGTTTGGTTCTAGTCTCGTTATACTACAGTGGATCAAGGAATTTGTATGACAAGGGTAAGTGAAGGATGTGTAGGAGAAGGGAGAGGTTTTAGAACTATCTAGAAATCGGGTGTTGCTCATTGGTACGACAGACTTTTCCACAACACCGATCCGACAAGAATCGCTGATCAATCTCTCTAGCAATCAGCCCAGGTAAGGAGCTTTACAGAGCCATCATACAGGTACATCACGATTCAAACGTGAACACTCAAATTGACTGATAAGCCCATGGGAAGATCCATACCCTCTACCCCAGCCACATTCACTATGCAAAGCTCTCCACGAGGGTCGACTAGTATGCAAAATCTTTCGTTTCAGGCGCCATTCTTCTTTTCATAAACGATTGTCCTTCATACATTCTATGCACACATTTTTTGCTTCATTT
The DNA here is from genome assembly GCA_032362435.1 of Melikaiella ostensackeni. Taxonomy (NCBI): domain Eukaryota; kingdom Metazoa; phylum Arthropoda; class Insecta; order Hymenoptera; family Cynipidae; genus Melikaiella; species Melikaiella ostensackeni. The sequence goes on from JAUMHM010000088.1 coordinate 12,442,371, forward strand.
ACATCCAGACACCTTCCATACAAACTCTTGTGTTTCTATCACTCTTTATACCTCTTCGCTTGAGTTTCTCATTCACACATTCCAACCATTATTTCTTCGGTCTACCTCTCGGTACACTATCATTCACCTTATCTAAATACACTCATACTCGCTTTACTATCATTATATATTGCTTTTATTAATTTTAGGAGCCAACCATTCACTCAACACTCTTTCAGGACTTCGCAAAGTTTAGTTCTATCAACCTTATCGAAAGTTTTATCCAGATTAACAAATGTGTAGAAAACTTTTTTGTTTCATCCCAAATCAGGGTAGCCACCGGACCGTGAAACCGAGAAATGACTGAAATTTTTTGAAAATTTCTCATTTGAGGGCTGCATTCTCAAGCGTACATTTCCAATTTAAAGAATTTGAAAATTTAGTTTTGAAGACAGACATTTAACAACTAAGACCGCTTGAATTAAAAATTTTTTGATAAAAAACGTTTTAAGTTGATCAACTGTAAAGATGAATCAATTAATGATTTCAAGAATTTAACTGTAGTTCGAATATTCGAAATTGAACAATAATTGATTTTACAACACGATTCTGAATCTGTTCAAAATTAAACAATTTACAGAGTTTAACGTTGAAAATTGAACTATTTCAATTCGAAAACCTTGGTAATTTAACCAATGTAGACGTCTGATTAAAATATCATAAACTATTTTCAATGTTTAAATAATTTGAAATTGATAAATTCATGATTAAGCGCTTTTATTTAATTTTGAATCCTATTCAAATATTGTTTCAGTCTGAATATTCCATTTTTAACCCATTCGACTTGAAAGTTTTAATAAAAAAAAATGTTATATCTAGCAATATAAGACTCTTCACTTGAAATGAGCAATTTTAAGTCAAATATTGAAAACTGAATAATTTGACCTAATAAAGCTTGAATATTAAAATTTCAGAGTGCTAAATTTAAACTTTATCGTTACAATTTTGATTGTTCCTTTTTTCAAATGTTCAATTTGTAAGTGCAATTATCTTATTTAATTTTTTCCAGACTGGAAGAGAAACTTGTTTGTCTCTTCCACTTTTATTGATTTGAAGAAGGGCAAATTTGGTGTTTTTCCATAACATTTTTCTTTTAATTGGCAGAGGAACATTTAACATTTTTAAGATTTTTATCATATAGGAATGGAGAAAATTTTGGTCCTCAAGTTTTTCTCAGCAGGAAGAGGCACTTCTTTTGTTTTTATCGTTTATATTGAGTGGAAAGGATGGAAATTTTGGTTAAGAATTGTTTTTCTGAATTGAAAGAGACCATTTTTTCATTCTCACATTTTTAATAAGTTAAGGGGGGGGGGACTTTTTATTCTAAATCTTTTTCTGAATTGGAAGAGGGTAATAATTTATTTTTAATATTATTATCCAATTGGAAGAATGGGAATTTTGGTTTTCAATTTTTTTTTTCAACTGGAGGAGGAACTTCTTTTGTTTTTATCATTTTTAATGAGATGAATCGGAGGAAGTTTTGCTTATTAATTGTTTTTCTGAATTGGAAAAAGTCATTTCTTTCTTTTCAACGAATTCTTTGAGTGGACGGGGGGCAAATTTGGCATTTTAAATATTAAGATGAAATTAGAAATTTCGCAGCTCAATGGCATTTATTTTCAAATTGTTCAATTTGAAAGTTTTAAGAGCTTTTATTTTGTACGTGTAAATTATTGAGTGTTCGAATTTAAAAAATTGTAAGTTTCAATTTTAAAAGTATGAAATTCAAAACAGATCCACTTTGAGTGCTTTCATTTGCAGTTCAGTTTCAAGTATTTCAAATAAAAAAAATTTTGAGTTTCAAGAGTTCGAATTTTTTAATTTTAATGAGCGTGAAAAATTTTTGCGAAATGGGAAGAAGGCGGAAAACAACCGGAAATTTTTTACCTAGATTAAATGGCAAATAATGCAGAAAATGCAAAATTAATTAAATGCAACATTTTTTGTATGATCTGTCTCAAGCTAAATATCTGATCCGCATATGATTTCCCTGGCATAAATCTACATTGGACTTTCCAGATATTTTCTTTTGTTATTCCAATGACTTTACCAATAAGTATTTTGGTAAATATTCTGTCTTTAATACATAGAAGCCTAATCTCTCTATAGTTAGTATAGTCAACTTTATCACCCTTCTCTTTGTAGAGTGGAACGATAGTCGCCTTTCTCCAATTATTTGGAACTTCGCCGTTTTCAGCACACATATTCATAAATTCGATCAGCCATACAAACAAATAGCCACCACAGCTCTCCAGCATTTCAGCGGTGATGTCATCCACACCAGCAGCCTTCCTATTCTTGAGTTTCTTAATTGCGGATATAGTTTCGCGGACATCGATTCTTATTTCACCACTTACAATGGGATTGTCTAGCGTATTCTTTTCTATGTCACAGTTGTTATGCTCCATAGATTGACCTCCATACAATTTCTTGAAAACATCACTCACAAAGTCTTTTACTTTGTCCGTATCCCGTACTATTTCACCTTTAGCATTCTCAGTTCCGACTAACTCAGTGCTAATACCTACTTTCCTAATCTTTTTAACCCACTTCCAAAGAAATTTCTTATTTTCTTTGAAAACATTTTGCACTTTTTCATCTTTTCCCGCGTTGAATTTATCCTTGCTTTCTTCGACTAGACTTTGCTTTTCTGTTTCTATTTCTATAATAATACACGCGGATATCATCATTCCACCAAGCACCTCCAGTCTTTTTTCCTGCAACCGCAGTACCGCATGTTTCAGATGCACATTTGAAGATGTTATCCCGCAGTATTATCCATGCACCCTCTACATATTTATTTCATGATTTCGTCTTCAAGTCTTCCTCATCATGGCCATTCATATCTCATTCATAAGTTATTCATATCTCCGAGTAGAATGATTCTTTCTCCAAGATCGCAAGTACCTATAATATCATTTAACGAGTCCCACAATATATGTATGTTTCAAATCACTGACTGCTCGATTTTGAGAAATGATTGCACTAGATTGCTGGAATGAGAAAGAGAGGATTCAGAAAAATAAGTAGATGATTATATTCACAAAATTACAGAAACATATAGACATGAATAAACGAAGTATAAATATTCTGGGCTGGAGAAGAATAGGTTATTGAGGAGGATAGACGGAGAGTTACATTGACAAAGGATAGAAAGAAATAGAAATGAATTGTCGAGTTTACACACTAGGAAATTTAGGAAAGACATAGAATGAAAAAGAGGAATTTCAACAAATAGGCAAGATATGTTTATTCAGAAAGTGTCGTGCATGAACAAGAATAAGCCGAGATCCCGTAAATATCCAAACGATGTCCCCAGGATATGTCGGGATATAAATGAAAAATATTGCAATATAAATATAAATTATCCTGAGATATCCTGTTGGTATGAGAAATAACATTGATAAACAATTATAAAAATGATTTACATGGCTACACGAAGGGAAGTCTGGGTTGAAAAACGGGTAGTAAGTAATTCAGTTCTCCTTTTTTTGAATATTAAGAATAATTATATAGGAGCGAACTGGAAGGGTTGTGCGCGTTTGTGTTTTATACTGAGGAGGGCACCAGCCTTCTGAAGTTGGGTCTTTAAAATGGGAGAAGACCATTCATCACGTCATGAATGTGATAAGAATTCTCAACCCTGAATAAAACTAGACAAGCTTAGAAACTTTCATAAATTTCAATTGCACTCTAAAAGTTTCCCAGATTTCCAAAAGTTTCGAACATTCTCAAACATTTCTATAAATTTTCGAAAATTCCTACAAGTTTCCGAAGGTATCAATAATGTTCCCACAGGTCTCCAAAAGTTTCCCAAACTTTGCATAAATTTCACTAACTTTCCTTAAATTTAAAACTTTGCATAAATTTCCATAAATTCAGAAATTCATTGATAAATATATATATATATATAAAAGATTCACATGGACGCACGGAAAAAAGTCTAGGTCCAAACTAAGCATCTAAATCGTGATACGGTGATGTGTCCATTCCTGACGTTAGTCCCACGAAATTTCGGTCATTCGAAGGGAAGTTTAAAAACGAAGCCAGAACCAAAGGATTTATGATCGGTTTGTGTTGGATACCGAGGAGGGCACCAGCCTCCCAAAGTTGGGTCTCTAAAATGGAAAAAGGCCATTCATTACGTCATAAATGTGATAAGAATTCTCAACCCTGAATAAAACTGGACAAGCTTAGAAAATTCCATAAATTTCCATTACCCTCGAAAAAATTCCCAGAAATCCATAAGTTTCAAACTTTCCCAAGCATTTCTATCAATTTCCGAAAATTCCCACAAGTTTCCGAAATTATTAATAATGTTCCCATAGGTTTTCAAAAGTTTCCCAAACTTTGTATGAATTTCATTAAGTTTCCGTAGATTCCCAAAACCTTTAATAAATTTCCAGAAATTCAGAAGTTTATTGATAAACAGATATATAACAGATTCACGTGGACACACGAAGGAAGATGTGGGTTGAAAAAAGGGGTGATGAATAACTCATTTCGCCTTTTTTAAATATTAAGAATAATTATATAGAAGAAAAGTGGAAGGGCTGTGTCGCCCGCGGAGCACGCGCTTGCTTGCTTCAGTGAGTATAAAATCATGTCTAAACTAGATAACTAAATCGTCATAAGGTTTCGGTCATTCGAAGGAAAGTATGAAAACAAAGCCAGAACGAAAGGAGTTATGATCGGCTTGTGTTGTTTACTGAGGAGGGCACCAGCCTCCTGCAGTTGGGTCTTTAAAATAGAAAAAGACCATTCATTACGTCATAAATGTGATAAGAATTCCCAACCCTGAATAAAACTGGACAAGTTTGGAAACTTCCATGATTTTCCATTACTCTCCAAAAGTTTCCCAGATTTAAAAAATTTCAAACATTTCCAAGCATTTCTATCAATTTTCAAAAATAACCAGAAGTTTTCGAAAGTATCAATAATGTTTCCACAGGTTTCAAAAAGTTTTCCAAACTTTGCATAAATTTCACTAACTTACCATAAATTCCCAGAACCTTGCATAAATTCCCAGAAATTCAGAAATTCATTAATAAACAGATATGTAAAAGATTCACATGGACACACGTAGAAAAATCTGGGTTCAAGAAAAAGAGTTATGAATAATTCAGTTATCCTTTTTTAAGTATTGAGAATAATTGTATAGAAGAAAACTGGAAGGGCTGTCTCGCGCAGAGCATGCGCTTGCTCACCATAGTGAGTATAAAATAATGTCTCACCAAACTTTGGTCATTCAAAGGAAAGTATAAAAACAAAGCCAGAACCGAAGGATTTATGATCAGCTTGTTTTGTTTACTTAGGAGGGCACCAGCCTCCTGTAGTTGGGTCTTTAAAATAGAAAAAGACCATTCATTACGTCATAAATGAGATAAGGATTCCCAACCCTGAATAAAACTGGACAAGTTTAGAAACTTCCATGAATTTCCATTACTCTCCAAAAGTTTCCCAGATTTAAAAACTTTCAAACATTTCCAAGCATTTCTATCATTTTTCGAAAATACCCACAAGTTTCCGAAAGTATCAATAATGTTCTCACAGGTTTCAGAAAGTTTTCCAAACTTTGCATAAATTTCACTAACTTAACATAAATTCCCAGAACCTTGCATAAATTCCCAGAAATTCAGAAATTCATTAATAAACAGATATATAAAAGATTCACATGGACACACGTAGAAAAGTCTGGGTTGAAGAAAAGGAGTTATGAATAATTCAGTTATCCTTTTTTAAGTATTGAGAATAATTGTATAGAAGAACACTGGAAGGGCTGTCTCGCGCAGAGCATGCGCTCGCTCACCATAGTGAGTATAAAATAATTTCTCACCAAACTTTGGTCATTCAAAGGAAAGTATAAAAACAAAGCCAGAACCGAAGGATTTAAGATCAGCTTGTGTTGTTCACTGAGGCGGGCACCAGCCTCCTGCAGTTGGGTCTTCAAAATAGAAAAAGACCATTTATTACGTCATAAATGAGATGAGAATTCCCAACCCTGAATAAAACTGGACAAGTTTAGAAACTTCCATGAATTTCCATTACTCTCCAAAAGTTTCCAAGATTTCAAAAATTTCAAGCATTTCCAAGCATTTCTATCAATTTTCGAAAATACCCATAAGTTTCCGAGAGTATCAATAATGTTCCCACAGGTTTCAGAAAGTTTTCCAAACTTTGCATTAATTTCACTAACTTACCATAAGTGAGTATAAAATAATGTCCCACCAAACTTCGATCATTCAAAGGAAAGTATAATAACAAAACCAGAAACAAACGATTTATGATCGACTTGTGTAGTTTACTGAGGAGGGCACCAGCCTGCTGCTGTTGGGTCTTTAAAATAGAAAAAGACCATTCATTACGTCATAAATATGATAAGAATTCTCAACCCTGAATAAAACTGGACAAGTTTAGAAACTTTCATGAATTTCTATGGTCGTTCAAAAGTTTTCCAGATTTCTTAAAGTTTCAAACATTCCCAAATATTTCTATCAATTCTCGAAAATTCCCACAATTTTCTGAAAGTATCAAAAATTGGCATTCATTAGAAAAATTTTCATAAGTTTCTCAAACTTTGCATAAATTTCGATAACATTCCATAAATCCCCAAATCTTTGTATAAATTACCAGAAATTCTCAAAATTTTTCAAAATATTATTAAATACGATAAAGTACGAGTCCGGGAAGCCGAGAAAATCCAAACCGTCACTCAGCCACTGGAAATAATTAATTACACATACCATTCCTACACTCTATTCACTCGAGTCAACATTGCAGAAATAAAAGCCTTAAATCTTGTTTCTCGTTCTCTTACGGTCACACACATCCCATAAAATAGAAAAGAGTGTACACAATTTTTTCCTTACCCACTTTCCCCTACCTTTCAATTCACTGAGAATCGGGCTTTTCCTGGATTTACGACGGGATATTATGCAGATCGTACTCGCATTAAATGCACTGACAGTACAGTAAACTGGACTGAAAAAGAAGCGAGCTGCCCACTAATTGCTTGCGGTACGGGATTACGAATCTCCAGCCAAAACTTTTTTTTCCTAGTGGAACCTGTACTGGAGTTCTACATGGTTTCCTCTAAATTCAATTTTTTGTCGTTGAATTGTTTCTCTGTGCGTAAATATATTCAGAAAGTGAAGGATACGATTGGTTGTATCAGAGTATGTGTGATGGGGACCCCTATAAACGGGTGCTGCCCCTGCTGTATGAGGGGAGCGTTATAAA
>JAUMHM010000088.1:12502582-12515704 GCA_032362435.1 Melikaiella ostensackeni
CACTGTTTAACCATCGAATATGATGGAGAAGAGTCTTTCAGTGTGGAATCCATTTCTTCTTTAATTTGAAGTGGTGTCAGGCCTTTTAAATAGAAGTATTTAATGACCGCACGCTTCTCTGATTTTTCCAATTTTGCATGAGCAATCGAGGTGTAATGTTCAGTAGGCTCTCAAATATATACTAATAGAGAAATCAACTTGAAAATTTATATACAAGCTATTGAGATATAGTACTATAGAACACAAGCTAAAAATTAGACCTGCTGGCGCCATCTCTAGGTCAGGTCGGAAACTTTTCACCCCACCCTCGTATGTTCTCTCCCTTTCTTCGTGTCGGCACTCCAGAATTTTTTCGGAGCTGATTACGCTGTTTACTCTAATAAATCGCGAAATCGTCGTTTGATTCATTAGGTCTGGAGTTTTAGAATGTAAAGTGTGACCGTTTCAAAAAATGCATATATTCACCCAAAATATTAATTTTTACGGAATAAGAAGGTGTCATTGCAAGATACATCAACCCCAGGACTATATACAATCCCGAATATTAGGTGAGTCTTCTTTATTTTATTCTAACGGACTCGACGCGAATAATATATGGGACCAGTGCCGTATCTCTCCACAACAAAAAATTCCAAGTTTGATTATCCAACACCCTTATGTCAGAAAATTTTCTTTTATGAATGAAAACTTGAACTTTTTTAAATATAGGATTTTGAATTTATTTTGCAGATCCAGCAGCTGGCGGAAGTGATGATTGGGTAAAGGCTGTTGGTAAAGCAGATATTTCATTCACTATAGAATTACCAGGCACTTCTTTCGTTATAGATCCTTCATTGATAAAGCCTATTGGTCTAGAAACTTTTGAAGCTTTTAAAGTTTTTGCTGTATATGCAGCAATTACTTATAAAGATTTGTAAATCTGTAAATTTATTAGTGAATAAGCACTTTGAGTATCTACTTTTAAGACTTGATTAATTCTACTGTGCACTTATAAATATTGGAGTGAAAATTGTCATCTAAATTTAATCATCGGATAGTAAAATTCATGAAAAAACTTTGTCAGAATTGTACTTATTAATAAATAACCTCTTCTGCGTGAATGAAATGACTGAAATGCAAAAGTTGTGCAATAAAGATTGATACAATTTATGAACGAATTGTAATTAGTAATTACTAATCATGGCCAAAAACTTAAGGAGGGTGACATTACGTCTCGTCACTCTTTCCGTTATTATTCCCCCTAATATTCATATTACCTAGAATCATTTAACCGATTAGCAATTTGCTATAATTTTCAATTATCCTGATGGCCAATTTACCTAATTTCTATTTTTCCGCATCACCATGTGTCGTAATTCTTATATTTCCGACTTCTCATTTATCATAATTTTTATTTTTGCGAACCACTATTTAACATGATTTTTATTTTTCCAAAACACTATGTGACATAATTTTTATTCTTGTGAATAAGCACATAACCTAAAGTTCATTTAAACGAAACGCTATCAGTCATAATCCCCATGTCATCAAAATTGCATGTAACATAAATTTCATCAGCCTTAAAATGGCGTACAGCATTCTGATTGGCTAAATCATGCCGCGAAAATCAAATTAGCCAATGAGAATGTCGGACGCCATTTTAGGAAGAATAGTGTTACATGCAATTTCTATGACATGGGGTTATGACAAATGGCGTTTCGCTTAAATGAATTTTAGGTCATGTATTTATTCGGAAGAATAGAAATTTCTGTCACATATTGTTTCAGACGATTGGAAATGATCTTAAATAGTAATTCGTTATATAAAAATTATGTCAAATTGTAATTCGATAAAACAAAAATGATGTGAAATGGTAGTTTAGAAATATAAAACTTATGACAAATGATAATTCGGAAAAATAAAAATTGTGACAAATGGTAATTCGGATGTATAAACATTAAGGCAAATGGTGATTCGGGAATAAAATTAGCACAAAAAGTAATTCGGGAATATAAAAATTAGGTATATTGGCCATTAGGTTGAATAAATATTATAAAAAATGTGCTATTGACAACTAAAAATTATCTTAAACAGTATTTCGTTATTATAAGAATTATGTCAAATTATAATTTGGCAAAACAAAAATTATGTCAAACGGTAGTTCGGAAATATGAAAATTATGACAAATGATGATCCGAAAAAATGAAAATTATGACAAATGGTAGTCATATTATCGAAAATGCAGGTAACATGAATTTTGTCAGCACAAAATGGCTGCCAGCATTCTGATTGGTTAAATAATGCCGCGAAAATCGAATCAGCCAATAAGAATGCCGGACGCCATTTTATGACGAATGAAATTTGTGTTACATGCAATTTCGATGACACGGGTATAATGACAAATGGCGTTTCGTTTAAATCAATTCTAGGTTATGTATTTATTCGGAAGAATACAAAATTATGTCACATATTATTTTGGACACATGAAAATGATCTTAAATTGTGATTCGGCATCATAAAAATGATGTCAAAGTATAATTCGGTAAAACAAAAATTATGTCAAATGGTAGTTCGGAAATATAAAAATTATGACAAATGGTAGTCCGGAAAATGAAAGTTATATTAAATAGTAATTCGGTATCATAAAAATTATGTCAAATTGTAATTCGGTAAAATAAGAATGATGTCAAATGATAATTCGGAAATATAAAAATTAAGACAAATGGTAATTCGGAAAAAAAATCGCACAAAAAGTAATTCGAAAAAATAAAAATTAGGCATACTGGCCATTAGGATAATGAGAAATTATGACAAATGTGCTATTGACAAATGAAAGTTATCTTAAACAGAAATTTGTCATTATAAACATTATGTCAATTTATAATCCGGTAACACAAAAGTTATGTCAAAGGTAAGTTCAGGAATATAAAAATGATGACAAATGATGATTCGGAAAGATAAAAATTATGACAAATGATAGTCTGGAGAATGAAAATTTTGTTAAATAGTAATTTGGTATTGTACAAATTATGTCAAATTGTGATTTGGTAAAATAAAAATTAGGTCGATTAGCCCTTAGGATAAATCAAAATTATAACAAGTGTGCTATTGGCAAATAAGTATTATCTTGAATAGTAATTCGGTATTTAAAAAATTATGTGAAATTATAAATCGGTCAAACAAAAATTATGTCAAATGGTAGTTCGGAAATATAAAAATTATGACAAATGATGATTCGAAAGAATAAAAATTATGTTGAATACTAACTCGGTATTATAAAAATTATGTCAAATTATGATTAAGTGAAATAAAATTTTGACAAATGATAGTCTGGAAAATAAAAATTATGTTGAATAGTAATTCAGTATTATGAAAATTATGTCAAATTATGATTCGGTAAAATGAAAATTGGGTTAATTAGCCCTCAGGATAAATAAAAATTATAACAAGTGTGCTATTGGCAAATAAAAATTATCTTAAATAGTAATTTGAAATTAAAAAATTATGTCAAATTATAAATCGGTAAAACAAGAATTATGACAAATGATGATTAGGAAAAATAAAAATTATGTTGAATAGTAATTCGGTATTTTGAAAATTATGCCAAATTATGATTACGTAAAATAGAAATTATGTTAAATAGTAATTCGGTATTATAAAAATTATGACAAATGATAGTCTGGAAAATAAAAATTATGTTAAATAGTAATTCAGTATTATAAAAATTATGTCAAATTATGGTTCGCTAAAATGAAAATTAGGTCAATTTGCCCTCAGGATAAATAAAAATTATAACAAGTGTGCTATTGGCAAATAAAAATTACCTTGAATAGTAATTCGAAATTATAAAAATTATGTCAAATTATAAATCGGTAAAACAAAAATTATGACAAATGATGATTCGGAAAAATTAAAATTATGTTGAATGGTAATTTGGTATTATAAAAATTATGTCGAATTATGATTTAGTAAAAAAAATTATGTTGAATAGTGATTTGGTATTATAAATATTATGCCAAATTATGATTCGGTTTAATAAAAATTAGGTCAATCAGCCCTTAGGATAAATGAAAATTATAACAAGTGTGTTATTGGCAAGTAAAAATGCTCTCAAATGGTAATTCGGTATTATGAAAATTATGTCAAATTATAAATCGGCAAAACAAAGATCATGTCAAATTATGATTCAGTAAAATAAAAATTATCTGAAATGGTAATTCGGAAATATAAAAATTATGACAAATTATAATACGGGAAAATGAAGATTAGTACAGAAAGTTGTTCGGAAAAATTAAAATTAAGTAAATTGCCCATTGCGATAAAAAAATTACAGAAAATCGCTATTCGATCAAATGATTTTAGATAAAATAAATTTGAGAGAAAATAAAATTCAGGGAATATTCATGCGCCTCTCAAATGGTCATAATAATATATGACAAAGTATTGAATAATCGAACTTCGAAAGAATACTTAAATCCTCAGAATTTGAAAATATTCTTGTGTTTAATTATGGATATCATAGATGGCCATCACTATACCATATTTCACTTCTCTATCTTTGAATGGTTTCACGTTATCGTTTTTAGCAGAGAGACGAGAAGTTGAGATACATATTTTTTTAAATATCAGTTTCGAGTTCCGGGAAATAAATCATGTACTCTTGTATAAAATTTGCGATTTGTGATATCTTGACATCCTGGAAGCTTTCAATAAAATAAATAAATAAAATTGTGAAAGAATATCCTTTCGAATAAATGTAAATTCTTTTTTTTAAATTAAAAATGGTGGAAAATAATACATCACTAAAGGCAGAAAACGGTTAGAACGAAAATAGGAAATTATCTCTGACACTTTTATCAGGCAATACGACATTTGGTCAAGGTAAAAAAAACATATAAAAGCATGAACACTTTTCTAGCTTTCAGTACCTCAAGAAGATGAATTTCACTTTTTTATTATTTGCTACTCTTGTAGCGTTTGCATTCACAACTGGTGAATACCTGCCTTCTTTAAAAGGGTAAGTCTTAAACCTTGGGCCAGTTTTTTTTATTTCGACTTTAAATTATCCTTAATAAATAACATTGCAAATTGAAAACAAAGATTTGTATTTTTTTTAGGATGCAAGAGCTCTCGATTATATGTGAGAATGAGAAACAAATGAATTTCGTTCTTCAATATCAGGAAAACAGAGACTTTGATTTTATCAAAATTTCTCGAATTCCTCCTAAAAATATTCAAGTCCTAATTACAGGAGATCAGATCTCGCACTTCAAAAAGCAACTCGACTCTCGTGGTATTCATTATAGAGTTGTTATCGATGATATTCAAAAAATGGTAGACGCAGAGTCTGACGCTCAAAAAAAAGCAATGAAGCAAACCAGCTCAAAATTAAATAATTCATACTCTTTTGATCACTTCCCAAGCCACAATGCTGTAAGCTGTATTTTTAATTCAGAAACAATTTCCTTCCTAATAACTGAACCTTTTGCGATCAGGAGGGGATACGCCTGGATTTAGTCTGAGTAGTATTTTCCTGAAAGTAAATTTTAAAAATCGTTCCAATTTTAATTTGAAGAACTGATACTTGTAGAGAATTTCAAGTTGCATTTTTTCCCCTTCCGCAAAAATTTGTTGGTTTTTTAGTTTTTTGAGTAATTGGTAAGAAGCAAATTTTTCAAAAACAAAAAATTTCAATCTTTCTCCACTTCAACTCGCGCGCACTTACCAATTTTCTAAATTCTTCGATTTTATTTATACTAGATTACTTTTTTGAGTCTTCTGAATTGATTTAGGAAAGAAAATAGTACATAATATCATAAACAAATAAGTTGTGAACTTTTTTTGAGACATTGCAAGAATCATGAATTTCAATCTTCAATCGCTTCGTTTATCGAGCGAATTTCAAGAAAAATAAGACTTCCAGCGAGAAAGTTGTTGATTATAGTTCAAAAAAGTTGTCTGGAAAGTTTTAGCTCAATCGGATTAGTGGTAAAAAAATTATGAGTGTTTGAAATTGCAAGCGGCAATCTTGACGCTGCCATATGCTCGTGCCTCCTCGGCTACGAACGTGCTGCAGCGGACGATATAAAGGTCAGGTCGAATGCCGTAGTCTCAAAGCATAAAGAGGCTGGTTTTTGCAATTCGTCACTGTCATAAACATCCACTTTTATATCAGGAAGAAAATTTTAAGCGAACGCTTTACTGATTTGGAACTTTTTGGCTTTCGCGTTATGTCTTTGAAATTTTTTTCAAAATGCTGCAGAAGAACTTGACATTTCTCGAACATTGTGAATTGAGAAGAACGAGTATTGCGAATAACTTCTACATATTTTGCTTCAGTTTTAATTCTTTGCTTTATTTATAGTATATTTTCCAAGAGAACTACAAACGGTTGCTGTTATTTATGTTGGTATTTGACTTGATCTTCATATCGGCCGCTGCAACACGTTCGTAGCCAAGGAGGCACATGCATAGGGCAGCGTCAAGATTGTCGCTTGCAATTGCAAACATTCATAATTTCTTAACTATTAATTCAATTGAGCTAAAACTTTCCAATAAACTTTCTTGAGCCTCAATCAACAACTTTCTAACCGGGAGTTTTCCGTTATTTAAAATTTACTCGATAAATGAAGCGCTTGAAGGTTGAAATTCATAATTTTTGCAAAGTATAAAAAAATAACAACTTTTCTGTTTATTAGATTATTCACGTTTTCCTTTCTTAAATAGTTTCAGAAGGCGTGAACACGTAATTAATTATCAGTGAAATAGTAAAATCCTGAAAATTTGCTAAGTAACACGAGTTGAAGTGGAAAGAAATTGAAATTTTTTGTTTTCGAAAAATCTACTTCATACCAATTGCTTCATAAACTACAAAAACTATAAATTTTTGCAAGAGGAAGAAAATACAGTACTAGGCTAAATCCAAGCGTATCCCCTTCTGATCTGAACTACACAGTAAACCCAGAATTATCAAACCGTTGAATTAGGGTAGAAATTCTCGTTCCTTTTCTAAAAAAAAAATTCCTAAAAAAATTTAATCCAATCGGATGCAGTTTGCAGTCCATCATTGAGGTCAAAGATACGAATTTATGGGCCCCATATGAATTTTTGAAAAATTATTTTTATTATTATTTTTACTTTTATTCAAAGATAAATAAAAAATACTAAATAAACATGAAAACTATTAATATGGTACCAATGAATAATATCGAAAATATCTACAAGTCTAGGTACACTAAAAGTCTTAATTATTAGGCGAAAAAGTAAATGATGTAATAAGATATATCTCATTTGTTTTTCGATAAAATTGTACAACACCATCAAATTTATCATTAAAAAGTAGGCTCATATTGTCATAAACATTTTTTTAGGCCACGAAAGCAACGAAGATATTTAGAATTAAACATTTGACCACAACAAGAGAGTGCAACATTTCATCCGTTTGGATGAATTTTTTTGGGGATTTTCTTTTTTTCAAAAAAGAACAAACATTTCTGCAGGGCAATTGCATTTTTTAGACTTGGCGATTTTTTGGACCAAAAATTTTCTACCAAAAAAAAAAAATTTTCAACAAAAAAGATATGAATTCTCGACGTAAAATAAAGTAGTTGATATTTCGACCAAAAATATCAATTTTCAACAAAATAGTTGAAACGTCAACCAAAACAGATCAATCTTGCACCAAATAGTTGTATTTTCATCGGAAAAATATGAAAATTCTACCAAAACGGATGAATTTTCAAAACAAAAAGACGAATTTTCAATAAATATTTAAAAAGATTAATTTTCAAACAAAAGAATAAGATTTTTTACCAAGAAAGACGAACTTTTAACTAAAAAAGATATATTTTCAACAAAAATAGAATAATTAAATTTTCAGTATGAAAAATTAATATTCAATCAAAAAGAGAAACAATGTTTCAACGAAATGGTTACATTTTCAAGCAAAGAGATGAGTTTAAATTCAGAAGATTAATTTTCTACCAAGAAAGACGAATTTTCAACAAAACTCATGGACTTTCAACAAAGTAGTTTAATTTCCAACTAAAGAAGATTATCTTTTAAACGAATAAGATAAATTTTCATCAAAATAATTAAATTTTTAACCAAGTAATAAAATTTTTAATTAAAAAAGATGAATTCTCATAAAAAATATAATTGCAGACTTTTCAACCAAAAATTTATGGAATTCTTTATTATTTTCTATCAACTCGGTTCGCATTAGAGTAGAAAAACAAGAAAAAGACGAATTTTCAACAGAAACGAAATAGTTGAATTTCAGTTAGAAAATTTAAATTTCAACAAAAATAAAAGAAAATTTTCGACGAAGTGTTTTCATTTTCAACTAAATTGATGAATTTCTATCTTAAATGATGCAAATTTTAATTTCAAATAAAAAACAGATGGATGCAACCAAAAAGGACAAATTTTTAAAAATGACAATAAATTCCTCAACCAAAACGGTTGGATTTTTACCCAAAAAGTTCAATTTTTGAACAAAAGAATAAGAACTTCTATCAAAAAAAGACGAAATTTTTAACCAAAAAAGATATTTCTGCGAACAAAAAATTAAATTATTAAATTTTCAGTATAAAAAATCAGTATTCGAACAAAAAAAGGAGCAATTTCTCAACAAAATGGTAACACTTTCAAGCAAATAGATGAATTTAAATTCAGAAGATTAATTTTATACCAAAAAAGACAACAAAGTAGTTGAATTTTCAACTATATAAGACCATCTTTTAACCGAAAAGGAAATCTGTTTATCAAAATAATTGAATTTTCAACCAAATAATGAAATTTTTAACGAAAAAGAATGAATTCTTAACGAAAAAAATTACTTCAGACTTTTCAACCAAAAATAGATGGTATTCCTGATTATTTTCTATTAACTCTCTTCGCAATAAAGTGGAAAAAGAAGAAAAAAAACAATTTCCTACAAAAATGGAATAATTATCTTCCAGTTAAATAAATTAATGTCCAACAAAAATAAAATGAAATTTTCAGTGAAGTATTTCAATTTTCAACAAAAGAGTTGAATTTTTAACTCAAATGATAATTTTTCAAGCTAACAAAAAAATGAATTTTCAGCAGAGCAGTTAAACTTTCAACCGAATAGTTGAATTTCTAACTGCGAGAGAACAATTTTGAATTTAAAATATTAGTTTCCAACTAAAAATAGAATTGTAAAATTCTCAGTCAAAAAAGTTCATTTGTACCCAAAAAAGAAATGAATTTTGAGCAAAGTACTTAAATTTTCAACTGAATAGTTAAAATTTCAATTGAAAAGAAAGCATTTTGAATTCAAAATATTAATTTTTGAACGAAAATGGAATTGTTAAATTTTCAGCCAAAAAAGTTAATTCTCAACCGAAAAAGAAACGAATTTTTAACTAAAAAATATAAATTCCTAACGAAAAATATAATAATCCAGTTTTCAACTAAAAATAATTAAAGACCTAATATTCAACCAAAAACAGATGTACTTTCGTAATGGCTTCCATTAATTCAGTCCGCATTTAAGTGAAAAAACCAAAAAAAGACAAACTTTCAAAAAAATACAAGAGTTTTCACCTAAGAAAGATAACGTTTCAAGCCAAAATGGAATAGTTGAATTTTCAGTTACAAAAATTAATTTCAAACAAAATGAAAAACAAGTCTTAAGTAAAATTATGAAACTTTAACTAAAAAAATTAATTTTTAACAGAGTAGTTCAACCTTCAACCAAGTATTTGTATTTCTTACCAAAAAAGATGAAATTTCAATTAAAAAGAGGATTCTTCAATTGGAACGGTTTTATTTTCAGTCAAAAAAATTAATTATTAACGAAAAAAAAATTCAACTGTGAAAATTAATTTCTTTCTTTTTGAAAGTGTCTCTATACTTCTAGAAGATTTACAACTTCCTAGGACCAACTTTATTAAAAATGTTGGAAATTTTTAAGTTGACTTAGAACCAATATATTTAGCTAATTTTATTTTCCAAAATAGAAAAAGGTAATAATCCAAACAATCACACATTTCTAAAAATAATAAAATAAAATAAGAGAATAACAATCATACATGTGAATCATAATGTATATAAATATAAATTAAATATATATATATATAAATTATATATACAATAAAAATAAAATAATATAAATAGGAAATTTCTTCGAATGTTCAGGTTTCAATGTGCATGTATGATACGGTGGCCAACAAAAATACAATTTTTTGTTGTTGCCTAGCCCCTCCATTTTCTTTCATTTGGTGTGAAAATAATTTTGCAATTTTTTATAAACTGAAAAAAAGTTTAACTTGTGGCACGGTTGTCAGAATCTGGAATTTACTGTTCAAAAAAGTCTGCAGCCTTCAGTTCTCATCCGATTGACAATTTTTTTTTAGTTACAGATAAATAAATTTTTAAGAGATCTGTAAGACGCGATTTTCAAGTTTGGCTTTGTTTATATTTACTTACTTAATGCAAAGTGTGGTAAAAAGGGCAAATTTGCCGTTTTTGTTTCTGTCTCTTTAGGAGCGATTGTGAAATATCACAAAACATCTTAAATCCATGTGAAGACACTCCCAGGATGTTGATAATTTGCATAATAATCAACTCAATTGATATAAACAAATTAGGTCAACAAATAAACAACGAAGCGGTTTGATAAGCGAATTTCTTTTTCTGTACTGAAATTGCTATATTTTATCTCTAGCGCAACATTGAATGGTCAGCATTTATAAAATATATAAATTATCATTGTTATAAATAAAATGAAACAAATAATTATTGTTGTAAGCAATTATCATAAAAATATTAAACAGATTTTCAGTTTCCTGCGAATTTCACCCCATTCTTTTAGTGTCATTGCTTGATACGCTCATAGAAGTTGCAAACTCTCATTATCAGCTGTCAAAATATGATATGAAATGTTAAGACACTATTAAAAATAGGTCTTTGTTTATTATGTTTGTTCATGAAAGTGAAGAATTTACATTCCAAACATAAAAGTGAGCTATTTTATAGAAAATTTGTTCATAAGAATGGCAATTGTTATTAATTAACAATGTCCTGTAGGCAAGCCTCTCCGTTAATGCACTTGGAGGCAGAATTGCGTGAAAAAAGCCGAAGATTCTGGGCGAAAATGATAAAATTTTGCTTTTGTTTACACAGTTTGTTCACAAAAATAATTTCAACCATATTTTGACAAATGATAATGAGAATTTGCAATTTCTCTGAGCATATCAAGTAATAAAACTGAAGAGGGGGTGAAATTTTCAAAAAACTAAGAATCTATCAATGATGATGATAGCCATCCCTGAAAATAATGTCACCCTAATTTTATTCAGAATATTACCATTAAAAGTAAAAAAACACCCTCTATAGGGGGTTGAGAATTTATAATAGTTTTTTTCATGTATCTTAGATATTTTTCACTTTGAATGAATTGAAATGACCTCGAAAATTTTTAATTGTGTGCCATTGATGGAAAACTACCTCTTTACTTCTTTAAACTACTCCTCAGATCGATATCCTGCTTCTTCCACAGTTTTTCACATAATTTCTCATAAGAAAAGTCCTAGAATGACTCCAGAAATATCAGTCACGCTCATTATCATTTCATTCTTATAATTATTGCTTTTACATACGCCATTTTTCATTTTTATAACAAAAAAATTATCACGTTTAGCGTTTGAAGGCCTTGGACCAGGTTAAACATTTTTTTTCAATTAGGGAAATCATTTTTACACCAAATAAAAGAAAATAGGGAAATGAGGCAGCAAAAAAAAATCTTATTTTGATTGATCAACTGGCATTTACTGTGTTATTTTCACTTTTGTCACTAAATATTTGTATTAGAAGTGTATCAAAAAATATTTTCCAGATAAACCAATATATGGAAGAAATGTCTAAAAAATTCAAAGATGTTGCAGTATTCAAAATTGGTAATTCTTATGAAAACAGAGAAATGAAGGGAGTCAAAATTTCTAGTGGTGGACATAATAGGAAACCTGCGATTCTCATTGATGCTGGAATTCATGCACGAGAGTGGATTGCTCCTACCACTGCACTTTTTGCAATTCCACAGCTTTTAGAAGAGGAGAATAAACATCTCTATAAAAATGTGGATTGGTATATTATTCCATCGTTAAATCCTGATGGTTATGAATTTTCCCGCACATACGTGAGTTTTGAAATTTTGTATATAAATATTAATATAAAGTGTGCGGTTCCAAAAAGGGAGTATCTCTGATTAATTTTAAACTCCGTACACTTATGTATTTTGATGCGTCTTCCGATCAGTATGCTAAATATTGCAACCGGAAATAACAAACTCGAAATTAAATCGACTAAATTCGTTGAAATTACAAGCTGGAGCAATAATTTAACTCTTTCACAAATAGTATTCATAAATCAACAAAAATAGTCAGTAAAATGAAAGGAAATCATTATGTTCTCAAAAATGATCATTTTCAATAAAAGCCTTTTCATCAAATGTTTTTAACTTTTATCGATTAAATATCTTCTTAAATAACTTTATTTCTTCACTCTGTTACTATGGATATGAATATCAATTATTTATAACATTGTTCGTTAGTGAAAATGCCAAAAGCCAGGATAAATGAGGAAAATCGCTCGCAGATTCGCTTATTTTGTTTCGGGAAAACTAAAACAATGATCCCGATCAATAGAGGATTGAAAATACTTGTTTAGGATCAGTTTGATTATAATGAAGCAGACAGTTTTATACGTGACCTTGCTCGAAAACCAGCTTTGAGAAACTTGGATTTCGCAAATGGTAATGTTGTACCTAAAGGAACTAATAGCCAAGCCAAGAAGACAAATGTAGAAGTTGAAGGCAAGTTAATATGTCGAATTTCTTGTAACATTTTTTTAACGATTTAACTGAATTTTATTTATCTTCAAAGGTTCATTTTTACCTATAACAAACATATTCTTCACATTTATTTTATTCTTTTTGCGTTAAGTTGGCTTACGACTAAACTTTTGAATAGTATTTTCTTTAAATTTATGCCATAGCTTGAGCTGTTCGCGTAGCCAGAAAGAATGCAAAAGCTGAAAGGAGGTGTTTCGGGTTTCAATAGTGTGCAAAACTACGAATCTTGCCGACGTTTCGTGAACATTGCAGTTCACTTCTTC
>JAUMHM010000088.1:12515804-12545128 GCA_032362435.1 Melikaiella ostensackeni
AAAGAGAAATGAGGAGAGTGGAAGGAAGCGAGGAGAAGAGGAATAAGTAGAAATGGGGGAGTTGCGGGGTGATGCGGGAGGGGGAGTTTCGGGAAGTGCATAGAAGTGAGGGAAGTGAGGGGCGGAGGTGAGGTGAAATGATGGAAATTAGTGGAAGTGAGGATTGGGAAGTGAGAGGAAGTAAGGAGAAATGATGGGAAATGCGGAAAGTGAGAAGAAGGGCGTGATGTGGAAATGTGGTGAGGGGTAATAAGGGGAAGTGTGTGGAGGAGAGGGGGCGAAAAAGCCAAATGGTCCTTCTCCAGTTGTCATTCTCATAATTTAAAAATTCTTTTTTTCAACTGAAAGGAGAAATGGTTTCTATATATTCCTAATATGTATCTATAAAAAGTGTCCTAAAATACTTGAAATCATTGAAAACAAAATTTCGGAAAATTGGTCTCCAATCTTAAATAGAAAACATTAAATCAATGTGTACTGATTGAAAAATTTAAGGGATTCACTACAAAATTTCTCAGGATTAATTTTACTGAATTGATGTTAAAAAAATTTCAATAGCATGGGAAATCATAATAAGAGAAAACGGGAAAAATGGAAGAAAAAGCAATCCAAGGAAGATGCATTCTAGATATCTGGCAATATATCCAGGGTGCACTTCATTAAGGTCGCAAAGAGATTTCCAGCACGTAAAGTCCCGGTTCGTTTCTCACATAAGATTCAACCCCCTCGTCATTTGCATCCTTTTTTCCTGCTCTTTTTTTTCTCTTTCTGACCTCTTTTGGTCTTCCTTCTTCGTTTCCTGGTTTCCTTCCAGGCCCAAGGGAAATATAACCGAGTTTCGCGTCCAAGACCCTGTGGCGGCCGGTTCGAAAACTTTAGCCGCCAATTTTACGAGAGAAATTCCAATGAAACTAAAACGCCATGGGAGTTATTTTTCTCGGTGCCCCCTTGCTCATCGTGCGAGTAAATTTCTTCGATTCTGTAGGTTGATTTAGAACCCATCTATTCAAATTTTTCCATTTTATAAAATAGAATAAGGTAATAATCCAAAACAATAACACGTTTCTATAAATTGCTAGCTTCCTCAAATTTGTATACTATATTTAAATGAAAATAGATATCTTTTGGTGAATTGAGTCAATCATTTAAACACCAATTATAAGAAATCTTAATAGTATTCATAGGCAACCATGCCAACCTCTTACTCTTTCTTTTCTCCGTCTTTTTCATACTACTGGGGACCAACATGTTTTAAAGCCAATTTATACTTCCTCATCAGGGGTAATTTATAGGAAAACTACAGGAATAAATAATTAAACATGTATCAATTAAATTCAAACATGACCTGGAAATAAGAATAAAGAATTTAGTATCAAATATTGTTTGGTCAATTTTTCTATTTTCTTATTAATATCAAAAATCTTAAAGATCGAAATGGAATCTACTTTCTTATGAAAATTTTTTTGTACTAAAACAGAAAATACCAGAAAGATCTGTGTATCTCTGCATGGCAAACTTTTTAAACCAAATTCAAGATGGATTTATTCAATTTATTGGTAGTCTCATTAAAAGATTCTTTGTTTCTTTTATTGTTAAAGTCAAAACCTACTTTTTTACTGATATTAACTAAATTTTTTGGGAAAACCCATGAATCTAATATCTCCATGTTTCAAAAAATTAACAAAATTTTAAATTTCAAAAATAAAATCTTCTTGATGAGAAAATTTTTTGACTGTCTATTATTTTGTGCTCTTGAAATATTTGAGATGTTTGTTCAATTAGTGTTTGTGGTGAATTATTACAAAACATTAGATTACTATTTTTGGATTTTCTGCGCAGGATGTTAATTTTTTATCTATTCTGATTTTTTTGTTTTTGATATTATGGACTTCAGTGGAATTGATGAAAAATTGGAGGAATGTGATAGATGTGATTGGAGGATCGGTGAAAAATATTAAACGATTTTTCAATTAGTACAAAACTGAGATTAGATGCATTACAAAAAGATTTATTGATAAAGTACAAATTCATGGGCTTTCCGAAAAAGATATTTTAATATTGACAAAAAAGTAGGTTTTGACTTCAACTATAAGAAAACAAAGAAACTTTCAATGAGACTACCAATAAATTCAAGAAATCTATTTTAAGTTTAGTTTAAAAAGTTTGCCATTCACAGATACACAGAACTTTCTGGTGTTTTCTAAATTTTCGATCTTACAGATTTTTGATATTAATTAGAAAATAGAAAAATTGACCAAACATCATTTGATATTAAACTGTTTATTTTCCTCTGCAGATAATATTTGAATTCAATTAATATATGTAATATTATTTATAACTGTAGTTTTCCTATATATTAACCATGATGAGGAAGTCTAAATTGGCTTCGAAACATGTTGGTTCCCAGTAGTATAAAAAAGACAGAGAAAAGAAAGAGTGAGAGGTTAGTATGGTTGACTCTTTCTTTTTCTCCCTCTGTTTCTTTTTGTTGTACATTTATTATACATTTGTCTCCACTGAGCCATAAAACTGGGTAGTTTCGAAGTCTATTTTTCATTTGTGAACTTTTTATGTGTTTTTTTTAGTACACAAAAAATTTTCATAAGAAAGTAGATTTCATTTCGATCTTAAAGAATTTTGATATTAATAAGAACATCGGAAAATTGACCAAACAACAATTGATGCTAAATTCTTTATTTTTATTTTCAGGTAATATTTGAATCTAATAAATATAGGTTCGATTATTTATAACCGTATTTTTCCCATATATCACTCCTAATAAGGAAGTCTAAATTGGCTTCAAAACACGTTTGATTGTTAGTCTTCAGTAGTGTAAAAAAGAAGGAGGGAAGAAAGATTGAGAGGCTGGTATGGTTGACTCTTTTTTTGTTGTTGTAAATTTATTGCACATTTGTCTCTAATGAGCCGTAAAAGTTGGTAGTTTCAAAGTCTATTTCTAATTTGTAAATTTTTTGGATGTCTTTTTTTTAGAACACACAAATTTTTCATAAGAAAGTAGATTTCATTTCGATCTTAAAAATTTTTAATATTAATAAAAAAATAGAAAAATTGACCAAACAACATGTGATATTACATTCTTTGTTTTTATTTTCAGGTAATATTTGAGTTTAATTAATATGGGTTTCATTATTTATAACTGTGGTTTTTCCATAAATTACCCCTGATGAGGAAGTCTAAATTGGCTTCGAAACATGTTAGTCCCCAGTATTATAAAAAAGACGGCGAAGAGAAAAAGTTTCGAAGTCTACTTTTAATTTCTGAGCTTCTTGTGGGTTTCTTCTTTAATAAATGAAAAATTTTCATAAGAAAGTATATAAAATTCCGATCTGAAAGATTTTTGATGTTAATAAGAAAATAGGAAAATTGACCAAACAACATTTGACATTAAATTCTTTATTTTTATTTTCCGGTAATATTTGAATAAAATTAATATAGGTTTCATTATTTATGACTGTAGTTTTTCTATAAATTATCCCTGACGAGGTAGTCTAAATTGTCTTCGAAACATGTTGGTCCCCAGAAATTTAAAAAAGATATGGAAAAGAAAGATTTACGGAGTCTATTCTTAATTTCTAAACTTTTTGTGAGTTTCTTTTTTTGTAAATAAAAAATTTTCATAACAAAGTAGATTTTATTTCGATCTTGAGGATTTTTGATATTAATAAGAAAATAGGAAAATTTACCAAACAACATTTGATATTAAATTCTTCATTTTTATTTTCAGGTAATATTTAAATTTAATTAATATAGGTTTCATTAGTTATAACTGTAGTTTTCCTATGAATTACTTCTGATGAGGAAGTCTAAATTGGTTTCGAAACATGTTTAATTGTTGGTCCTCAGTAGTATAAAAAAGACGGAGGGAAGAAAGAATGAGAAACTGATATGATTAGCTCTTTCTTTTTCTCCCTCTTTGTTTATGTTGTACATTTATTGTACATTTGTCGCTAGTGAGCCGCAAAAGTTGGTAGTTTCGAAGTCTATTTTTCACTTGTAAACTTTTTTGGGTGTTTTTTTTCAGTACACAAAAAAATTTCATAATAAAGAACATTTCATTTCGATCTTGAAGGTTTTTGATATTAATAAAAAAATAGAAAAATTGACCAAACAACATTTGGTGTTCATTTCTTTATTTTCATTTTCAGTTCATATTTGAATTCAATTAAATTAGGTTTCATTATTTATAACTGTAGTTTTCCTATAAATTACCCCTGATGAGGATGTCTTAATTGGCTTCGAAACATGTTGGTCCCCAGTAGTATAAAAAAGATGATAAAAAGAGAGAATGAGAGGTTAGTTTTCTTGACTATTTCTTTTTCTTCTTTTTTTTCTTTTTCTTGTACATTTATTGTACATTTGTCGCCAGTGAGCCGCAAAAGTTGGTAGATTCGAAGTCTATTTATAGTTTGTGAACTTTTTGTGTGTTTTTTTCTTAGCACACAAAAAATCTTCATAAGAAAGTACATTCCATTTCGATCTAAAAGATTTTTTACATTCATGAGAAAATGGAAAAATTGACCAAACAACATTTGATATTGAATTCTTCATTTTTATTTTCAGGTAATATTTGAATTTAATTAATACAGGATTCATTATTTATAACTGTAGTTTTCCTATAAATAACATCTGATGAGGAAGCCTAAATTGGCTTCGAAACACGTTGGTCCTCAGTAGTATATGAAAGACGGAGAGAAGAAAGAGTAAGAGGCTGGTATGGTTGGCTTTTTTTTCCTCTGTTTCTTTTTGTTGTACATTTAGTGTACATTTGTCTCTAATGAGCCGCAAAAGTTGGTAGATTCGAAGTATATTTTTAGTTTGTTAACCTTTTGGGTGTTTTTTTTTTAGTACACAAAAACTTTTCATAAGAAAGTAGATTTCATTTCGTTCTTAAAGATTTTTGACATTAATTGGAAAATAGGAAAATTGACCAAACAACATGTGATATTGAATTCTTCATTTTTATTTTCAGGTAATATTCGAAATTAATTAATATCGGCTTCATTATTCATAACTGTCGTTTTTCTATAGATTACCCCTGACGAGAAAGTCTAAATTGGCTTCCAAACACGTTGATCCTCAGTAGTATATGAAAGACGGAGAAAAGAAAGAGTAAGAGGCTGGTATGGTTGGCTCTTTCTTTTTCTTCCTCTGTTTCTTTTTGTTGTACATTTATTGTACATTTCTCTCTAATGAGCCGCAAAAGTTGGTAGATTTGAAGTATTTTTTTAGTTTGTGAACCTTTTGCTTGTTTCTCTTTTAGTACACTAAAACTTTTCATAAGAAAGTAGATTTCATTTCGTTCCTAAAGATTTTCGACATTAATTGGAAAATAGGAAGATTGACCAAACAACATTTGATATTGAATTCTTCATCTTTATTTCCAGGTAGTATTCGAAATTAATTAATATCGGTTTCATTATTCATAACCGTCATGTTTCTATAAATTACATCTGATGAGGAAGTATAAATTGGCTTCGAAACATGTTGGTTCCCAGTAGTATAAAAAGACAGAGAAAAGAAAGAGTGAGAGGTTAGTGTGGTTGACTCTTTTCTTTTCTCCCTCTGTTTCTTTTTGCTGTACATTTATTGTACATTTATCTCTAATGAGCCGCAAAGGTCGGTTGTTTCGGAGTCTATTTTCAATTTCTGAACCTTTTGGGTGTTTTTTTTTAGTACACAAAAACTTTTCATAAGAAAGTAGATTTCGTTTCGTTCTTAAAGATTTTCGACATTAATTGGAAAATAGGAAAATTGACCAAACAACATTTGATATTAAATTCTTCATTTTTATTTTCAGGTAATATTCGAAATTAATTAATATCGGTTTCATTATTCATAACTGTTGTTTTTCTATAAATTACCCTTGATGAGGAAGTCCAAATTGGCTTCGAAACATATTGGTTCCCAGTAGTATAAAAAAGACAGAGAAAAGAAAGAGTGAAAGGTTAGTGTGGTTGACTCTTTCTTTTCTCCCTCTGTTTCTTTTTGCTGTACATTTATTGTACATTTGTCTCTAATGAGCCGCAAAAGTTGGTAGTTTCGGAGTCTATTTTCAATTTCTGAACATTTCGGTTTTAAAGGTTTTTAATATTATAATAGTAAAAGAATATAAAAACTGACCAGACAACATTTGATATTAAATTCTTTATTTTTATTTTCAGGTAATATTTAAATTTAATTAATATAGGTTTCATTATTTATAACTGTAGCCTTCCTGTAAATTACCCCTGATGAGGAAGTCTAAATTGGCTTCGAAACATGTTGGATTGTTGGTCCTCAGTAGTATAAAAGGAACGGAGAGAAGAAAGAATGAGAGGCTGGTATAACTGGCTCTTTTTCCCCCTATTTTTTCTGTTGTACATTTATTGTAAATTTGTCTCTAATGAGCCGTAAAAGTTGGTAGTTTCGGAGTCTATTTTCAATTTCTGAATTTTTTGGGTGTTTCTTTTAGTACACAAAAATTTTTCATAAGAAAGTAGGTTTCATTTCGATTTTAAAGGTTTTTGATATTAGTAAAAAAATGTAAAAACTGACCAGACAACATTTGATATTAAATTCTTTATTTTTATTTTCAGGTAACATTTAAATTTGATTAATATGGGTTTCATTATTTATAACTGTAGCCTTCCTGTAAATTAACCCTAATGAGGAAGTCTAAATTGGCTTCGAAACACGTTGGATTGTTGGTCCTCAGTAGTGTAAAAAGATGGAGGGAAGAAAGAATGAGAGGCTGGTATGGTTGGCTCTTTTTTCTCCCTCTTTTTTTTTGTTCTACATTAATTGCACATTCGTCTCTAATGAGCCGTGAAAGTTGGTAGTTTCGGAGTCTATTTTCAATTTCTGAATTTTTTGGGTGTTTTTTTTAGTACACAAAAATTTTTCATAAGAAAGTAAATTTTCTTCAACCTTCAAGAAATTTCTTCGATTCCTTTCCTCACAATGGACGATCCTCGCTTGGTAATGAAGTTACTTTCTCGCTTTATGAGTTTATGGTGAATGCTCTAGCGATCCGATTCTCAGTCGAAGCTCGAATCATTGATGCCTCGATTGTAAGTTACACTTTTACTCAAAGCTAGAGTTCTATTCCGTAAGTGAGTTTCTTCTCCGAGTCGTTTCATTTTTATTTGCGACTGCCACAGCACTTCAGTTTTCGCGCTTCAATAATTCTCCCTTTTAGAGCAGTAAAAAAACTGGATATCAAAAGAAAGAATGTGATTATAGCGAGTTCGATAATGGAGAATAAAATTTAGTGGAACTATTCTTTTTACGAGAAGTAAATGCACGCGCGCGAGGCGCGCATTCACGTCCCTGGATTATTATTTCCTAACATTATATTCATAATTCCCGAAACAATAAATGATAGTTAATAATTTCGAATCAAAAGTATTTGAAATAAAGAAGATAATTTCAAAAGGTTTTGAATTGAAAACGTTTCAAATGAAATAATCTTAGATTAGGAATTGGAATTGTAATTGGAATTGAAAACTTTTGAATTCAAATAATTTTCAGTTCGAAGGGACTAAAATTTGACAATTTGAAATTGAAAACTAAATTGAATGTTTCAAAATCAAAGCTTCTGAAATTGTAGAATTTTTAATTGTTATTATATAAAAAAATTATGATTGAACATTAAAATTGATTAGAAATATTTTTCTGATCAAGAAATTAATTCAATGTCATTTTCGCCTTCCAAAATGGAAAAATGTCCAATTCTAAACCTTTAAAATTGAATTAATCTAGAAAAAAGTTTAAAATGAAGCAATTTTAAATGGGAAACAATAAAAGTGAAAAAAATTTATACTACAGAACGTTGAAAATTAAACTAATCCGAACTTCATTCAAAGCTGGAAAAAAAATTTAATGCCAAGAGTTGTGATATTAAAAGTTTTTTATACTCAAACTTTTTGAAAATTTGAATTATTTTAAATGAATGTAAACACGGCTAGCCTCGATTTAATTCAACCAGAAAGTGCTTGCACGTCCAGTTTCCCTTTTATACGTGCTTCGGGGATACTCCTGGATATTTCAGGCCAAGAAAGGTAAAATCGTACTACACGTTTTTGAGAACAACAATTTTTTTATTGTTAATGATAAAATTATCTCGTTTTTCCCAAAAATGACGCAAAATATGAATATCATCTCATAGATCAAAATTTTTCCCCTTCCTGAAATCTATCAAATTATACCCATACTACATGTTTATTTAGGGTATTTTAACAAATTAAAAAAAAAAAATTTTTAATCGTCTAAAATAGCTTGAAGTTCAACGAACTCCAGGATTTTATTTTTAAAAATGTTTGTTTTTAGTTCAGTAACAATGTGAAGAACATGTTTCATTAGATTATTAATGTTCCTGAGCTTCAAAGTAAAGGAAAATTGGTTTTTATTTCCAAAATTGAAGAATTCCTTTAATCTTTAATCTTTAATCTATAATATATAATCTTTATCTTTATCTTTATATAATATATAATCTTTAATTTTTAAAGATCAAGAATGTTATTTTTCTCGAAAACGACGCAAAATATGAATAGTAGTTCATAGTTCAAAATTGTTCCAATTCCTGAAATCTATGAAATTAAAGCGTTACATAATTTTTTCCATCAGCAAAAAGTTGTAAGACATCCCAGATATAAAATTAAGAAAAATATTCTTGGTGTTCGCACCTTTGAGTTTAAGACACTTCAACAGAACCTTGCGGTTAATCTAATGCGAGCCACCATCCTTGCACCGTACATGTGCGCGCTCAACTTCGTTTGCTAATACCTTCGTCAAATGTCGAATGTGCCAAGAGGTGGCAAATAATCTGACTAATAACATCATAATGAACCTTTTAGAACCATAAATCTTTAGATACAAGGTGGAACCTCGGGGAGCTTTTGATTAAAAGAATGTCTACATTGTATATTTTTAAAATGCATGATTATAAAGTGAGGGAATTCAAAGCCAAGTCAATATTCGTATTTCTCGTTTACATCATATTAATTTATGACCACTCAAATGAGAAAAAAATTGCAACATTTGAGTTTATAATCTTATAAACAAACTTTTTAAAACGATTTCTTAAAACACTGAAATTAAAAAATATTTATTTGATTCATAGCGTTCTAAAATTGAAGGGACTTATTAAAAGATCACGAAATTCGGAAAAAAGTTGTTTCAACTTGTAAGCTATCTAAGCATTGCCCCTGTACCGTACAACCGTCTTTACAGAGCCGCGAACGGGCCTCAGCACCAGGCGTCCATAAAACGCGCAGTCGCGGTATCTCCCACCCACGCCAATATCGCAAGAGGGCATACGCGACTTCGAAAAATCGAGAAGGCTGGATCATGATCCAAAAATACATGGTCTAGCCATCAGCCCTCCCAATTACTTCCCCAGTCGCACGCTACCACAACCAGCCATCTTGCTTGTCAGCGGCGTATCTAGGGAAAATAGCCCCCATGGCAAGCAATGAAAATTGTATGCCCCCATGTAAAACACCTCTACCACCAATTTTCCGTTTTTTGTTTGTTTGTAATTTTAGTTTAATTTTAAAGTAAACAACTAATTTTGGTAGAATTTGAAACAATTATCTTTTTAAATATTTGATATATTCTTAATGAAATTATAACTTTAGAATTTCATATCACACGCTTACCCGCGTTCTTACTAGATGTTTATTCATTAATGTCGTACATTTGTGTAAACAAGGATCATTTTCTTTTATTTAAAAACATGTATATCATTTCAAATAATATACACTGCATAAACTTGTATGTTTATTTCATTATTATATATTATAAATTCATTATTTCATACGAATATAAGATCTGAAATCTCACTTTGTGTACACTGAGAGGCCTTTTTTTGTGATCATTTACGTGCATGTAAATACGAATTATAAAAACTGAAATTATCATTATACACACATTTTACATTTATTTATTTGTGCTTCGAGACCCAAAACAAAATACTTTTTCTTTTTAGGTAATGATACTTGATTTCATTTGCGTTAAAAGGTAAAATTTTTCAGGTGCATTGAGAGGATATGTCATCCATATTTCTTCTACATTACAAGGATTAGAAGTTATATATTTTTCAATATTTCATATTATTTATGGCCCAAATCACATTATTTTCAAACTGATTTAATTGATTTATAGCTTGTACAATTCCTTTATCTTTTACTTGAAATCTTCGCTCATCGAATTCACTTCATTTCAAATATACTTCATTCTCGCGCGCTCCCTTATCAAGTATGGCTGGCTGTGGTAGAGTTGCCTCCTATTGGTTAATTTTTTTTAGTTGTGCGTGGCTTGACCATGTATTTTTAGATCATGAGCTGGATGCTGGTCCCGAAACCGGCATTGAGGGGTTCGCTGGCGAGTGAGAAGGATCTAGGGTTATCTTGAGGCAGGCCAAGGAGTCTACTCCTGCAACCGAGTTTCGATCTACCCTAGCTTACCGTACAGGCGAACAGGCTGGAGAGTCTACTCTCGACACCGAGTTCGATTGCGGTAAGCATAAAGGTCTTTTGTTCGAGTCACGAGAGTTTAAGGGAACGACCTTCTGTACCATCTTCGAGAAATTTTGCTTACATTACGGTAAAATAAAATCCTAAGTCCGATATTTTGCATCTTATCACTCTGTCTTAGATTTATTTTACTAGATTCCTGATAGCGGAGGCGAACGGGCTAGAGAGTTTACTCTCGAAACCTAGTACGTAACCTATCTAGAAATTCGTCTTCTAAAAGTACTTGAGCTGATGATAACATCGAGAAGTTTTGTATCTTGAGAGAAATAGAATGAGTGATCCTTTTTTTGAAAATTAAGCTGCGGAAAACTCAACTAGTTTAAGAGAATCTGAAAGAGAAATAGAGACAGAGATTGAAACTTAGATCGCCGTGAAATTCGAGTTCTCTGACAAAAAGAGTACAAAAATAGAGATATCTTTGCGTGGCTGTTGTTTTTGTAGCTCTGCTTTCAAACGGTCCAATAATGATGCATAGTACGTTTCTGTTATAGTTTTACCCTTCTTCAAGCAATCAATGAGGATAACTTTTTGGGAATCCCATAATGCTGTGGCCATCACCTTCCCAGCTGCCAAAATAGCCTTTGCCTTCTTTGGCGCAACTTCACTACGCAGAAGCCGCTGCTTTGACTGCTGCTTTGTCTCGTGTGCATAGTGGTGAATCCAGGTTTCGTCCGCAGTCAATTAAATGAGCCCAGTTGAAGCAAATTGGCCTCGTGAATATTGAAATATCACGTGAGGAAGACAAAAATAAAATTGCAAATCGGAATTTTACTAATAATGTATATTTACAAATATGTTCCATAAATATTGTATACCTTTTCTCCATTCGATCATATTTCATAAATTGAATTATGTAATTTTTCTTTTTTGAAATAAAGGAAATTGTTTCACGTGTTTCAAAATTTGTTGTGTAATTTTGAAAAAGAATTCAAGAGGACTTGACGTGGAGCCTCTGTGCGTTATTTCGCTTTTAGGACATGCTAAAAAACTATGATGTTTGCTAGGATGCCTATTATTGCAAAATATGATGAGCATGTAATCATATTTTCCTGACAAATAGAAATGAGGAAAAATAGAATTCAATAATGGATTTTTTGAGAACGTCCTAATAAATCCTAATAATAAAATAATAATAAAAATAAGTCCTAATAATAAAATATTGTTCTAATGAAGTCGCAAAGATGTAAGGATGTCATGAAATTTGTTTTGCCCAGTGAGAAGATAATACATGAACATTAAAATGTTGTTGTGTGTTCGAAAAATGCTGATTCGTTCCTTCTCAGCTGCTGCCCTAGTGGCATTTGTATTCACAAATAAAGAGTAGTTGCCTCCTTCCAAAGAGTAAGTTTTGCATTTTCATTTTAATATTTTAAGATTCTAACTATAGTTAAAATTTTGATATTTGATTCGTTCAGGCTTACAAAAACTGCATTTTTGTTGGAAATACAATCAAATTTTTTTGGGAGCTCAATTTTGAATTTTCAGATGTTCCATGAGGGCCCCGGTAGGGGGCTCTGCTCTTTCGCCTTCACGGTTCTTCGGTTAAAATTTTCAGGTCCAAGGGGTTGATGTTTTTCTGACACAACAAATTTTGATATTTGAGTAGTTTAAACTCATAAAAAATGCATTTTTAGTGAAAATTTGATGACAGTGTTTGAAAGTTGGACTTTAAAATCTCAGATACTCGACGGGAGTCCCCACAGTGGCCCTGCTTGTTGCTATCATGCCCCAGTTTACAAAAATCAAGGGGGAGAGGTGTCGAGAACTTTCAAAGAAGCTGCGGGGAATGTTTCGAGAATATTCGGTTAAAATGATTGTCCCTGTCATCGGTGCTCTCGGAGGTGTGAAGCCCTTACTGTCCCGTAAACTCGAAGTCATATCTTCGTGTGAAAAAATGCCAAGGCACTTGCGAGATGGATGCAGAAAGCTGTCATTCTTGGGTCGCTCCGTGTCCTCAAGACACATAAGGGTTTCGCCGGCCCTCCATTGTGATTCCACCATATCGCGTGGTCACCCATCTCACGGTTGTAAACTATACGCTGGCCATAGGCGTAATTTACCGTGGTTCTACTGTGAGCCAATTTCATTTTCCTGGATGACAGTCGCTCCCGTGGGGACCCTGCAGTGGTTATAGATCAAAATATGTTCAAAAATGATGATGGGACGATTATTAAAAGTATTTTTCAAAATTAAAAAATTACTCATGGGCCCCTCATGGCCTGAGGGCAATCCACGAGGGCCCCCTACACCTACGGGAGCCCACTTCATTTTTCTACACGGATAGTCAAAACTAAATGAAAAATCAATGTTCAATTTTTTAAATCCTGAAAATGTAATTCGAACGCTCAGAATCTCTGGTGCTTAAAATTGTGCCACTTAAAACTTCAAAGCATTCCAGAATGAAGAATTTGAGAATAAATCTCAAACTAAAATTGTAAAGCAGTTGAAGTTGCATAACGCCGAATATTAGGAACTTGGAATGATAGAATTAAAGAACTTTCAATCACCGAAACCTGAAGAATTTCAAACTACATGAATTTGGAAACTTTTGAAATATATTTGAAAATTCCACAGTTAGGTATTCGAATCATTCAAAGATAAATAGGATTGAATTAAACAAATTTTAATTTTTCGAAAAAATTTGTATATTTGTAGTCTTTCAATTGAAATATTTTAACATTGAACCGTTCAACATTGGAAAGTGTTGCATGCCGATATTATTTTACATTCTTATACTTCTTGACAGTTAGGAGTTAAATTTACACTTTGTCGAACTATACTGGAACCTCCATTCAATGGACCTCAATTTACCGTCTTCCGAGATTTTCCGCCGACTCAAATTTGTTGATGAGGGAGTCCAAGGCGCCAAGAGAGAATCACGTGAGCGCAGCGGTGTTTATACGTTCCGTAGCGATAAGGCGGGCAGTACAAATACTCGCGTGCATATTTCGCATTCATTTTTAGATACACGTGGAAAATTCTTTTTTCATTAATAAGTCTTCATTAATAAAAAAAGGTCCATCCTTAATTATAACAAAAATCTACATTTGTGCAAAACACAATTTGCTATTTTAATGTATTCCTACTGAAAATGGTCCATACGGCCCTGTTTATTGGGGATATAGAAATTCTTGGAAGAGCCTCACGGTTATAGCAGGCCATACCCGAGACTGACGTTAAACAGAGGTTCTAGTGTAAGTTATTTAGAGATTGCTTAACATTTTTTTTCCAAGAATGCAAGGTATTTCGATCACATGCGACAATAAAGAAATATTGGATCTTATTCGAAAATATGAAGGACAAAGGGGTTTTAATTTTTTAAAAATTACAAGACTTCCACATGAAAATGTCAAAGTCCTTGGCACAGCAGACCAGATTTCGCACTTCAAGGACCAACTCTTCTCCCATAGGATCGATTATGAAGTTCATATCGAGGATGCTTTTTCAGGAAATTAGGGGAATAACGGGGGAGTAAAGTTTTTTTGAATAAAATTAATATATGGGCACCATATTGAATTTAATGAGCAGCGCTTAAGATGACAAGATGGTATGTATTGCATTTTTATCAAGATGGTTGAATTTTCAACCAAAAAGGGCTAATTTTCTACCAAAAGAGATCAATTTTCAACCAAATAGTTGAATTTTCAATCCACAAAGATGAATTTTCAACCAATTGGTCAAATGCTTGAAAAAGAAACTTAAACCAAAAACAGTTGCATTTTTCGCCACATAGTTGAATTTTCAAGTCAGGAACACGATTTTTTTGGAAGACAGATGAATTTTCAATCCAAATGAACGTACTCTCTATCCGAAAAGACAAATTTTCAACAAAACAGTCAAATTTTCGACCAAAGTAGTTGCATATTCTACAAAAGAGATGGATCATCAACTAATAAAATAAATGTTTAACAAAACATTTCAACTCTCAGAGACGAAGTTGAATGAATATCAAGAAGATTAATTTTTCACCAAAAGAGACGAATTCACAACAAAATACATAAATTTTCAAACAAATTATTGAATTTTCAACAAAATAATAAATTTTCAACAAAATGGTTCAATTTTCAACTAAAATGATAAATCTTCAACCAAAAAATGAGCTTTCAACAAAGAAATTTAACTATCAATCAACACTTAAAGGCCTCGGACTCACTTGAGAGATCGAAAATAGTGTCAATAGTGTCACAAATTTGTAAAAAATAATGTCAAGGTAGTGTTTTAAGATTCTTCAAGAATTAAATTTATATATGAATGCAAATAATGAATAGAAGAAGGTGTCATGTAAACATGAACAATGTTTTTATTGAACTAAAATCTTCAAAGCATATTTAATATATAATTATATAACATAAATTAATGAATACAAAAATTCATAGGATCTCTTTCTTGCATTCTCATCTTTTGTTGTATAATTCTTTCAGCACTATTTTGCGTGTATAACGATCGAGCGAATAGACTGTGATTGCATCCTTCGTTGGATTCCAGATTCTTTTCCGTACTGAAAGAAAAAAATCAATTGTTTTTATTTATGTGAGAAAATTTTTTCTTAGCCTTTTTCGAAACGCAGTCTTTACCGAATTGGCTTTTTTTGTAGCTTACTTGACGTTTTGATTCACTTAAAAGTTTTCTTTATGGTCATACTTTTTGTTTGTTTCTCGTTCATCCTTCTTGTTTGTTCCCCGTTCATCTTTGTTTGTTCTTGTTGTTTGTTCCTTGTTCATTCTTGTTGTTTATTTCTTTCCAATCATTGTTGTTCGTTCCATCCTTGTTGATTGTTCCTTATTCATTTTTGTTATCTTTTCCTTGTTCATCCTTGTTGTTTATTCCTTCTTCATACTTGTTGTTCCTTTCTTCTTCATACTTGTTGTTTATTTCTTCTCCATACTTATTGTTTATTCCTTCTGCTTCCTTGTTGTTTCTTCCTCCTAAATCCTTGTTGTTTCTTCCTTGTTCAACCTTGTTGTTTGTTCCTTGTTCATTCTTGTTGTTTATTTCCTTCCAATTCTTGTTCTTTCTTCCATCCTTGTTGTTTTTTCATTATTCATTGTTGTTGTCTGTTCCTTGTTCATCCTTGTTGTTTATTTCTTGATGATCCTTTTCCCCCCTGGTTATTCATTCCTTCTCCATACTTGTTGTTTATTCCTTCTCCTTCCTTGTTGTTTCTCCCTTCTCAATCTTTGTTTTTTGTTCCATGTTCAACCTTGTTGTTCGTTACTTCTTCATTCTTTTTGTTTATTTCCTTCCAATCCTTGTTGTTTGTTCCTCATCCATTTTTGTTGTCTGTTCCTTGTTCATCCTTGTTGTTTATTCCTTGATGATCCTCTTTCAACCTGTTTGTTTATTTCTTCTCCATACTTGTTGTTCATTCCTTCTCCTTCCTTGTTATTTCCTCCTTCTCAGTCCTTCTTGTTTGTTCCATGTTCAACCTTGCTGTTCATTTCGTTTCCATGCTTGTTGTTTTTTCCTTATTCATTTTGTTGTTCATTCCTTTTCCTTCCTTATTGTTTCTTCCTTTCTAATCCTTGTTGTTTGTTTCTCGTTCAGCCTGGTAGTTTGTTTGCTAATCATCCTTTCTGTTTGTACGTTGGTAATCCTTGTCGTTTATTTCTTCCCCATCCTTGCTGTTTGTTTCTCCACCGTCCTTGTTGGTTGATTCTTGTTCATCCTTGCCATTTGAAGCTTTTTTACCTTTGTTGTTTATAACTTTTCCATCCTCGTTATTTGCTCCTTGTTCAACATTGTTTCTATTTTCTTTCCCATCCTTGTCGTTTGTTCCTCATGCATTTTTGTTGTTCTTTCCTCGTTCATCCTTGCTATTTATTTCTTGTTCGTCCTTGTTTTTATTCCTTCTCCATAATTGTTGTTTATTCCTTCCCTATTCTTGTTGTTTATTTCTTGTTCATCCTTGTGGTTTACTTCTTCTTCATACTTGCTGTTTAATCCTCATACATCCTAGTTGTTTGTTCCTTGGCTATCCTTGTTGTTTCTTCCTTTCACATCCTTGTTGCTTGCTACTTCACTATCCTTGTTGTTTATTCCTTCTTCATTTTTGTTGTTCATTCCTTGTCTATCCTTGTCACTTGTTCCTTATTCATTCTTGTTGCTTATTCCTTCTCCATCCTTGTTGTTTATTTCTTGATAATTCTTCTTCAACCTGGTTCTTTATTTCTTCTCCATACTTTTTCTTTATTCCTTCTCCTTTCTTGTTATTTCTTGCTTCCTAATCTTTCTTGTTTTTACCTCGTTCAACCTTATTATTTGTTCCTTGATTATCTTTGTTGTTTGTACCTTGTTAATCATTGTCGTTCATTTCTTGCCCAACTTTGTTGTTTTTTTTACCGCTCATGTTTTTTGATCCTTGTTCATCCTTGTCGTCTGTTCCTTTTTCATCCTTGTTGTTTATACCTTCTTTATCTTTACTGTTTATTTCTGGTGCATCCTTGTTGCTCGTTCAGTGTTCATCCTTGTTGTTTATTTCTGCCCTCCTTGTTGTTTGTTCTCTATGCATCCTTGTTGTTTGTTGTTTGTTCATCCTTGTATCTGATTGTTTTTCCATCCTCGTTGTTTGTTCCTTATGCATCCTTGCTGTTTATTCCTTGTTCATCCTTGTTGTTTATTTCTTGTTCATCTTGTTTTTATTCCTTCTCCATAACTGTTGTTTATATCTTCTCCATCCTTGTTTGTTCCTTGTTCATTCTTGTCTCTTCAATTTCTTGGGAGAATCTTTTTTTGTTTTTGTGAGTTCCACGTAGTTTTTTTGATTTTATTTAGTACGTCGTTATTGGAAAATTTTCCTTTCCTTTTTCTTGATTTTTTTCTGACAGAATATTTAGGTTCAGCAGCATTTGAA
Source organism: Melikaiella ostensackeni (assembly GCA_032362435.1). NCBI lineage: Eukaryota > Metazoa > Arthropoda > Insecta > Hymenoptera > Cynipidae > Melikaiella > Melikaiella ostensackeni. The sequence goes on from JAUMHM010000088.1 coordinate 12,533,190, forward strand.
GATTTTTGAATTTCTTTTTACGTTTCAGGTCACCAACCCCTTTTTTCCTTTTTGATTCAATTTCCTTAAATAAATTATAGATGTCCACCATATGTCCTCGATCTGTTGTTCCTTTTTTAATTTCTCAGCAGCGGCAAGCATTTTATTCGCCACATGAGCAGCTCTAAAATCCTTCCGATTTAAAGCTCGTTCTCTTTCTTGGCCTTTTCTACCTAAAAATTCGAACTCTTCTCTTTTGAATCTGTTGTTTGTTGAATAGTTTTACATTTCTGTTGAAGCTCACTAACCTTCTTATTTTTCACTTCTAGTGTGGTGAGTCAGAGGCCTGCACTTACTGAACCTGAGAATATTAACACAGCCACACAAAAAAAAGGTCAAGAACTTTTAACGAGACACATGTATTCCTATGTATTTTGAGTCGCTGAATCCGAATCTGAGGTCGAAATCGTCCCACTGAGGAGCTCATTTATTTGCATTTTTTGAATTAACTCAAAAATCCAGTGTCAATACCTGCTGCTGCACTAGGTACTAGTGGTAATGACAACTACCCTGAAAAGGGAAGTGTGGAATGATTCACCATCCGGCCCAGTCAGTAACCAAGCTAGCAAAGGCGCGCTGCCCTGCAGGGGTATGTTAGGGTGTGAGAATGAAGCCGTGTGAAAAAAACGCACAGTTGTAGAAAAAATCAGGATCAATTCTGTTACATTTGTACGAAATACAAAATCCTAGAATATCGGAAGAACATTACTGAAAATATTTATGACATGTATGCAAAATACTTTAACGTTAAGTTTCCGAAACGAAATGAAAGCTGCGCTTCTTATATCATATCCTTCGCTAGTCATGCAATGTTGTACACATGTGAAGATCGTGGAAACAATGGAAGCTTGAAGTTTACTGTTTCAGTAATCTAGAAGAAACCGCAAAATGAAAGGATTTGTTACTTCTACATGAACGATGCGAAGGAATGGAGAATCTTCAACAAAAAATCAGCTACTTATAATACAGTCTCTTTGGTAATAGAACCACAAATGAAAAAAACTGCAAACATTTCAGTAGACACTGGCACCTTTCATTCTAATACTAAAAAAATGAAAGCAGTGCAAGAACATGAGAAATGCACAAGCAGTAGAGAAGATTCCGATACTGAATTCTGATACAAAAACGAGCCGTTAAGAGACGTGGACCAGAAAATAATTAAATGACTCAATTTGAGAGTTGAGATTGCCTGAAGATTGTGCTGAACAATTTGCTTCAACTCAGAAAAAAAGTAAATTTAGCAACAGGAACGAAGACAAGTGTTTATCGGAACAGAGAACAGCATTTTTGGAAATACTACCATCTTGATCAAGAACTGTCTTTAGTCTATCGCACGGATGATAATGGACTTATGGGTGAATTGAAACCAGAAGTTTACAATGATCAAGAGAGTTCTTCATAGACTCTTCTGAACGAAGCCTGCAGGCCGTCTCATTGCACAACACAAACGCATATGCATCGATACCAATAGCTTATTCGACAAAACTCAGAGAAATTCACAGAAGTATGAAAATCATCTTGGAAAAAATCAAGTACGAACAACATAAATGGTAAATTTGTGGAGATTTTAGAGTTCTCTCAATACTTCTGGGACAGCTATCAGGAAATACGAAGTATCCTTGTTTCTTGTGCTTATGGGATAGTCGGGATCGTGACAATCATTACAGAAAAAAAGTTTTACCAAAAAGAAAGTCGCTGGAAAAACAACTCAGAAACGTCATCAATGACCCATCAGTGGAGCCATCAAATGTTCTCCTTCCACCTCTTTATATTAAGTTGGGTCTCAAAGAACAATTTGTGAAAGCACTAGATAAAGAGGGACAATATTTTCAGTATATAATGTCTCAGTTTTCCCAATTGTCTGATGCTAAGTTAAAAGAAGGACTAGATTTCAAGAATGTTGTTGAACAATTCCTGTCAAACGTTAAAAGTCCAAAGTGAAAAAAAAAATTTCGAGCATGGTCGATGGTTTCAAAAAATTGAAGTGCTTAATGAGTTTGTAGCTCCATTTCATGGACTCCCATGTTGAATAGTTTCCTGGAAATCTTGGGGACTACAGTGGAGAACGGACTGAAAGGTTCCATCAAGATATTAAAGTGATAACTCTGGGATAACAAAATGTAATCGATCGTTGAAGAAGATCAAATTGGCCCGTAAAAGGCAAATTTTCTTTGATTCGTCCTCGCTGAATATTTGAAACGGACATTACGTTTCCTCCGCAGAATATCCTGACTCGTGCATATTCAAGGACTTTTGTACCGAATGTTCAGGACATTGTTATGCTAAGATCGCGAAAAGGCTTCTCTTAGCATATTTCGACGATATTTTCAGTCTCTGGCGCAGCTGGCTCCGGTGAACCACCGCCCATCCCAGGCACCCCACAAACTCCCCACCTAACCTTCACAGAATTTACATTACCGATTTTAATTACTACGGCATTATTTTATTTTTGTTACTAATTTTCAACTATCCAGTTCGTGTCATCATTTTTATTCGAGAAAGAGAATAAATCCCGGAAGACGAGGATCCCAAAAAACCACCAGACAGTGATGTATATACGAGACAAAGTCCATCCTATATGCGTATGTTACCTTGCATTCTTGCATTTTCTGCTACACTAATTTGTCTAGTTTTTCACTTTTCGCTTCCTATCTCTCGCTGCGGTTTCCGAACAATCCTTTTATTTTATGTCGCTTATCCAATCCTACCTTGCATAAACACTGTGTTGCTATTTTATGCCACAGCGAGTTTAAGTTCTTGCAAATTTCAAAAGCAGAGGAAAGGATAGAAAACGAATAATTGAATTTATTTAAATTTGACTCGTCGGTCTGAACTCCGTGAAATGGTAATATTTAAATAAATGAAAGAACATTGAAAATAGGGCAAAATGTTAAAATAAAAAATTTCACTGTTTTGGTGATTATTATAATAGTGTTGAAGAAACACTGAAGGACAAGGGTGGAAAAAAATTGCTGAGATGGTTTGGTCTTGTTGGGAGAATGAATGAAGGACGTTAAACGAAGCAAGTGTATTTGGGTAAGATGAGTGGTAGCTGACCCAGAAGTAGACCGAAGAAGGAATGGTTGGAATGTGTGAATGAGACTCTAAATCGAATAGATATAAGGAGTCGTAGAAACACTAGAGCTTGCATGAAAAGATTTATGAATGTAAAGGAAGCAAAAGATGTATGTAAGGATAGGGATGTATGGAGAGCAATTGTCTATAAGAAGAAGAGTGACGCCTAAAACGAAAGATTTTCGATACTAATAGGCCCTCTTGGAGAGCTTTGCTGAGTGGATGTGGTTGGGCTGAAGAGTATGGATGTGGGGCTATGAGTCAGTTTAAGAGTTTCTGTATGAATCGTGATGCATGATAGCTTTGTGAAGCCTTCCACCTCGGGTGATTGCTAGAGAGATTGATCAGCTACCTGTTTCGGAACGGTGTTGTGGAAAGAGAGTGTGGTTTGAGTGAGCAACAAGCGACTTCTAGATTGATCCAATCAATTATGATTTAATTGATAATTAATTATAATTACAGGTATCATTGAATATGATTATCTATCAATTATTGGTCTGATTAAAATTGTACAAATTTCGAGTAGACAGCTTTCAAGAATTAAATATTTCAATCTGACGGCATTTCAAAATATTGAAAAAATTTGAATTTTCCGTAATTCAACATTTTTTGCATTATTTCAAAAATTATGGAAACTCGAATCTTGAAAAGGAAATTATTTCAACATTGAAGGAAGGGAGCGTTCATTTATGACGTCGGGCTTTTTTGGTGCAAGCGGGTCCAGGAAAATCTTTTAGATCCTCACTTGGAGGGGGGGGATGGGATGTTCAAGGCATTTCTTACGTACGTTTCCACTTTCTAATTATTTTTTAAAAATATGCTGATTTGGAAGCAGTTTTGTCTGTCAAAAATTACTCTTTAAAATATTATACACATTATATTTTATTTCTCTTATTTATTTCTTATTATATAATATTTTATATTATGCATGTCCTATAAATATAGAGTCGAGGAGTTTACCATGAAATCTGGTGAAGGCCTTTCATGAAATCTCGTGAAATCCCTGTAAATCCTTGAAATCCTTTGAAATCCCTGAAAATCCTTAAAATCCTTTGATATCCCGTGAATTTCTTTGAAAATTTTGTAAATTCTTTCTAATTTTTTGAATCATGTGAAAATTCTTTGAAATATTTTCGAATTCCATGGACATCACACATATTCTCTTCAAATTCCTTTGAACCAATTGAATTTCCTGCTAATCCCTTAAGATACTATAAAAGTGTAGAAATACCTTAAAATTCTTGGAGATTTCGTAAAATCTTTTGAAATCCTTAAACTATACATACCGGCATAATGTATAAAATCACGACCTCGCAATAGGTTTTCTGCTGGGTTCACGAAATTAAATTCAAATTCAAATTCCGAAATTTCAAAGTATTACGAGATCCCTTGAAATATTTGAAATCCCTTCAAAATTCATTGAAATCTTTCAAATTCGTGGAAACTTTTCGAATCTCTTGAAATTCCGTGATATATTCGAAAAACTATTAAAAATTTTTGAAATCATTTGAAATCCCCTGACTCCTTTTGAAATATTTTGAAATCTTTGAAAATCCCTTGGACTCCATTAAAATTCTCTTAGCTTCCGTGAAATATCTTGAAATTCTTGAAATCGCTTAAAATCTTTAAAATCCCATGAACATCCCTTATAATCCTTTTAAATCTCTAGAAAGCTGTTAAAATCCTTGAAGTTCCGTGAAATATTTCGGAGTATGACGAGATCAATTAAAATCTTTGAAATTCCTTCAACATCCTCAATAATATTCGGAAATCCTTTGAAACTCCGTTAAATCTTTTGAAATCTTACGAAATATTCTAAAATCCGTAGATATACTTTGGAATCTTTGAAATCTCTCAAAATCCTTCGAAATACTGTAATATCTTCAATACCGCTTTAAATTCCTTTCAATCCGTTAAAATTCCGTAAAATTCCCTAACATCCTTCAAAATTCCTGAAAATTCTTCAGTATCTCTTGAAATCCTTCAAAATTTTATTAAAAACCGTGACTTCTTTTGAAATATTTATAATCGCTTCGAATCTTTGAAATCCCATAAAAAATCCCTTACGATATTTCAAAATCCCTCAAAATCTCTAAGAATTGGTTAAAATTCTTGAAATTCCGTGAAATATTATGAAGTATTACGAAATACCTTGAAAAATTTAGAGTCTCTTTAAAATCGACGGAAATATTTTAAATCCGTGGGAATCTTTTTGTGTCTCTTAAAATCCTTTAAAATCATTTGAAAACCTCTGATTTCTTTTGCAATATTTCGAAATCTCTCAAAATCCCTTCAAATCCGTTAAAATCTATTGAAATCTATGGATATCGTTCGTAAGTCTTAAAATACCTAAAAAACCGTGGAAATTCCGTTATTTTTTTTCAAATATCGCAAAATCTTTTTAAATCCCTTGCAATCTCTTAAAATCCTTTGTAATACGCGGAAATCATTCTTAAATTCTCAAATTTCTAAAGATCCTTTGAAATACTTCGGTTGATCCGTGAATATCGTTCCTCAATCTTAAAATCCGTCAAAATTCCGTGATTTTTTATGAAATACTTAGAAATGTCTTAAAATCCCTTGGCATCCCTTAAAATATTTTGTGAACAGCGGAAATCGTTCTTAAATCTCAAAATCCCTGAGAATTTGTCGAAATCCCATGATTCCTTTCGAAATATTTCGAAATATCTCAAAATCGCTTGGAATCCCATAAAATCCTTTGTAATTCACGGAAATCGTTCTTGAATCATAAAAATCCCTGAAATTCCTTCCAAACACTTCGGTATCCCTTCCAATCCTCTAAAATCATTTAAAATTTCGTGCTTTTTTTGGAAATATTTCGAACTGTCCTATCAACCCTTGGAATACCTTAAAATCCTCTGTAATCTGCGGAAATCATTCTCAAATACTTGAAATCCCTAAATATCCATCAAAATCCTTCGTTATCTCTGGGAATCCTTCAAAATCCTTCGAAATCCCGTGATTTTTTCTGATCTATTTCTAAATCACTCAAAATCCCTTGAGATTCCTTAAAATTATTCGTAATATACGGAAATCGTTCTCAAATCCTCAAAATTCCGTGATTTCTTACGAATATTTTGAAATGTCCTAAAATCCCTTGGAATCCCTCAAAATCTTATGTGATACGCAAAAATCGTTCTTAAGTCTCAATATCTCCGAAAATCCGTCGAAGTCCAAATGACTTTTTTGAAATATGTCTAAATCTCTTAAAATCCCTTGGAATCCCATAAAATCCTTTGTAATTCGCGGAAATGAATTTCGAGCCATCAAAATCCCTGAATACCTTCGAAATACTTCGGTATCTCTTAAGAGCCTCTGAAATGCTTTGAAATCCCGTTATTTTTTTCAAAATATATCGAACTGTCTTAAAATCCCTTGGAATTGTTTAAAATTCTTTGTAATCTGCGGAAATGATTCTTGAATTCCCAAAATTCCTAAATATCCGTCGAAATCCTTCGTTGTCTCTGGAAATCCTTCAGAATCCTTCGAAATTCCGTGATTTCTTCTGAAATATTCGTAAATCACTTAAAATCCCTCGGGATTCCTTAAAATCCTTCGTAATCCGCGAATATCGTTCCTAAATCTTAAAATTCGTAAAAATTTCGTGATTTCTTATGAAATATTCAGAAATGTCTCCAAATATCTTGAAATCCCTTAAAATCTTTCATGAGCCAAGAAATTCGTTCCTTAATTTCAGAATCCCTGAAAATCCGTCGACATTCCATGAATCGTTTTGGAATAATTCGAAATCTCTTAAAATCCTTCGGAATCTCATAAAATCATTTCAAAATGTCTAAACATCCCTTGAAATCCCCTAGAATCCTTTCTAATCTGCGGAAACCGTTCTTAAATCCTTAAAATCCCTGTATATCCGTCGAAATCCTTCGTTATCTCTGGAAGTCCTTCAAAATTCTTTAAAATCCAGTGATTTCTTTCGAAATACTTCGAAATCACTTTAAATCTCTTGGGATCCCTTAAAATCCTTTGCAAGGCGCGGAAATCGTTTCTAAATTCTCAAAATCCTTGAAAATCCTTTGAAATACTTCGGTATTTCCTGAAATCCTATGAAATCCTTTGAAATCCTGTGATTTCTTTTAAAATATTTATAAAAAGCTTAAAATCTCTTGGAATCCCTAAATAAATTTTTGTAAAATGCGAGAATCGTTCTTAAATCTTAAAATCCCTGAAAATCCGTCAAAATCCAATGATTTTTCTTGAAATATTTCGAAATCTCTTAAAATTCCTTAGGATCCCTCAAAATCCATTGTAATCCCCGGATATCAGTCCTAAATCTGAGAATCCGTCAAAACTCCGTGATTTCTTGTGAAATATTCAGAAGTGTCTTAAAATCCTTTGGAATCCTTTAAAATCTGTTGTAATCTAGAAAAAGCGTTCTTAGATTCATATAACCCCTGAACATCCGTCGAAATCTTTCGTCATCTCTGGAAATCCTTTAAAATCCCGATATTTCCTTCGAAATATTTCAAAATCACTTAAAATCCCTTGGAATCCCTCAAAATCCATTGTTGTCCGCGGATATCGTTCCTAAATCTTAGAATCCCCAAAAATTCCGTGATTTCTTCGTAAGATATTAGGAAATGTTCTAGAATCTCTTGGAATACCTTAAAATCTTCTGCAAACCGCTAAAATATTCCTTAAATCTCAAAATCCCTGATAATCCGTCAAAATTCAATGATTTTTCTTGAAAGTCCTTTGAAATTCTGTGATTTCTTTTGAAATATTGAGAAAAGACTCCAAATCCTTTGGAAACCCTAAACAAACTTTTTTTAAGCCGCGACAATCGTTCTTAAATCTCAAAATCCCTGAAAATCCATCGAAATCCTGTCGAATCAGTCGAAATTCCGTGACTTTTTGTGAAATATTCAGAAACGTCTTAAGATCCCCTGGAATCCCTCAAAATCTTTTGTGATTTGCGAAAATCGTTCTTAAATACAAAAATTCCTAAAATTCCGTGGAAATCCCATGATTTCTTCTGAAATGTTTCGAAATCTCTCAGAATCTCTTGGAATCCCATAAAATCCTTTGTAACTCGCGGAAATCGTTTCTGAATGACTAAAAAAAAAAGAAAAAACTTGAAAAACTTCTGAAAAACTCCGGTATCTCTTGAGATCCTTCAAAATCCTTTGAAATCCCACGATTTTTTTCAAAACATTTCGAAATCTTTTAAAATCTCTTGCAATCCCATAAAATCCTTTGTAACTTGCGGAAATCGGTCTTGAATCATTAAAATGTCTGAAAATCCTTCGAAATACTTCGGTATCTCTTGAAATCCCCTAAAATCCTTTGAAATGTCGTGATTTTTCTCCAAATATTTCGAAATCTTTCAAAATTCCTTGGAATCCCTCAAAATCCTTTGTAATCTGTGGAAATCAATCTTAAAACCTCATAATCCTTAAATATCCATCGAAATCCTTCGTTACTTCTGGAAATCCTTTAAAATCCTTCGACATCCCACGATTTCCTTTGAAATATTTCAAAAGCACTCAAAGTTCCTTGGGAACTCTTAAAATCCATTGTCGCCTGCGGATATTGTTCCAAATGCTTAAAATTTGTGAAAGTTCCGTGATTTCTTTAAAATATTTAGAAATGTCTTAAAATCCCTTGAAATCCCTTCAAATCTTTTGTAAACCGCGAAAATCTTTCTTAAATCTCAAAACCCCTGAAAATTCGTCGAAATCCCATGATTTTTCTTGAAATATATCGAAATCTCTCAAAATCCCTTGGAAACCCATAAAATCCTTTGCAATTCGCGGAAATCGTTCTTGAATCATAATATTCCTGAGAATAGTCTAAAATACTTCGGTATCACTTGAATCCCTCTAAAATCCTTTAAAATCCCATGATTTTTTTCGAACATTTGTTATCTCTAGAAATTCTTCGAAATCCTGTTTTTTTTTAATACTTCAAAATCATTTAAAGTTCCTTGGGATCCTTCAAAATCTTTTATAATCCTTTCAAATCCTTTGTAATTTGCAGGAATTGTTTTTAAATAATTGAAATCCATACAAATCCATGGAAATCCTTCGGCTTCTTTTGTAAGTCTATCGAATCCTTTGGAATATCGTGATTTCTTCGAAATATTTCTAAATCTCTTAAAATTCCTTGGAATCCCTCAAAATCCTTCGTAATCCACGGAAATCATTCTTAGATCCTTTGAATCCCTAAAAATCCACCAAACTCCTTCGGTTTCTCTTAAAACCCTTCGAAATCATTTGAGATCTTGTCACTTCTTATGAAATGCTTGAAAATTTCTTAAAATCCCTTGAAATTCTTTAAAATCTATTGTCATTCACAAAAATCATTCTCATATCTTTAGAATTGCTGAAAATCTATCGAACACCTTTGGTATCTCTTGAAATGTGATCACTTAAAATCTGTGAAACCTCACGTAATCCTTTGCAACCGTTTAGAATACCGTAAAATCTCTGCAATCTCTCGAAATCTTTTGCTTCCAAATCACTGGAAATCATTTAAATATTTTCAGTTCCCTTGAAAACTTTCGGAATCTCGTTTACGGTAAAAATAATTTATATATGTGTACATCCATATTAAAACAGCCCACTTTGTCACTTGTTAATAAGGTTTCACTTCAGGCAGAATTCAGACTGAAATTAACCCTTTTCGACAAGGGACAAAGTGAGCTGTTTTAATATGGACGTACACATATTGTTGATATATTAAGAAAGAAAAATCTTACGTAAGAAGAAGGGGGGGGGGAAGAAATCCTAAACTTTCAAAAATCATCCTTACGTAATTAATGGACGTTCCCTAATCAGAATTGGAAAATTTTTTATTCTCGTGAAATTTTGCTTCCTTTTCTAAATGAAAGGATCTTCTATTTCTTTGTACTTGATACAAATATTTTAAATTAGAAATTTAATGATGCATATACTTCTCATAACAATATGAGTAATACTTTTGTTTGGCAAGTGAATTATTATAACTGTTATTCTTATGGTCATGGGACACACGTGACCAGAATACCTTGCAATATGCTCGACTCGTAGAATTCAAATTAATTTCGCGTCCGTAGGGTCGACGGTGATAATAAAAATTCATCTTCTTCATGGAGCGTAGGTAACATCTGTGTGGGACTTAAAAATTCTACGTACGTTGTTTATGTTTTTTGCTTTTTATTTTTTTTTCAGGAAACTCAATCTCGGAACTTCCGCTGGTAGAAAAAAATGAATAACTCAGTGTCTGCTTGCACATAAATCCTTTGGGAAAATATGTATATTTATGAGTAGGTTTCATCACTTCTCATAATAAAGAAAGCCGAGGAAGCTAAGATAAAGTGCCTCCAGTCAGAACTCAATCAATAATCAATATCTGGCAAAAAATCATAAAAGGGAAAATTCGACGAAAAAATTGAGGAAAAAAGTAAGCTAGCTAACAATTTATTAAAATACAGAATAAAGTTAGTAATTATTTCATCAAAGATACATAATGGCATTTTTTAATATCAGGGAAAACTTTGATCCGAAATATTTCATGTGAATGATGCGAATTGGAGCGTAATGTATATTTGAAATGTAGCCCATTTTAATGATGGGAATTATGGTTTCATCAGTTAAATTGCGATAGATTGGATATCAAATTTATGCACCTAATGTGCTCCATTACGGGAAAGTTATATATTCATGATAACATTCAACTGTACTTCGCGCCTCCTCCGAAAGATCACTAATGGTAATACCCCGCACCTGTGCCCTTAATGACACAGGGTTGACAGTATTTTTAAACTTGCGCACTATACACCATTCCATGGTCCTAGTGACTAGTCTGTCCGCTCGGTCCAGTTCCTCATTCCTTTTCCTTGTGCCCAAGGAAAGCCACATGGTGTATTGAACTGAAATAAATATTTTGATAAAAAATAGAAAAACATCACCACTCTTTAGACGAGGAAGGAGAAAGCAGTGCAGATAAAAAACTGTTTGAATTGGAAAGAAAACTGAAGGCGAAAGAACGAAAAATTCAGTGTATGAGGCAAAATAGTAAGTATATAACCTAAAAATTTTTCAGGGTCATCTCGAAGAAAACAAATATTCCAACATTGTTGGAACTTTATATGAACTGTTAACTGAGGAAACAAGTTTCCTCAATAAAAAACAATGTTTTTCATTATTCTTAGTCTATTTTGGTTAATGGTTTGTTGGTTTTTAATTGGGACAAGTGCTCCTCCAACAGCGTTGGATCCTGGTGTGCCTCTATCAAAGGCACAAGTTTCCTCAATAAAAACAATGTTTTTGTTAAGATAATGCACATATTTCTCACATAAAAACGTTTATGTTGAGATAGGGACAAGTTCCCACAGAAAACAATGTTTTCCATCTGACATTTATTGGAGGTTAGGACAAGATCCAATGACCTATAAAATTCAAAATATCAACTAGGCGAGACAACCGAATACAGGTATGTGTTTTTACAGGATACGAGGCGCCACGAAGCAGCCGACATGAAGGAACTTCGAGGAAACGATACCAACGAAGATCACACAGCCGTTCTTGGAGCCGACAGAGGCACGAATCACGCAGTCGTTCTCCCACTTGGCATACACGTAGAGCATATAGTCGCTCTTTGTGCCGACATAGATGCAGATCACGAAGTGATTCATCTCGGCGGTCGCGATATGATAAATACAAACTTACTCATGAGTCGAGAAGTGGATCGCCAAGTCGAGACTCAAGGTACATACAGCGAGATCCCTCATATACCACCTTGATCAAAAAGTTTTAGGACTTTATTTTTAGAATCAAAAATACAAGTTTATTCATCATAATCGA
>JAUMHM010000088.1:12545228-12565176 GCA_032362435.1 Melikaiella ostensackeni
GCAAAATGCCGTAATTATGTGTCTTGGAAAAAAGATCCACATTCGGTTGCAATCAATGCATTCACGATAAACTGGAGTGAAAATTTCTTTTATGCTCTTCCCCCCTCTGCTATCATTCCGAAAGTTTTGAAAAAGATTCTCAACGAGGAAGCGAGGGGAATCCTAATTGTTCCAAATTGGCCAAGCCAACCTTGGTTTCCTCGATGTATGGAAATGTGCGAAACCAAACCCTTGATTGTTGAATCACAATTTAATCTTCAATCTTCTTCTAATAGGAAACCACATCCACTCTGGCGTCAGCTTTCCCTGGTGTGCGGAATATCCTCCAATAGGCGTACACACTGAAGGGCATGTCTTCAGCAACGATAAAAATCAACATCGGTTCATTGGCGGAATCTTCCTTACGTCAATACGAAGTCGGACTAAAGAAATAGTGGAAGTTCTGCCTTTCAAATAATACTGAGGTATTTTTGGCAACAATAAATCAAGTTTTGCAATTTCTTACGAATGAGTTCGAGAACGGAGCGTCATATAGTACTGGTAATTAGATCAGCAGTAGCACTGATCCTTGGACCAGAGGTTGGGGAAAACTCAGACATAAGAAGATTCTGTACTGCACTGTGAACATATTGAAATTAAAATTCCTGCTCGCTTATAGACATGAAGCGATTTTGACACAGTCTTCAAGTCGGTGGATCGAAATTGTCCTGGAAAAAAGTGGTATGAATTCTTCAACATTCTCAGCATACAACACTTGACTCGCAGAGACGTCTACAGCAAAAAATAAAGGCGTAAGCATCGACCTTATCAAAAAAACAGCAGGCTGGACAGAAGCATCTCAGACCTTTGCCCGCTTTGATAATCGGAAAATAGAACCAAAGGCTGAGAGCTTTGCAAAGACCATCTCAAACTCAAAAAGAAATCAAAGATTTCAAATTTTCTGTTTTATACAGTTTCTGACCTATTTTCCGTACTCCTTTAAACATCTACCATTAGTGATCTGGAGGAGGAGGCGCGAAGTACAATTTAATAATTAAACGAACTTACCTACGTGAAGTTCTATTATAAATGTACGTAGCGCCTCCTCCGAAAGATCACTCTCACTCTTAGGATTTCCCTAATTATTTGATGATAATCCTAACATTAGAAAGTACGGAAACACACCAAAAATATGAGGAACTGGACCGAGCGGACAGACTAGTCACTAGGACCATGGAATGTTGTATAGTGCGAAAGTTTAAAAAAAAATACTGTAATCCATGTAGCATTAAGGGCTCTGTGGCGGGGTACTATCATTAGTGATCTTTCGGAGGAGGCGCTTCGTACAATTATAATAGTACTTCACTTAGCTAAGTTCGTTTAATTATTAAATTATCTATCAATATGATAGACAGAATGTGTCTATTTTTATAATATCAACGCGGTGTTAATTATAGAAGAGTCTAGGCACACCGAAAATATGTCTTTATTTGGCCGACCCAAATTAGCATATTTTGGTTTTTGTCACGTCAAAATTTAGTGCTCATTTGATGTTAATTTTGTGCCATACTCACGAATTTTGTAATTTTGAATTTAAAACAATAATTAATCGTACTGTGGTTTAAAACTAAGCTGGCATTTCCACACTGTACAACATGTAAAGGAATTTGAAAATTGCAATTGTCAATACAGAATAATTTGGCGCTCAATTAGTGCTCTCAAGTTACATAAACGAAAATGTTCAAAAACCAAATTCTATCACTGAAAAACCACCCTTAGAAAGCAAATGAAGAAATCGCAGTTGTCAATACAGGATAATTTAGAGCTCAATTAGTGGATTCAACATACATAAACAAAAATTTTCAAAAAAAAACCTTTATTCGTGAAAAACCACAATTATGAAGCAAAGTTCAACAACTGAAATGGGTAATAGAGGATGCTTTAGTGCTCAAATAGTGTATTCCAGTTACAAAGAGAAAACTAAAAAAAAAAACACATCACTGAAAAACCACCATTATAAAGCAATTTTGAAAATCGCAATTCGCAATAGATAAAAATGTAGTGCTTAATTAGTGCACTGAACTTACAAAAACTAAAATTTTCATAAACAAACTGCCATCACTGAAGAACTGCATAGTTGGTTTTCTCAAATTAGAAAAACACTGAAAAATCACCCTCGAGAAGCAGCTACAAAATCTAAATTTTCAATACAGGATAATTTAGTGTTCAAGTAGTGCTCTTAAATTACATAAACAAAAATCTTCCAAAACCAAGTCCTATCACTAAAAAACCACCCTTGAGAATCAACTTTCAAATCTCAATTTTCATTACAGGATAGCTTAGTCTTCAAGTATTGCTCTCAAGTTACATAAACAAGAATGTTCAAAAGCCAAATGCTATCACTGAAGGACCCCCATTGAGAAGCAAATTCAAAAAGTCGCAATTGTCAATGCAGGATAATTTATTGCTGAATTAATGCTCTCAAACTACATAATCAAGAATAAACCAAAATAACACCTATCACTGAAAATCTCAATTAGTTCATTTAAATTAAATGAATACTGAAATATCACCCTCAAGAATCAGCTTTCATATCTCAATTTTAAATACAGGATAATTCAGTTCTCAAGTAGTGCTCTCAAGTGCCATAAACGAAAATGTTCAAAAACCAAATGCTATCACTGGAAGGTCACCATTAGAAAGCAATTTTAGAAATCGCAATTGTTAATACAGGATAATTTAGTGCTGAATTAATGATCTCAAGTTGAATGATCAATAACTTAAAAAAATAACACTTATCACTAAAAAAGCACCCTTAAAAAGCAAACTTAAAAAAAGCAATTGGCAATACAGGATAATTCAGTGCTCAATTAGTTTTCTTGAATTAGATAAATACTGAAAAACTACCCTCAAGAAGTAACTTTGAAATCTCAATTCTCAACACAGAATAAATTATCGCTCAAGTAGTGCTCTCAAGCTACATAAACAAAAATGTTAAAAAACCAAATACTATCACTGAAAGACTTTCCTCAGAAAGCATATTAAAGAATCGCAATTATCAATACAGGATAATTTAGTGCACAATTAGTGCATTCAGGTTACATGAAGAAAAATGTTCAAAAACCAACCCCTATCCTTGAAAAACCACCAAAACAAAGCCAATCCTAAAATCGCACTTGGCAATGGAGGATAATTTAGTGCTCACTTAGTGCTCTCAAGATACATAAACGAAAATTTTCATAAGAGAGCCCTTATCATTGAAAAACCACTATTAAAAAACAAATTTGAAAATCACTATTGGCAATACAGAATAATTTAGTCCTTAATTGTTGCTCTTAAGTTACATAAACAAAAATGTTCGAAAACCAAATTCTGTCACTGAAAAATCACCCTTAGGAAGCAAATTTGAAAATCTCGATTGTCAATACAGGATAATTTGGTGCTCGATTACTGAATTTAACATACACGAACAAAAACTTCCGAAAACAAACATCTATCTCTGAAAAACCACAATTATGAAGCAAAGCTTAAAAATTGCAATTGGTAATAGAGGATAGCTTAGTGCTCAAATAATGCATTCAACTTAAAAAGACAAAAATTTTCAAAGACAACCCCTGTCACTAAAAATCCATGATTAAAAAGCAAATTTAAAGATCGCAATTAGCAATACAGGATAATTTTGTGCTCGAATTTATAAACACTGAAAAACCACCCTTAGGAAGCAACTTTGAAATCTCAACTTTCAATGCAGAATAATTTAGCGCTCAAGTAGTGCTCTTAAGTTGCATGAACAAAAATGTTAAAAAATCAAATACCATCACTGAAAGACTTTCCTTAATAAGCAAACTTCAAAATTGCAATTGTCAATAGAGGATAATTTAGTGCTCAATTTGTGTATTCAGGTTATATAAACGAAAATTTTCAAAAACCAACCCCTATCCCTGAAAAAGCACCAAAACAAAGCAAATACTAAAATCGCAATTGGTAATACAGGAGAATCTAGTGCTAAATTGGTGCTCTTAAGACAAATGAACAAAAATTTTCACAAAACAACCCCTATGACTGAAAAACCACTATTTGAAAAAAATTTAAAGTCGCTATTGGCAATACAGGATAATTCAGTCCTCAATTGGTGCTCTTGAGTCGCATAAACAAAATTCTTCAAGAATCAAATTCTATCACTAAAAAACCACCCTTAGAAATGGGAGTTTGAAAATCGCAATTGTCAATACGGGATAATTTTGTGCTCAATTAGTGAACTTAACATACACATACAAAAACTTTCGAAAACAAACCTCTATTTTTGAGAACCACAAATATGAAGCAAAGTTCGAAAATTTCAATTTGTAATAGAGGATAGTTTAGTGCCTAAATAGTGCTTTCAGCTCACAAAGATAAAAATTTTCGAAAAAAACTCTTATCACTGAAAAACCACCATTATAAAGCAGTTTTGAAAATCGCGATCGGCAATGCAGGATAGTTTAGTGCTCAAGTAGTGCTCTCAAGTTACATAAACAAAAATGTTCAAAAACCAAATGCTATCACTGATAGACCGTCCTTAAAAAGCAAACTTAGAAATCGCAATAATCAATACTGGATAATTTAGTGCTGAATTATGCTCTCAAGTTACATAGTCGAAAATTAAAATAAAAAAACACCTATTACTAAAAAAACAGCCTTGAAAAGCAAACTTGAGAATCTAAATTGGCAATGCAGAATAATTTAGTGCTCAATTAGTTCTCTTGAATGAGATAAATACTAAAAACCCCCACAGTCAAGAAGCAACTTTATAATCTCAGTTTTCAATACAAGATAATTTAGTGCTCATGTAGTGCTCTGAAGTTACATAAACAAGAATGTTCAGAAACCAAATCCTATCACTGAAAAACCACCCTTAAAAAGCAACTTTAGAAATCGCAATCGTCAGTATCATTGAAAAGCAAAATTTTGAAAACTGCAATCAGCAATACAGGATAATTTAGTGCTCAAATAGTGCTCTTAAGATGCATACACAGAAATGTTCAAAAACTAAACCCTTTTCCTGAATAATCACCATTCAAAAGCAAACCTTAAAATGCAGTGTGATTTAGCTCAATTAGTTTTCTTGAATTAGATAAAACCACCCTTAAGAGGCAACTTTGAAATCGCAATTTTCAGTACAGAATAATTTTAATGCTCAAGTGATGCTCTGAAGTTACATAAACGAAAATGTTGAAAAACCAAATCCTATAACTAAAAAACCACCCTTGAAAAGCAAGCTTGAGAATCGCAATTATCAATATCATTGAAAAGCAAACTCAAAAATCGCATTTGTCAATACAGGATAGTTTAGTGCTCAAGTAGTGCTCTTAAGGCATATGCATAAAAATTTTCAAGAGTCAACCCCTATAAATGAAAACCGCCATTTGAAAGAAAATTTGAAAATCGCAATTGGCAATGCTAGATAATTTAGTGCTCAATTGGTTTTCTTAAGTTTCATAAGCACTGAAAAGCACCCTCAAGAAGCAACTTTAAAATCTCAATTTTCAATACAAGGTAACTTAGTGCTCAAGTGATGCTCTCAAGTTACATAAAACAAAAATGTTAAATATGAAATCCTATCGCTGAAGAATTATCCACAAGAAGCAAGTTCAAAGAATGCAATTATCAATATCATTATAAAGCGAATCCAAAAATCGTAGTATACAATACAGGGTTATTTAGTTCTCAATTTGTGCTTCAAGTTACATGAACAAGAAATTTGCAAAACAACTCCTATCACTGAAGCATCACCCTTAAAAAGCAAATTCAGAAATCGCATTTGTCAACAGAGGACCTATTCGATAAATTATATAGATAGACTGTAAATTTTTCTATTTTTTTCTTTTCAATCGTTCTATAAAAGCTTACATTATTTCAAAATCTTGTAAGTCCCTTAAAATTTTTTAAATCATGTGAAAATTCTTTTGAATCCTTTGAATTTCATAGACATCGTACATAATCTCCTGAAATCCCTTTTCAACGATTTAGCTCCCTAGAAATCCCTTGAAATCCTTTAAGCATTGTGAAAATCCTTAAAAATCCTTTCAGATTCCGTGAAATCTCCTAAAATCCTCAAAATCACTTGAGATCTTTAAAATCTCATAAAAATTCCTTAGAATCCTTCAAAATCCTTCGTTCTCTCTAAAATTGTACTAGGTAATTTTTTCAAGCTCTTGAAATCTTTCAAAGTCTCTTAAAATCTGTAAAACCTCTCGTCATCCTTTGGAATCGTTTGTTATGCTCTAAAGCTTATGTAGTCCTTTTTTTTCGAAAATTTCTTTCAAATCTCATGAAATCCCTAAAAAGCTTTGTAAATGAAATGCGTAAAAATGGTTTTAGTCTTTGAAATGCTTTGCAGTCATTCGTAATACCTTCAAATCGCTCGAAATCTATTGTCATCCCTTCAAATCACTTGAAAACTTTCAAGTCTTTTTAAATGCCCTGAAATCTTTCGAAACCTTGCATTTTCGGGAAATGATTGAGAAGGCGGTGAAGGTAATGAAATAGATTTAGGGAACAGGAAAAAGAAGGTTTGAAAAAGATTGTGATAGGCGAATGAGGTTGTTTGATACGCTGGCATGGCTGGTATAAGGGGCGGAAGGAGAGATAGGAGATAGAAAAGTTGCAAGAGAGATATATTAGATGGACATTAGCGTTAGACTGGAGAACTCCGGGTTATATGGTAAGAGAAGAGGCTCAAAGGGATAAATTAAGAACAAGGGCGGGAAGGATAGCGTGGAAATTTGAAGAGAAAATAAGGGAGAGAAAGAGAGAGGTGTTAGCGGAAAAGTGTTAGAAAGAGGTGGAAGAAAGAGGAAAGAGGGCCGTAAAGCTACCGCAATGGGGAAAAGAAAGAGGAGATTTTCTTGAAGATCGAGTGATATTAGAAGAATAAAACATAGGCTATGAAGAATTGGAAAAAAAAAGATAAAGGAAAGCAGGTAGCAGATAGATGGGAGAGGATAGGGGAATCAAGATACAATAAATGGTATAAAGTGTTGAAAAGAAAAAGAGCGCCAAAACAGATGGGAAGAGAATTCGGAAAAAAGAGATGGATAAGGATAGCTAGACGGAGACTGGGAAATTGAATAAAAAAGCGAATGTATTGGGAGAAGGATAAAGAGAGAAAATGCAGAGTACCTGAATGGGTACAGAAGATATAGAAACAGGTATGGGATGGTTCTATGAGAGGAAAGAAGGAGAAAGGAGGATGGAAAGAGAATGTAAAGAAAATTTCAGTGGAGAAGAGACTGGGAGACGAATGAAGGAAGGAAATAGAAGAAGCTAGAGGAGTTAAAGAAGATGAATGAGGGAGTGTATGAGGGAGAGAATGGAAAGCATGAGTGGGAAGGAAAGGAAAAAAAAATAATATAAAAAGAATGTAATAAAGATGTAATGGTACGAAAGTTATGTAAACCCTAAGCGGACACATTATAAATCCATATTTACCCAAATGATCAACTTTCACCAGAGGTGAGAGAGTTGGTCCTAAATTATCTTCGGCTTTTTCTAGGGTTGCGTCCAGAAAAAAAAGATACAAGTCTTTATCGTTGATTGTCAGTGAACCCGAGGCCGTCACCTGAACATCGATATCAGAGTAGCAATCCTTCTGTGCCCGGAAGATCGAGATACGGAAATCGAATGTAGCGGGCAGCGATAAACTTGAATGGAATGCTTCCTTAATGCGGAGATATACTGCCGGTTGAAACTTATCGTTGCTCGTGGAAATAAACTCACCCCTTTTCGCGACCACTACCCCCACCCCAACCCTGTCGAGTCCTGCTCGAACTTCCGGCTTTGCCGTCGTCCTCGTCCACCAAAATGCAATTCTACGAAGTGATCTGGCAGAAATAGAAACGAACTGGGCCGAGAACGATAGCAGGCGAGTTATGCCTCAGAGGGCAAGGTAGATGGCACTATAGAAAAAAGAGGAAAGAGGGGAAAAAGATAAATGAAACGACTCATGGATCTCGAGGACTGTAATAATGCTGAGCACGTCCCAAGCAAGAACTCGCATAGACAAGGCGACTTTCAGTAATTACCTGTCCGATACAAAATCGATTTCGTTATGACCAAAAGATTACTAGAGAACTTATGACGTCGAATAAACGATTCGAGCGGAATGGCGAATCCAGTCGAGCATATGCTGAGATGAGGGCTTATTTTCGAATGTAGAGAGAAGATCATTATTATTGTAAGGGTTTGAGAGCAAGCACCGGTAATCCCAGTGCGTCCTCTTGTAGGTCTGTGCGTGACCCTACAGCCCTCTCCATACGGAGAGGGCTGCAGCCACGCCCTTGGCCGATATGTCTGACTCACTGATGCAGTTGCTGCCCGTGAGTGCCAGACGCTTCCCCGCAATTGGGCAATGACAAACGATGTGTTTAGCTGTCTCATCATCCTTTCCGCTCAGGCGACAGAGGGGGCTATCTGCGAGCCCTATCTTATGCCTATGATAGTTGAGGTTTCCATGCCCTATAAATTTGTCTGCTAGGAGCTTCACTTCATTCCTACCGAGCTTGCGTAATTCCGCAGGTTGTTTGAAGTTTAAATTTAAGCCCATAAGTGTTTTGGCCTTTCTGCAGCCAGTGGCGTTATTCCAATTGTTCTGATGTTCCTCGGTTAGCCAACTGTTAATTTCTTTAGTGACCAAACTACTGGAAATGCCTAATAGTTGTGAAAGAGAACAGAAAAGAGAAAAGCAGAAAGAAGTGGAGGAGGAAAAAGTGAAGAGCAAGAAGTGCGAAAGGAAGAAATGCAGGACAAAGAAGTGCAGAAGGAAAAAGGCAGATGTTGAGAAAAAAAAGTGCCGAAAACCTAGACGCAATTTTACGTCAACAAGGTTTTTCGAGTCGCCCTGCTATGCCTAACGACCACTCTAATCTGATTTTGATTTGATCTGAATATGAACAAACAGACTGCGGAAACTAAATAGGAATTGCAGATATCTTCCTGGGAATGTGCACAATGAGTTACGGTTTCTAGCTTTATTCTGAGCCATGGAGATTCGTCCGAATAGTGGTATTTGGTGACATATATGTTGAATATCGTATGTACTCAAGCTGCATTCCCATTCATCACTTGCCACGATACCTTTCTCTGATACTGCATCGACACACATGTATTGGTCGACACATGATACAGATTCTGCGACAAGCTCATGGGATTACAATTTCAAATACGTCCTAGGATGAATCCCTGTTATCACCTCTTTCCATCTCTTTCTCTCTCTCTCTGCCTCTCTCTTCACTTCCAACTTCAGCCATCCCTTTCAAACTCCAACACCACGTACCAAGTCCCATGCTGGGTCAACCTTCGAATATCAACCGTCTACTTGAAATAAGACATTGAGAGATGAAAATTTCCTCCGACAGCCACCAATCCTTGCCTCTTATTCACTTCTTATATATACCATACATCGTAGGAAAGATTCGAGGCATGATCAATCTATTCTAACGTATCAACGCACGCAGAAAAGTCACGTTTTCTAGTTAACTCACGTTTTCTGAGTTAAGACTTTGCTTTTCTGGATTTTATACTACGTACTTATAGGATATTTGCTTGAGTGAAATTTCAGTCACGGAGAATACGAATTTATTTCGATCGACCTAACAAGAGTGAAATGAACCGTACTGACAAATGACCCTTATATTTTGCTCTCGCATTCTTCCTCTAAATAGAAAGGTTCTGATTCAAAGTTGAAAGTGTGGGGAAGCTTTTGTAAAAAATCATTTCAATGGAAGTACATTTAGAGTTTTCTACCTGAACATGGAAAATTCATTTTGAGTCGTTTTTACTCGAGAACGAGGGGTACTTCGATTAACTAAATGTATAGGCTTTTAAATTGTATGCGTCTGATACTGATTCCTTTCAAGTAGGAAGCATTGAAGTGCAAATACTTGGTCGATGGCTTAAGATATTCAGATGGAAAAAATATGAAGAAACTTTTATAATTTTAAATGTAAGGACTTGAAATTTCAAGAATTTCGATTAATACTTCCAAAACTGGATGATTTTTTCTTCTTCATAAATGAAGTTTGAAGCCGGATCAGATAAAAATAAATATTTATTTTCGATTGTATATTTTGCTCAAAAATCGCTTTGGATATTCTTCTTTTCAATTTTGATTATATCTGAGAAAGAAATTTGGTATGTAGATTTTAATAAAATAAATCCTTTTCGAACAGAAAAAAAGTTGAGGTTGATTCATTAAATATCGTGAGAATGACAAAAAACGAATTTGAAAAAATTAGATATTTTGAAGAATTTTTATCGCTCCATTGGCAGTACTACCAGACACTATAAACAGAATTTTTTTAAACATGGAATGGTGATTAGTTGACATAATTCAATAAAATGTTTATGGCTATCTCTATACAAGAATTTTCATTTTTATGAGTTTTTAAAGTATGTTATTTTTCGTTTGTAAGTAAATTTTTTATTAAAGATTAGGAATATGACAACATAATGAGTACCAAATTTATTCACTCTGATAAGATGAATCGATTGATGTATTTAGAAACACCCTATGGGCAAACGAAGTTATAATATACACAGATTAATAATTTGTTTAAGGATTAAGAGAGAAAAAATTCTAAATTTTTGAAATACACCAAAATTTCAAGTATAAAATTTATTCGTCTTGATGAAATAAATCTATTGAACCATATCTGTAGCATAAGAACCATTGTAAAATTTTGGAGAAATAATAAAGACATTGAAATTCAGATTTTTTAATTTGTCATAATAAATGGACTATGATTTCCGGGTATTGCCCAAGCTCTTTTATAGCGGTTTTTATTTGGCACCAAGACCACTTGAAAAAAATGTTTGAAGTCTTTAAGGTTTCGAAATTAAGCAAATTTCATATCATTGTCCCCAAGATTCTACAATTTTGGATTGGAAGTGTGACAATTTGAATGATTCAGAATTAGATTCGTGATAGTTTGGACAGTTTCAAACAGAGATTTTCAAAATTGTGCAAATGAATGTTGAAAAAATGTTAAGCTGAAAGTGTCTGAGACATTCCAAAATAAATGACTTTCAAGATTAAGATGTAAAGATTGAAAAATTTCAATTTAAGTCATTCAAAATCGGTGAATATCCAAAATTAAATTATTTCACTTTCAAATCATTCAAAGATAAAATATTTAAAAGTCGTACAAAAGGAAGCAAGGAGAATTCTAACAATTTTCAAACTTAAATTTCTAAATGTTTTACATTTTGAAATTGGAGTGTTTCAACAAACATTTTTGATTATATGGCTTCAAAAAAGTGTGATCTCAACTGTGATGCATTCTTATTATCTGAAATACACTATTTCAAATTTCAGACGTTCGAAGTTGAAGAAATTTTTAGCCAGAATAATGAGAATGTAGACAATTCGAAATTTGATTGAGAATGTTTAGTATTCAGTCGTTCAATTTTCAGATAAAAGCATTTAGGAAAGGACTTCGAATTAACATTGTAACAATTTGAAGGATTTCGAGCGGATGTGAATGTTTTTGTTCTCAAGGTCAAATGATAAACTCTAAATATCTTTGTTGCTCTTGTGCTTACAAAAAAATGTTTAAGACAATGTTAGCCTTTTTTTATAGAAAATCTAATGGTGTTGTGTAATTTAATACAAGAAAATTTGTAGATGCATTTTTTTACACAATTTACTTTTTCTTTTAATAATTAGAACTTCAAGTGCACTGTAAAGAACTTTTCGGAAAAATTTCTGACTGTTAGGATTTTTAGCTGGCGCACGATTTTCGGAAATTTTTCCTAATACATAATTATAGTGGAAAAAATTTTCGAATGCTAAGATTTTTAGCCGGCGCACGATTTTGGGAAATTTTTCCTTATACATAATTATAGTAGGAAAAATTTCCGAATGCTAAGATTTTTAGCTGGCGCACGATTTTCGGAAATATTTCGTAATACACAATTATGTTAGGAAAAATTTCTGAATGTTAAGATTTTTAGCTGGTCTACAATTTTCGGAAATTGATCCCAGTACGTGGTAGAAAAAATTTCCAAATGGTAAGGTTTTAAGCTGGACCAGTATTTCCGAAAACTTTTCGAAAGGTTCGGCGTTTTTTTACCAAATCAGAGTGGGAAATATATTTGAAAAGTCGGGGATTTTTTCTAAGATTCCAGGAAAGATTTCAAATGCGAATTCCTCTATAGTCAAAAGATATTTTTGGTCTAGTATTATTACTTAATAAATGTTCATTTATACACCATCAGGCGCCACTACATACACAACCAATTAACGTATAATCATATGCGTTTTTCGAAATATTTCCTACTATTTCGTGAGCAAAATTTCCTACTCTTGAGAAGATTCGTCCAATCCCCTGCATATTATGATCATTTTTAATGTTTTGAAAATATACAAAACTTTTTGAAAATTTTGTTCATAATCTAGGAAAAATGATGGATTTCTCTGGGAAAAATATTTTGCCTATCGTTTTTCAAAATATTTCACACTATTTCGTGAGTAAAATCTCCTACTCTTTCGGAGATTTATGCAATCCTCTAACTATTATAATATATTTCCTAACGTTTCGGAAATGTCCCAGACTTTTCGGAAATTTTGCGCATATTCTAGGAAAAATAATCGATTTTTCTCGGAAAATTATTTTGCCTATCGTTTCTTGAAATATTTTCTACTATCTCGTGAGCAAAATTTTCTACTTTTTAGGAGATTTGTGCAATCCCCTAACTATTACGATACATTTCCTAATGTTTTGAAAATATTGCAAACTTTTTAGAAGTTTTACATTAATTCTAGGCAAAATAATAGATTTTTCTCGGAAAAATATTTTGCCTATCGTTTCTTGAAATATTTTATACTATCTCGTGAGCAAAATTTTCTACTTTTTAGCAGATTTGTGCAATCCCCTAACTATCACGATATATTTCCTAATGTTTTGAAAATATTGCAAACCTTTCAGAAGTTTCACGTTTATTCTAGGAAAAATAATCGATTTTTCTCGGAAAAATATTTTGCCTATCGTTTCTTGAAATATTTTCTACTATCTCGTGAGCAAAATTTTCTACTTTTTAGGAGATTTGTGAAATCCCCTAACTATTACGATATATTTCCTAATGTTTTGCAAATATTGCAAACTTTTCAGAAGTTTTACGTTTATTCTAGGAAAATAATCGATTTTTCTCGGAAAAATATTTTGCCTATCGTTTTTCGAAATATTTCCTACTATTTCATGCGCAGAATCCTCGAAATTTTTTACAATATGTACTCTGACTTGTCAAGATTTTTGATACGAATTCAATCGCACCTTATACCTTAATTCTCTTGAAATTATTTTTAGTTTTTATTTATATTTTCATTCAAAGATAAATAGAAAATCACTAGATAAACATAAAAACAATTTAAATGGTACCAGCGATTTCGTATCGAGAATATATACAAGTCTAGATACACTAAAAGTCCTAATTATTAAGAGAAAAACTAAATTATGTAGAAAAAAATGTGTCTAAAATTAATTTTCTCTTAAAATTACATAGAATTATTAAATTTGTCATAAAATATTATTCTAATATTGTTCTGAACATTTTTTGCAAGCGCGAAAGCAAGCGAAGATATTCAGAGTGCAAGTTTTCATCCGATTAAAATAAAATTTTTTTTAGCAATTTCCTTTTCAGGGTTTCATAGCCCAGGACAGAAACCCTTATGGTTTCGGTCAGGTGTCCATCCGACGTATAAATAATATGAAGTGAGAAGATGTATAGGTCAATGAGGAGAATGAGGGTGGGAGAGAAATGAGGAGCGGGAAGGGGGAATGAGGGGAAGTAAGGGAAAATCAGGAGTCGGAGTTTAGGGGGAGTGAGGGGCTCGGAAAGAGATGAGAGGATAGGGGTAATGAAGGGAAGTGACAGAGAGAGGAGGAGAAATTTGGTTGGTGACAATTAATGAGGGAAAGTGTAGATTCATGAGGGGAAAAAGAGAAAGGAGGGCAGAGAGGAAAAGCTAGGGTTTTGGGGAGGAGGAGTAGTTGGCCGTTTCTAAGGGATATCAAAGAAGGAAAACTATACCAGCAAATTTTATCTCAATTCTACACAGTATAGGACAAAATAGGATCGGATAGGACAGGACAGAATAGGATAGGATAGGACAGGGCTGATTAATCTCTTCAGCAATCATCTCAGGTGAAGAGCTTTAAAAAGCCATCGTACATCACTATTCACACATACACACTCAAACTTTATATTATTTAGCAAACTGTGGTTATTAATGTTTTGAATATGCACGTAATTCTTGAAAATGAGTGATGGCTCTCATTTCAAATTCTGCTATCCGCAGTGAAATATTCATAGTTTGTATCTTCTGAGATACCTATTCAACAACTATTTATATTTTGTCACCAATTCTAGAGAAAAGAGAGGAAGCTAACTGAAGCATATGCCCTAAACATTTATAATACTTTCAAACATTATTTTAAAGAAGTTAAAAGAAAAGACGTGAAAAAGTGAGAAGCTAGGGAGGAAGGAGTGAAGAAATGCATCATGAATTAGTACAGAAGAAACTAGATGAAAAACAAGAAGTTGAGAAGTGAGATGTTGAGAAGGAAGAAGCTGAAAAGAAAGGAGGGGTGCAGAAGGAGTAATTTAAGATGGAAAAAGTGCATAAGGAAGAAGAACAGAAGGACAAAGCGGATGAGGAAGAAGTGCCAGAGGAAGAAGAGAAATAATGGAAAATTCTGCCCTTTCGGTGTAAGAGTAACTTGTTTGATTCTAGCCTTATCATACTGCCGGGGATCAAGGAATGTATATAATAAGGGTAAATGAGGGATATATGGGAGAAGGGATAGATTTTAGATCAATCTAGAAGTCGCGCTTTGCTTATTAGAACGACACACTCGTCCCACAGTACCACTCCGACTTGGTTCGATGATCGATTTTTCTAGCAATCATCACACGTGAAGAGCTGCACAAGGCCATCGAACATATAAACGATGAAACTTCAAATCATTTATCAAACTGTCGTATTATATATTTCCTACTTCTATGAATGTACTCTTAATTTTTGAAAATGAGTGATAGCTATCTTTTCAAATTCTGCTACCCGCAAAACAATATTCAGAGCTTGTATCCTATGTTTTCGGGTAGATGTTAGCATGTCCTTATTCTTGTGAACCGGGGATTTCTTGTAGTTCCTTTTAGTGAATTTCCTCTGACACTAGTTTTGCTCGTTGCCTGTTTTAGACGAGCTTTAAGGATCAACGTTTTCCCTTCTTCCAGATCCTACTTTGGAGTCCTTAGTGGAAACAGCACAAGCCAAGAACTCGAAGGATATTTGTTCAGAGTAAACACAATGTTCGACCTGTACAGCGTACACTGACACTAGTTATCTTCCTGCATCTGAGATCTCTCGCGTCGTGCTGTAGCTTTCATAATAGAAGTCAAGTTTGACTCTGTTATTAAACCTCTAGGAAGAATATTAGCTGCGGCTATTAAATAATCGGACTGACGACCTAACAATTCTTATTTATTGAATTAATTAATGGAGCTGTAGTCCCCTTTCCGATCTCTACACCGCTCTACACGAATCTTCTATTGTTTGAAGTAATGTTGCAGGTGTTTTTCTGAGAGGTCTTCCATGAGCCGCGCCGCTTTTCCCTCCACACTATCCATCGATTTGAATCTGGTTCCTTCAAGCTCAGACTTGATCTTCGGGAACAGAAAAAAATCACATGGGGCTAGGTAAGGTGAGTACGGTAGGTGCTCCAATACGGGAATCTTGTCCTTCGCCAAGAACCTCTAGACAAACAGCGCCTTTTGTGCTGGCGCGTTGTCCTGGTGAAAAATCCACGAGCAGTTCCTCCACATTTCAGGTATTTTTTTTCTTACGCGTTGTGACGTGGTATTTTATACCACGCCCAAAATCATTAAACTCGCCTCCTTTTAATATCTAAAATTTTGAAATATCAAATTAAAACGAATACCAGGTCGAGCACAGAATCCACTTATGAACTTTCACCTGTTAGGAACCTCGAGAGCGGTGGCTTGTTGCCAGAAATAAACCCCTCGGGGCCTAGGATTTTGTATTCCATCTCTCCTAACCATCGCCAGACTGGGGGTCTTTATTATAAATAAAATATAACCATCTATTCGCGTCGAAATTCTAGATTTGTTTTTCACTAGGCACTCTCAGGGCCGGCTGGCCCTGCTGCCAATCACAAGTCACACACAATACTAGACACAACATCACGACTAGGCGGTCGTAAATAAATTCCGCTCACTCCACGCACATGACAACATTTCATCGTTGCGAGCCGCTAGTTTCCACGACAAAAACAAGCGGTACTGAATCAGCTGATATCAGCTGATTTTGGCAAGCGCACACTAGTAGGTCGGTGTGCCTCATGGACTTGATTTTGGTTTCAGTGGCGCACTCTCGTGACGTACAGTGAATTGGGCTCGCCACTGACCATGAACAATCTAGAGACTTGGCTAGGGATAAGATGGCGAGTTACTGGAGGACGTTGCCATAGGAAGTTTCCGTGATAAGAGATGTATGTATTCGCGCCTAAAGTCAGGATGAAGCGTTCTTTTCGATCATTATGTGTTCGACCAATTTTGATGACTGTAGCCTCCTCCAAAGTTTAGTTCACAACGGGATTATTAAAATTAAAAGTGTGATTGTACTTCGGATGTTGGAAAGCCTAGAGTAGTGGTAATTGTCTACCTCATTTCGCAAAACTCTGGAGCCTAAGAGGCTTGGACCAATAGTAAAAATAGAGTTCAACGAAGCTGCCGCGAACGTGCAAGATATGTCCGTTCATTTCGCTTTCCGCTACATGATAATGTGCGCTTTCCGAATGTCCATGTTCGTGGTATTTATTTATTGAATTTATTCTTGTCGAACTTTTCGCTATACGGGAGTGCAATTTTATTAGTCTGGTAATGGTTCACGGTGGTGAATCGTGTATGTTTTAGTTGCTGCAAAATGGCGTGGTCCTTGACTTGCCCTTCTGGCATTATTCTCGACATTTTGCCGCAACAAGTCATTGCGTTATTATTTACGAAAATAGTTTGGGAAGTTTTAATTATGATGAAAAATGCATCGATGTTTGAATGTCGTTCCAATTTAGCCGTCACTAGGCGTAAAATCAGAGCTATGCTTCCCGTGTAAAATCGGTTTAATGACATGAAGTGGTGAATCATTTACTTTACTGAATCCTAGTTTACATGTGAGGCGTTTCGGCCAGAAATAATAAAATAATAATTGTTACCAGAACTCAATGATTTCCTACTTTTATTATTGCCATAGTAAGAATTCGCTACCCCTTACTTCCAAAACACTCTGTGTTAGGCTGGCGGGCCTGTCAACTTCAACTAATTGGGAATAAATATGTCATGAGATTTTCGGATATTTTGGTCTACAATTTGAAAATATTCTGGTGCCTTTCAGGCTTAATTTCAGTCGGAATATTCCAAAATAATAATTTATTCGGAAGTTAGCATTTAAAAAAAATAAAAATTGAGACTGATGCTCTTGAAATTCTTATTTATTCGATTATTCCATATATATCTGAGAATATTCAAAGTTGACGAAAACTCGAAACTTATTTTGAGGACCTTAGGTTAGCAATTGTTCTCCAGGAGATTAAGAAGTGATAGACTAGTTTACAGATCAGCTACTTATGGACCATCCATAAATTACGTGACATATTTTTTGCCAATTTTTTACCCCTCCACCTATGTTACGTAGTTTTTTCAAATATTTTCAATCATGTCTCACTAAATAAAATTTTCGTGTATTCTATTTTAGTACATAGAAATATTCATGAGGAAATAGATTTCAGTGCAATCTTTAAGGAAATTTTAAAATAGAGACATTGAGCTCGAGATTTGTTTCAATCTGCAGGGTTGCCTATGAATAGGATTAAGATTTTTTAAACTGAGGTTTTAATGATTCAGTCAATTCACCAAAAGACATAATTTTATTTAAATATTGAAAAAAAAATTATGAATTTAGCAATCTTTAGAAATTCGTGATCAGAAAAATGGAATAATATGAATAAATTGGTTCTAAATCAACTTGTTATTTAGTGACTGAATTACAAGAAATTAAAAGTTGTTAAAATGAAAAGAAATAAAATGAAAATGATGTAGAACATGCAACGAAGGTACTGTATTATCCTTGAAAAATTAAAATTATTAGTACACATTGTTCATAAAATGTTATAAAATGAGATTATACAAGATACATTTTCTCATATTTTTTATCAAAGCACTTAGCGTTACATTTTTAACGTCATTTCAAAAATTGGTAAAAGCTTTCCTCCTGAATTTCCTTTAGCTTTCCTAAATTAACTTCAATCTTATCAAAACCAATGGCGTAGTTTAAATTTTTTTCATTCTTCGATTCATTTGAATTCATTAGGAATTCACCCCCAATTCTTGATAATTTTACCTGAATTCTTTCAATTCTTTCGAATTCTCTTCATTTTCTCAAAATTCTTCCTGAAATTTTCAAAATTCACTGGAATTCTACTCATTTCAATGGATTTTTTAAATAGTTTTTTCTTTCAAAGTAACCCTGAAGTCTTTTAAACTCACTGCAAAGCATCAGGCATTTTATCACATTCTTTCAAATTATCTCAAATCTTTCTACATTTTCTCTAAATTTATTAAAGTGTTCTAATATTTTCTAATCGTTTTCAAATCACTTGAACTTTTTATAAATTCTCCTTAAATTCTTGAAGATCTCATCAGATTCGTCTTCACTAATTCTATTCACTCCCCTTTATCTGAATTCAATGGAGTTTTTTCGGGTTTGAAAATCTTTGTTGCATTCATACAATATATTATACTTTGCTCGTGATAAAACTCAACGTGACAAAGAATTATGAACTTACCAAATTTTATAATGATCGAATATTTGGGTGCCCAAAAATATAAAAAATTCTTGAATTTTGCAAACGCTTTCCCGTAGATTGCTTCATTTTAGTGAAAAAAATACTGCTATAAATTGTCTTTTTTTTTTACAAAATTCTTCAGAGGTTCTGGTAGGCCATTTTAGGTCTGAAAATGAATTTCCTCAATTTTCAATTTTAAAGAAAATACAAATTTAGGGCTTAAAAATTCTTACATCCCTGAAAAGTATTTTTTAATCATTGAGCGATAAACCCTAAATTTCATGAAACAATAAAATACATTTTTGAAGATATTACCGGGCTTCGAATACGAAAATTTAAAACTTCATTACAATTAATGGCCTTGAATGGCCCCTTAACATTCTTTTTCCTGTATTAAAAGGTAGTGTTTCGTGTTTTAATCGTGTGTAAAACTACAAATCTTGCCGACGTTTCGTTGACATCGCAGCTCACTTCTTCAGGGCTAACGTGAAACTGAAGCATCAGGTTATGTTGTTCTTATATATACTCTCTGTGATTCCTGTGATTGGCCAGAGCGCTGCCCGTGGGGACTGGTCGAACCTGATTCGCCAATCAAGTCTTTTTCAAAAAACCCTGGAGGACAGGAAGCCAAATCGGATTGGTATTATATCCCTTGTCCCTATTGATGTTATTAGGGTGTTTTAAGATTCCGATTGCTTCTCAAAGTTTTTTTGGAAAAATATTGTATGTTTTTGCGATGACGGTTGTTTTGAGAAATAAAATGCTATGTCCTGATTCGATATGATGCTCAGCTAGTGCTGATTGCGTAAAATGTTTTAGCCTGACTTTACTCTCATGTTCTATTACACGTTGGCTCACCGCTCTCCTGATTTCTCTAATGTAGACTTTGCCACAAGAGCAAGGGATTTTATATACTCCCGGATCACTGACAGGTGCTTTTTTATCTTTGGGATTGTTGAGAAGTTGTCCTATAGTCGCAGAAGGTTTAATTATGGTTTGGATGTTGTGTTTGTTGAGAATTCTTCCTGTTTGCTCTGTGATACCTTGGATGTAGGGTAGGATGGTGGTCGTTT
>JAUMHM010000088.1:12582818-12597996 GCA_032362435.1 Melikaiella ostensackeni
AAAAAAAAAAAAGCCAGGGTCATCGGGGACGACCTCTCGCCGCCTACCTTCCTGGGCCGGTGGGATCGTTCCGGACCAACAGCAACGTCCGCCGGCGGCCGGACGCCTCCGAACATACGAGGCGTGCCTCCCGCCTAGGTGGTACAACTAACTGCACGCTCGGCCATCACCGGGCCTACACGCAATTCCGCCGCCGCATTACACCACCTCAGCTCCCCACTTTCTCGTCGTCACCACCGACCACCTCCCCCCCCCATCACTTAAGTTACTTCCCCTTCGTCACCACGAGGGGTTAATAACACTTTTCTAACAACAAAATTCACTCTTTTCCATTCCTTGAAGAATTTCTGTTACATAACTTGTAACAAAACTGACAAGAAAATGAACATTCGCAAAACTCTGCACACATTCTTTCTTGATGTTTTTTTTTTTTATCAAGATTAAAATATAAAATCACTGAGGATTCGCGAAACCCATCAAGCATTCTTCCATGAAATTTTCTTATGAGGATTTAAATAACAAATCACCTTTTCTGACAACAAAAGTCACTCTTTTTCATTCCTCGCAGAATTTCTGTTACATAACTTGTAACAGAACTGACAAAAAAAATGAAAATTGGCGAAACTCTGCACACATTCTTTCTTAATGTTTTTTTCTTATCAAGATTAAAATACAAAATCACTGAAGATTCGCGAAACCATCAAGCATTCTTTCATGAAATTTTCTTATGAGGATTAAAATAACAAATCACCTTTTCTGACAACAAAAGTGACTCTTATACATCCTTTGCGGAGTTTCTGTTACATAACTTGTAAGAAAACTGACAAAGAACTGTACATTCACGAAACCCAGCACATTTCTTAAGAACATTTTCTTATGAAGATCAAAATAATCACGTTTTCTAACAATAAAAGTCTCTCTTTCCGAATCAATTTTGCTCGCTATGTTTGAATCAGTGAGATTTCACTGACGTAATTGCTAAAAGTGAGTTAGTTCAATGCATTCCATCATTTCAGTACATTTTTACTGACGCAGTCGGTGAAATCTCTTTTACCGACTAAGATTGAGTGATTATCTTTTGGGAAAATTTAACTGATTTTTAGTGAAATATCACTGATGGACAATACCATTTTTACTAAAGTAATATAGTTTTGTTACAACTTATGTAACATAAACTCTGCGAGGAATCAGAAAGTATAACTTTTGTTGTTAGAAAAGTTGTTTTGTTATTTTAATCCTACTCATAAATTTTCAAGAAAGAACAGAATGCTGAGTTTAGTCAATATTTAGTTTTTTAGTCAGTTTTATGTAACAGAAAATCTTCGAAGAATCGAGAAGAGTGACTTTTGTTATTAGGAAACGTGATTTGTTATTTCAACGTTTCCAAAAGAGTTTCAAGGAAGAATGTTCGCTTGGTTTCGTGAATGTTCATTTTTTTGTCATTTTTGTCACAATTCGTGTAACAGAAACTCTGCAAGTAATCAAAAGGAGTGACTTTGCTGTTAAATTTGGTCATTCATAATATTTGAAAAATTTTCGTTTACAGTAAAACTTTTTTCATTAATATAACTCGAAGTTAATGTAAGAATAAAAACGAATTCTTGATTCTAGATGAATCGATTGACCTATAATATCGATACACATTATTGAAGAGTAAGGAAATTATGGTCATTTATAATACATAGTTGAAAAATTTGTTTTTTACGGTAAAAATGTTTTCATCAGCATAATTCCAAGTTGATGCAAGGATGGAAAATACTTTTTGATTCGAGACAAAGTGATTGACCTATATTTTCAAATAGTTATATAACAAAAATGTAAAAAAATATATATAACAAAAATATATAATAATTTTAAAAAATGCATAATACATTTTTTTTGGTATGCATTTAAAAAACCTTCTTCAGAAATGTCCTCTGAAAATTTAATTTATATAATGTAGTTTCAAAATTTGAATTAACTATTTTCTATTTTTTTAAAATTGATTATAAAAGTTATTAAGTCTCATCATAAATATATACTGAACCCATTTTTTTCCTTTATAAACTTTGCCTTCCATCAAATTCTTATACAAAAAGGTATAAATTATAAAATTGCTTTGTGAATAAAATTATTTATAAAATACAAAATAATAATACAACTTGGACATGTTTAAGCGTAATCTGAGGGAGTTCTTGCGCCGTTTTGTGCCCATTCACGAAACCTGGATCCACCACTCTACACCCGAGACAAAGCAGCAGTCAAAGCAGTGGGTACTGCCTGGTGAAAGTACCCGAAAGAAGGCGAAGGCTGTTTTGTTAGCTAGGAAGGTGATGGCAACAGCATTTTTGAATTCCCAAGAAAAAAATTTTGTTTTATCACTCAGGCCTGGGACTTTTCAAACGACCTAGTAAATATAGGTTTCAGTGTACATGGTAAAAAAGGTCTCAGTGAATTTGTCTAGACTTTTGATATTTTGTAGTACATATCCTGCTGATTAAAAAATGTGAATGTCAAAAACTCAAATTATATCTTTAATATCTAATTGCAAAAATATAATATTCAATTCTGAAGGTGAAAATAATTGTGGAGAAGCAAGAGAGAACAAGAAGGTAACATTCTATAGAATTTAGCAATGTGAACAGAATAGAGTGCTGCATTTAGCTTGTTAAATAGTACCAGTGACTCAAACAGAAACCTCCGGGCAATGCGAAACGTCAGACTCTGCTGAGAGTTAAATTGTATAGTATTTGCTTCTAGTAATTATCAAAGCCTCGCACCAATGTCTGCCCTCCCTTCAACCCTCAACCACCCTCCCGACCATTGATTTAGTCCACTAATTACGTAAAAGTAATCAGCTTCGTCCATTCTCTCGTTTCGTATATCCACAGAAAAATTCACTTTTTACATTCTCATATCAACGAGCAGGTATTCGTTTCATGTGAAAATTGACCTTCGCGAATTTGATCAAATCTCGATGTTTTTAAACTCACTGATTGAGAAACGATCGATTTAATGTCGGTGTCTGTCTGTCATCGTTGTCGTTGCCTCTGAGCACGATAACTCTCGAAGGAACTATCCGATTGAATGGTCCTTTGGCACATTGGCTTAAGGCCTAAAAAGAAGGTACAAGTTCATTAACCAGCCATTTTTGATCAATGGTTATGGTTTTATCTGGCGAAAATGCTTTTTGAAAAATCAGAAATTCAATTTCCCAGCAAGAGTGTACGGGGTACGAAAAAAAATTTGAAATGCAGAATTGTTCATCTCAAAAAGATATATAAATTTGATGAAAACTATTTTCCTATAAGACGCATAGTTTCTGTTTTATTCATTAAAAATGTTATTGAATATAAAGAAATCCAGTTTTCAGTAAAGCTATACGAGATGTGAAAAAACCGTTTACTAGCAAAATTGTTCACCTCAAAAAGATCAAGAAATTTGCTCGAAACTATTTTTTTGATGAGGCGCATAATTTTGTTTCAATAAGGCAGAATGTTATTCGGAATAAAAACATCCATTTTCCGGTCAAACTATGCAAGATATGAAAAAATATTGCCCTGGAAAAATGTTCACCTCAAAAAGATCTGCAAATTTTTTTATTCCCGGCACATTAGAGACGAATTTATAAAAAATTGAATACAATTTAAAAATGGATAAATAAATACTCTCATGTAATTGATTAGGATGTGCCCGCACAGCTTACAGATTTGTTATGTTCATATCGCTCAAGAAATTGCGAAATTATCAAGCGATGGGATAAACGTGTTATGATTAAATGACTTCGCGAGGTTGTTAAATTCAGCTTGATGAGAAAAAAAGTATAATAAAAGAGGCAGAGTGTCGATAAAAATAATTTATGGGTATAAGGTCGATAGATCTTGTTCATAATTCATGAGGGCTATACAACTTTAATGTTTCTTAAATGTCAAACTACGAGAGATTGTTTATTTTCATTATATTTTTCGCAAAGTGATTTTTTGCAAATAATTCCGTTCACTCAATAAGTATATAGGAAATTTCATCTCATTTGATTAAAAAGTGTGATTATTGTCGAAATGCTATCTAAACAAACTTTTGAGTTTCTACCGGTAATCATAGGCTGAAATCTAATTTATACTATGAGAACTTCGTAAATGAAACTGAATAATCGAAATGAATTTAACCACATGGATGGATAATAATTTTATAAAACTACAAAATACAGTTTATCCTAAAAACTCTTCAACGAAGCAAAAAAAAGTAAAATCATAACTGTTATTTTATAGTCAAGAATGGATCTAAGAATCGTAAAAAGAAACAAAAAATTTGGATAGCTCTAAAAGAGGTTAAATTAGGCTAAAGAGTTGTGTATTATTTTGATTTTTTTATATAGATCTTAGAACATGAATCTTAAGTAAAAAGAGTGTACAGAGGAATCATTAAGGAACAAACACAACCAGAAAACTGTTTTCAATTCCCCGAAAAAGCGTATAGAATATGCGTCGTGAAGAAGAAGTCTTATTAGAAAAGTAAGTTACGAGTAGATCCCTTTTCCTCTTTTCGGAATCATAGCGGTTCAGTAGCTCAATTTTGGGTAAAAAAAAGTTTTTTTCCCCGAGTGAAGGGGATTAGAGGGGGATAAATCTATTATTAAGAACCATTTATATCATATCGGTATCTCGTGAATATCACAAAAAAGTTTTCTGAAACAGTAGCGCCTTTTCTTTAGCAAGTTTTCTAGTCATTTTTGTTTTGAAAACATTGTTTTAGGCTCGTTTTAAAAAATATGTTGAGCACCTCACATTCTTTTGGTAAAAACACATCAGGAAAATATTCGGAAAGGTCATCGATTAAAAAATACATAAACAACAGAATTGAAAAATACATAGTCAATAGTATTGAAAAATGCTCCTTAGGTTTTTATAAGAAATCCAATGTTTTTTGTTCTGATCACGAACATCCTGAACTTATTTCATTCAATGCAAAAATTCGTATTTTTGTTTCATTAAAAAAAAGAGTTCGAAATGCGGTCCTGGGGTTAAACTGTCCCAAAATGATTTAAACTATTAATTCACATTAATTTCCTTATTGTGAAAAACTACGCTTTATAGAGGATAAATCTGAAGATATGGTATTTTCCATTTTCCACTTTCCTGTATCGTACTAAGCCATTGAAGTACTTAAATATCCAAAGAGTTGCGTGTAAAATTGTCAAAATGCATAATTTCATATTTCAACCCCTATAAATGGTGGTTTTCCACGCCCAGGGGTAGTATTCTTCTTATAAGTCAATTTTTTTTGTCGGGGTCTGGTACCATCAGTTGTATTTTCTGGAGAACACTTACTATTTTTACGCAAATGAACGTGAATTAATAGTAATAATAATTTTGAGGCTGCCCAAGGTCCTAGAAACACTGTTCAAACCTTTCTTTGAGAAAACAAAAATATGCATTTCTTTTTTTTTACCAAATGGAACTTTTGAAAGTGTATTTTTACAAGTAAATAGATTTTGATTCCGTATTCTCATTAAATTTTTCCTAGTGTTCCCTTTTAAGTACAATGATACTGGAAAAATACAAATATGATTATTCGATAAGCCTCTTACTTCTCTGTTTTTGCCACCTGAAGACTTTTACGATTTCCAATAAAACTAACATTCTTTTTATCTGATACTCCGTTTTACGCATCTTATTGCATATTAAGGTGGTTTCGTTAAAAATGATTTCTTGAAATCCTTTGTGAAGATTTTTCAACAAACACATTAAGTCTTAGATTTGTTTTCTGTTTTAAATATATCGGTTTCTTAGTTACATCTATAAGGATGTCTTTGATTTGCAACTATAGAATTGATTTATACTTCAAATTCAATTTTACGATTGAATCGTCAGTTATTTCTTCGCTGTCGACGATCTCTTTCGATTCAACAAAATCAGCCAATGAATCGTTCAGGAAATATTTGAAATTGGTATCATCGAAAAATGTCTCTTTCAGAGCTTTTTTTTATAATGTTTTGAATTTCTGTTTGTGCTCATTAAAAATGAATCGAAAGTTAGTAAAAAAGGGTAAAATTGGGTCGAATCTCTCGATTTCAGGTGCTATGGGGGACTTTTCTAATTTGAGGGTGAAAATGGGCAAGAGGGCAAAAAAGGGGATTAGGTGAAAAAGGGGACGTAGCTCTAGACAGGATACCCTATAGTGTCGGTCGGATGTCCATCCGTCGTACTTTAGCAACCGTTGCTAAGTTTGTTGTTTTAGACCACCGATAAGAGATGTTATTGACTGTTGCTAAGGGTTTTATTGACAGTTTCTAAGGGTTGTTCTTGTCTGCTGCTAGATAGTTGTATTGATCGTAACTAAGGGTTGTTATTGTCCGTTTCTAGAGGATTTTATTAGCCGTTGTTAAGGGTGGTTATTGATCGTCTCTAAGGGCTGTTCTTGTCCGTTGCTAGAGAGTTATATTGATCGTAGCTAAGGGTTATTATTGTCCTTTGCTAAAGGATCTTATAAGTCGTCGCCGAGGATTATCATTGATTGACCGTTTGTAGAACCGGATTTAACTGGATTGACCGTTTCGAGAGAGATGTATTGATCGTTTTTAGGGGCTGTTATTGACGGTTGCTGAAATTCATTATTGACTATTTCTAAGGGTTGTTCTTTTCCGTTGCTCAAGAGTTGTATCGATTGTTGCTAAGGGTTATTATTGTCCGTTGCTAACAAATTTTATAAGCCGTCGCTGAGGATTATTATTGATCGTTTCTATAGAGTCGTATTAATCGCTTTTAGGGGTTGTTATTGACCGTGTCTGAGGGTTGTCATTTAGCGTTTCTGAGGGTTGTACTTCTCCGCTGCTAGAGAGTTGTATTGATCGTTGCTAAGGTTTGTTATTGTCTTACCTGTCGTTGTTATTTTCTGTTACTAGAGAATGTTATAAGCCGTTACTAAGGGTTGCTAATGATCGTTTCTAGGGAGATGTACTGATCGTTTCTCGAGTTTGCAACTGATTGTTTGTAAGGGTTGTTCTTATTCATTGCTAGAGAGTTGTATTGCTCGTAGCTAAGGATTGTTATTGTCTGTTTCTAGAAGATGTTATAAGCCGTCGTTGAGGATTGTTATTGACAGTTCTAGGGAGATGCGTTGATCGCTGCTAGTAGTTGTTATTGACCGCTCTTAAGGGTTATTATTGACCGTTTATGATGGTTGTTTTTGTTCGTTGCTAGAAACTTGTATTTATTTTAGCTTAGGGCTTTTATTGTCAATTGTAAGAAGATGTTAGCAGCCGTTGATATGGGCTGTTACTGATCGTTTTTAGGAGGATGTATTGATCGCTGCTAAGGATCATTATTAATCGTTTGTAAGGGTTGTTATTGTCCATTGCTAGGGAGTTGTATTGATTCCAGCTAAGGCTCGTAATTGACCATCACTAAGGGATGTTATTAACAGCTGCTATGGGAGGTTATTGTCCATTGCTATGGAATATTGTTGTTTGTTTCTAGGGGATGATAGTAGCCGTTTCTGAGGTATTTTATTGATGATACTGGGGGGGGGGGGGTTCAATCACCATGCTGAGGGTAGTTATTGGCCGTTACTAGGGGATGTTATTGATTGTTTTTGAAGGGATTTTTCAAGTATCTTTGTGATTATTAATGCAAGTTTAAGTGAGTTTACTGTTTTTCATTTTTCTCCAAATCGAAATTTGAGTGGTCAGGCCCCCATTTAACAATTGTTTCTAGAAAGATATATTGGTCGTTGCTTGGGGCTATTATTGATCATTTGTAAGGGATTTTTCTGTCCGTTGCTAGAGGATTGTATTTATCTTAGCTAAGGTTCGTTATTGTCCGCTGCTAGAAGGAAGTTATTAGCCGTTGCACAGGGTTGCTATTGATCGTTTCTAAGGGATGTTATTGGCCACTGCTACGAGTTTTCATTGACCATTGCTGAGAGTTGTTATTGACCGTTACTAAGGGATATTGTCGACCGTTGCCGTGGGGTTTTATTGACCATTGCCAAGGGATGTAATTGATCGTTACCAGAGCATTGCATTGACCGTTGTTAAGGGTTGTTATTGACCCACGTTGAGCAATGTTATTCATTCTTGCTAGGTTTTGTTATTACACGTTGCTAAGGGTTGTTACTGACAGCCACTATGTGTTGTTATTGACCCTTCTTAAGGATTTTTATTGACCGTTGCTATCAGTGGCTATTAACCGCTACTAAGGGATGTTATTGACCTTTGGTGTGGATTATTATTGACCATTCCTAACGGTATATATTGTCCATTTCTAGAGGATGTTACTAGCCGTTACTTAAAGATGCTATTGACTGTTGCTAATACGTTGTATTGACCGATACTCAGGCATGTTTTTGAATGTTTTTATGAGTTTTTATTGACAGTTGCTGAGGGTTCTTATAGACCGTTACTAAGGGATGAACTTAACCGTTGTCAGGGAATTGTATTGACCAATACTAGGGTATGTTATTGACCGTCGCTGTGGGTTCTTATTCACCGCTGCCAAAAGTTGTTATTGACCGTTGATATGGATTTTTATTGGCCATTGCTAAGGAATATTATTGACCGTTGCTGATTGTTATTGACCGCTACTAATGAATATAGTTGACTGTTGCTACAGGTTGTTATTGACCGCTGCTTATAGTTGTTATTGTCCGTTACGAAGGCTCTTATTGACCGTTGTTAAGGGTTGTTATTGACCTTTACTAAAGAATGTCATTCACCATTGCTAAGGGTCGTTATTAACCATGGCTCGGGGGTGTTATTACCCATTGTTAGGGCGTTTTATCAACCATTGATAAGGGTCTTCATTGATGTTGCTAGAAGAGTTGTATTGATCGTTGCTCAGGGTAGTGATTGACTCTCTAAGTCGAAATTTGAGTGGTTAGGCACCTATTTGACAAACGGCTTCAATTCGAAGTGGCTTTTAACGTATATTATAAACTAGTTCTAATACTCACCAATGGTGGTGAGTACAGTGAGAGAATAGAGGAAAGCTTTGGCAAAGTTCCACTCGTATTCCGGAACGCGACGTTCGGTGACTCCATCATTGTTGGGGGCTTTAGTGAAAGTCCCAGAGCTTTGCGAAGCTATCATTTCCTCGGTGATCCTCTGCACCAGCTGATCCTGAAAACGGGCTATCTCCTGCGCTGCGAGCCTCGTCCAATTCTCTCGATAGAGAATGTTCAGGTTCACTGTTATCTCCCATATGTTCTCCACAGTACGCTCTCGCGCTTCGGTGTTTATCTGCAAAGAACAACAGGAAAATCGATCAAATTCCTAATCGACGATTGGCTCTACTATGGCCGTACTGGTATTTCAATTCATCGTTATGCGAAAACACTGGGTATTTACTCTTCGCGAATTTACGGTCCGAGATTTAGTACTATTCTGGTTATTCAACTCCAGAAGTAGTTTCCGCTCTTGTTGAATTTACTCAGGTAGATAGAAATTTAAAATCTCAGCATCACATATGAATTCGTTCCCGTTATTGCAGGTGAAGGGCAATCGAATCAATCAGACGTTTCTTTTTATGATCGAAAGTACTTTCTTCTAAGAAGAAATGTATATAAAGAATAGAAGGAAAGCGGAATAGAAGGCGTCTTCCTATTACTTCCAAAGTAAAAAATTTAGATTTTATTATTAATATATTTAAATAAAGAAATTTATTTGAAGTTGGGAAATATAATTAATTTGACAGGTTATTCAATTTTGAAATGAAGCATTAGCTTGTTTTGAATAGGTTCTCATTTATACGCAGTCTGTTTTATGAATTTCAGTTGGGAGCACATAAATTTGATAATTTCTAGTTGGAGGCATCAATGTTTGACAATTAACAATTGGAAGCACTCAACTTCAATATTTACAACTGTTAATCAAATTTCATAATTTTCACTTGGAATGATTTGGGTTTCCAAAATACAAATTTTTTTGATTTGGAAGCATTTGTGTAATACTGGTTGAAATAATTTCCAGCTGAATGCATTAAAGATTGAATGATTTTTAAGGAAGTGAAGATAAATGAGTCAAAGTGAGGGAAAGCGACGGCAAGTAAGGGGAACTGATTAGAAGTAAGGGAAAGTGAGGGAAAGTGAGGTGAT
This sequence comes from Melikaiella ostensackeni, assembly GCA_032362435.1. NCBI lineage: Eukaryota > Metazoa > Arthropoda > Insecta > Hymenoptera > Cynipidae > Melikaiella > Melikaiella ostensackeni. Next base: position 12,592,887 of record JAUMHM010000088.1, read on the forward strand.
GTATGGAGAAATAATGGGAAATGAGAAGAAATGAGGATTGTGAAGTGAAGGAAGGGGACGGAATATACGGGACTAGGAGGGAAAGTGTGGGGGGGGGGGGATAAGAGGAATTGCGGGGTTAGGGAGAGAGATTTTGACGACCTTACTAACGACTTAATGAGCAACGAAATCTTTTTTTTTAGGCGCTTGGTTTTTATATGTTTTTTTTAGTAAAAAATTTAAGAGCTAGATCGAGAAAGACAGTTTTCAGGGTTTCGTAGTCCCAGGCAAAAATCCTGATAGTTTCGGGTGGGTGTCCGTCCGTCGTATAGAAAAAGTAAAGTGAGGAAAAGTGAGGAGCAATGAGGCGGAGTGAGGAAAATTTAGGACAGAAATAGCGAGTGGATGAGGGGAAGTAAGGGTAAATTAGGGAGAGGAAATGATATGAAGTGAGTGTGAGTGAGGAGTAGTGAGGAGTGGCTGATGAAGGGAAATCAGGGAAGTGTGGGGAGGTGGAGAAAGTGATAGGAAATAAGGAGAATTGTGGGAGGGAAGATGGTAAGATGGCTGGCAGTGAAAATGAGGGGAGTGAAGGGGAAAATGAGGGAGATGCAGCCGTGAAGGGGAAGGGGGGGATTTGAACGATTTTATTAACGAATTAATAGGCTACGAAAACCTTTTGTAGGTGCTTTTTTATGTGAAAGGAATTAATTCCTAATCTTTTTTTATTAAGACCGTTAAAATATAAATAATTCTCCACAAACAAACGTGTTTAGCTTTCAAAACGGTTTGGAAAATATAAAAGTTAAAAGATTGGAACTTTAGTCTTAAGAATGAAATTCAGAGTGTCTGAGGGCTCCATGATCTAATTAAATTGAACGGTTTTTTAGATTAGGTGCCCTGAATCAATCCTGGAATTGTGTGTCTACATAGCAGACGAGACGATTGAAAGGGTGAAGTTTTCAGTGCGAAATCATTTGAAAAAGGGGCTTTTGTACAAGAATAAAAGAAAAGCGAATAAGATAAAAATAGCGAGGATGAAAGGAAAAAAATTTTTTTCAAGCCAACAGATTTGAAGAACGCAAAAGAATGGTAAGGTCTGTTTGAAAGTGAAGAGGTAGGTTAACTTAAAACCTCCGAGTTGAAAGGCTGTTAATTAAAGACCAGAGATTTTAAGAGCAAAGGTGCTGAGGACTCTGTCATTTCTGATTATCTCGATTCAGTTCAGGACTTCTCTACATTTCCTTTTCTCTTTGGCGACGAGAAAATATAGTTCGGAATTCTATTTGGGGGTAAAAAGGGGTTCCTTTAGTTCGATTTTATATGAATACAAAAAAAACGGCTTTTTTATATTGTGTTCTATAAGATCCGCCTTACTTTCTATTAACCCTAGAAGTACATATTTTCGAATACTTTACTCTCAATCTATTATTTTTATAAATCTTATCTCATTAGAAAAAATTGATTGGTCCTCAAAATCCATGAGATGCAATTTTCTTGGGGTGCATTAAACTCGAGACTGCACCTCTAACAATTAGCTCAACGAATCTATTTGACAGAAGTTCGCAACGTTTACAGAGAACAAACGAAAATAATTTTTAACTGCAAGAGACCTCAAATTTTATTGTATAAATTGGCTCCATTTGATGTCGGACCATTTTCGAAAAAGTTTCATCCTCCTAACATTTCAGGAACACACCCCAATTCAACCCCTAAGAAAAAAAAATAAATAAAATGCCCTAACTTCCAGACATGAAATTGTATTGCTTAAAGTGATTCTTTTTGATAATCAAGAAAGTTTCACCCCTTCCTCCCCCCTAGATCTTCCGAAACACACCTGTTTCCTACTCTTATGATTATGATATATATATATATATATATATATATATATATATTTGGTAAAAATCACGCAAAGATATCTCTATTTTTATACTATTTTTGTCAGAGTGCTCAAATTCTATGAAATTCGATCTGAGTCTCAATCGCTACCTTTATTTCTTTTTGAGATTCTCTAAAACTAGTTGAGTTTCTTCCAAATCAATTTTCAAAAATGAATAATTTATTTTATTTCTCTTGAAAACAAAAAGCCTCGGAGTTTTCATCAATTCCAGTACTTTTAGAATACGTATTTCTTGATAGGTTACGTACTAGGATTTGAGAGTAGACTCTTTATCCTGTTCGTTTCCGCTATGAGGAATCTAGTGAAATAAATCTAAGTCAGAGTGAGGACATGCAAAATCTCGAACTTAGGATTTTATTTTACCGTAACGTAAACAAAATTTCTCGAAAATGGTACAGAAGGTTGCGCCCTCAAAATTTCGTGACTCGAACAGAAGGCCTTTACGCCTACCGCATTTGTACTAGGTGTCGAGAGTTGACTCTCTAGCCTGTTCGACTATACGGTAAGGTAGGGTAGATCGAAACTCGGTTGCAGGACTAGACTTCTTGCCTGCCTCAAGACCACCCTAGATCTTTCTCGCTTGCCAGCGAACCCCCAATGCCGGTTTCGGGACCAGCATCCAGCCTTTCGACTTTTCAAAGTCGCGTATTCACTCTCGCGATGTTTGCGTGGATGGGAGATACCGCGACTGCGCGTTTCATGGACGCCTGATGCTGAGGCCCGTTTACGGCTCTGTAAAGACGGTTGCACGGTACAGGGGCGATGCTTAGATAGCTTACAAACCGTATTGCTTAAAATGATTCCAGTCGATGTCCAAAGATACCCGGGAAGGTTTCATCCACATTGCTGTTCCGAAACACAACCCAATTCATCCCCTGAGAAACAAAAATTCTAAAGTGTATTCCGGAAGTGCTAGGAGAATGAAACTTTGTTGAGAATCTTCGTATATCGAATGGAACCATTTTAAGCAATAAAATAGAAAGTCCGGAAGTTAGAGCGGTTTTCATGATTTCATTTCTTAGGGGTTAAACTAGGGGACAGGTGGGGCTGAATTAACTTTGATTGCAGGATCCTTGCACATGGGATTTTCTCATTGATTATGGTAGTCTGTAATCCTAAGGACATTTTAGGTCTAAAAAAATCGATAGGGCCCTTTTGGAAAAATTCGATTTTTATGTTCAAATTATTTCAAAATAACAGAAAATCTAGAAATTTGATAACAATGTCTTCGCATGAGAGATTTTCGGACTGATTAGGTTAGCCTGCTATCCCACAGGCATAATTTTTTATATTTATTTCAAATATTCTGAACATAAAAATCGACATTTTCAAAGAGATCTGAATGAATTTTTTTTTGTTTCGGGCCTTAAAATATCTTCGGGATTACAGAGTACCAGAATAAGTTAGAAAAACGCTCATGTAAAGACCTTGTACTTAAAATTTCTGATTTTGTTTTATTTTGGAATACTTCGAAAATAAAAATTGATTTTTTCAAAATAGGCCCGAAGGATTTTTTTGTTTTTGCTCTCGAAATCTTTGTGAAATCATAGTCTACTATAATTAGGAGGAAAATTCTATATACCTCGTAATTAGATTTTTAGAATCTTTTGAGATTTAAATATTAAGAACATAAAAATCGACTTCTTTCAAAAACAGAGCCTAATAGATTTTTCGTTTATAGTCTAAAGTTATCTGTGGGATTACAAAAGACCAGAATTAGTTAGACAATCCCTTATCTCAAGACCTTGTAATTAACTTTTGAGATTTTCCTCTATTTTGAGATACATTGAAAATAAAAATTGATTTTTTCCAAAAAGGCCCCTATGGATTCTTTATTTTTTGCCTTGAAATGTTTGCGGGACTTCAGGCTAATTGAATTTGTTAGAAATTCCCTAATGTGAATACATTGTAATTAAATTTTTAGAATTCTTTTTTTTGTTTCAAATATTCTGAACATAAAAATCGTTTTTTTCCAAAGGGCCCTACGAATTTTCTGTTTCAGGCCTTAAAATATCTGTGGGACTACAAAATACCAGAATCAGTTGGAAAACTCGTATGCAAAGACCTTGTAATTAAATGTTCAGATTTTTTTTTATTTTGAAATACTTTGAAAATGAAAATCGATTTTCTCAAAAAGGGCCCGAAAGATTTATTTGTTTTTGCTTTTTAAATATCCGCGGAATTATAGTCTACTACAATTAGGAGAAAAATTCTATATAAAAAGACGTCGCAATTAGATTTTCAGAATTCTTCTGAGATTCAAATATTTTGAACATTAAAATCGACATTTTCCAAAAAGAGGGCCTTATAGATTTTTCATTTCTGGTCTTAAAATATTCGTGGGATTACAAAATACCAGAGTCAGTTAGAAAATCCCTCATGTCAAGACCTTGTAAATACATTTTTAGATTTTATTTTATTTTGAAATAATTTGAACATAAAAATCGATTTTTTTCAAAAAGGGCTCTGTGGATTTTTGTCTTCTGTCTTGAAAAGTCTGCGGGACTACAAACTAATAGAATCAGTTGGAAAATCCCTTATACAAAGATCTTCTAGCTACATTTGTAGAATTTTTTTGAGTTTTGAATATTTTGAACATAAAAATCGATTTCTTTCAAAAAGGGCCTCTTGGTTTTTTTTGTTTTTGGTCCTTAAATATCAGTGAGATTACAGAATACCATCATCAGTTAGAAGAACGCGCATGCAGAGACCTTGTACTCAAATTTTTAGATTTTCTCCCATTAAGAAATACTTTAAACATAAGAATAGATTTTTTTCGAAAAGGGCCTAAAGGATTTTTTTGTTTTTGTTCTTAAAGTCGCCGTGGCGTGATCGTCTACTATAGTCTGTAGAAAATTCTATGAACAAAGACCTCGCAATTGAATTTCTGAATTTTTTTGAGTTTTGAATATTTTGAACATAAAAATCGACTTTTTCTAAAAAGGGCCTAATTATGGATTTTGTTGTTTCTTGTCTTAAAATATCTGTGGAGTTACAGAGTTTCAGAATCAGTTAGAGAAATGCTCATGCAAAGAACTTGTATTTGAATTTTTAGATTTCCTTGTATTATGAAATACTTTAAACATAAAAACAGATTTTTTTGGAAAAGGGCCCAAAGGATTTTTTTGTTTTTGTTCTTAAAGTCGCCGTGGCATGATCGTCTACTATAGTCTGTAGAAAATTCTATGAACAAAGACCTCGCAATTGAATTTCTGAATTTTTTTGAGTTTT
>JAUMHM010000088.1:12598041-12609305 GCA_032362435.1 Melikaiella ostensackeni
TAACTCATCTTCCCCTTTTGTTGAATATCCCCTCTGCTCTATTCCACTCATTTTCCCGCTTTCCCCTCATTTCCCCACACTTACCATCATTTCCCTTCATTTCCCCTCGTTTTACCTTATTTCACCCTCATTACTCTCACTTACCCTTTTTTATACGACGGACGGACACCCGACCGAAACCACAAGGATTTCTGCTCGGGACACGAAACCCGAAAAGTTGACTGATTAGATTACAAATCTGGGATCGAAATTTGAAAAATTCCAATATTTTGAGTTTTTAAATTTGGATTTCGTATTAGAAATCTGCGAACCCAAAAACCTCCGAGTGTTAAGTTTCGCTGAAATAGGGCTGATAGAAAAATTTATGCTTCAAAGGGTTAAATAGAAAAAATGCATACCTGTTGCAGCCTGGCAGTGGTGTTCCTCCTCCCATGTTGATTGCCACTAGCAATCGTGGTTGCAAGCGTCCTCTGGTGAACACTATCAACTCCGCCCTCGATTGCCAGAAAGATGAAGCTCCCCAGCAAGGTGTACGCCACCAGAAGCGCACATATTCCGAGGTTTATGATGAAACCTTTGAGGAAGGAGTGATGGCTCGCTTTGTCAGGAACGCCACCAAAGCACAGACATCTTACTTGGCTCTGCTGTCCCTTAGAGGACTCTGAAGCCGTTTTATAAGACGACGTGTTGCCGTTGTTAGCGGCCTTCAAGCCCTCGTAAGCTCTATAATGACGTGTGCTGTCCTTCTCCATCCTTCCAGGGCATTTGTCACTCCTCTGTCTCTCTCTCTCCTCTCTATCTCTCCTTTCTCTTTCTCACATTTGTCGGATGTATGCGTTTACGGAATACCACTTCCTGTTTTTTATAAAGAGTAGATGCTCTAATGATGAAGAGGTAAATGAGAAATCGAGAGAGTCAGGAACTCGAACTGACGAGATATACATCTATGTACAAAGAGAGAAATTTCTCTCCAATATTTATTCATTCATGAATGAAACTGGTTAATTAACCATAGATTCATGTTCCTTCCACAATGTGGGGTCAAGATTTCTGATTATTCAATCAACAAACTTTTGAGCGCCTTCCTAATCTGAATTTGCCGCGCTTCTGGTAGCGAATTACGTAAATCGCGACACTTTGTCACCGCGTCCACGCCTCGCCACCACCGTTACCGATGCACGGTGAATAATTCATTTCGCTTTTCGCGTGAGTTGTTTATTTCGCGGGGTGGAAAGCGCAGACGGATACCCGTTTCCTGAGCGAGAACAGTTTTTAATTCGACAAAATTATAGGCGGACAGGGTCGCTGATTTGTGGTTTGTCCAGGCGTGTCGACCTGCGAAAATGGCGGGAAACGTGAATCGCGTGACTGCACGCGAAAAGCGGCGGACGTTTGTCACCCTCAACTTTCACGTAAATATTTGCTCAACCTTAAAGGATGCCTTGGTGTCTGTATTGTGCTTCATTTTCTCGCTTTTTATTCCTCGCTCTTCCGCCTTGCAACGAGATGAATTTAAAAGTCGAAGCGGGCAGGCTTCGCCTGAGGATTTTTCCGAGGGAATTTTAAGAAGATCGAGACAAGTCACTTAACTTGCTTGGACTTGAGGCCATGCGGCACTGAAATTTCCTTTTGTCTTCTTGTTTCTTCTAGGAACGCTTCGGTTATAATAACCATGGAGATTGTGCGATATAAAGGAGAGGAAAAAAGAGCTTCACTTTTACTTCATCCCGACAAACACGCTTTTCTCGAAAATTCAAGCAACACCCCTATATAATCGAGGTTTTCTCGGTTATGAATATTTTCCCGTGGCTGTAACCATTTTCTCCTCCCACGCAGGAACTTCCTTTTCTCGGAGACGGCCATGCTGAGGAGGTAGGAGGCCAATCACTGGGACCAATTTCATGATTATTAGGTAGTAGATTGTGTCCTAGACTTATTTAGAATCACCCTCAACTGATGGCGTGTCATTCTGTATGGGGGAGAATGCCAAGTCTGATTTAGATATTATTTGGTAATTTGAGGAGGCCAGATTGAGAGCGATTTTGAATGCGAATCTGAAACAGAGAGAGAAAAATGGATATTAATTTATGATCACTTGTTTGGGGTAATTTTTGTATTCAAATTTCATGTGCAATTGGGCGGAGCAGGAAACAAATTATATATACAGTAAGGTCTATCTCATCCCGGTCGTAGGGTTGTTGCATGTTGAAATATTTTGGAAAAATGCAAACCATCTTTCACAGCAGCACTCGAAAAGATATTGAACAGGAGTCTTTTCGAATTTGGCGCACAAACATGGACGCCCACGCATGCGCATGCTTCAGAAAGAAGCTCAGAAGCGGAACTTTGGGTGACGAGTTGTTTACAAATTTCCCATCTGTATTTAAATTTGTTTATCATTGAATTAATCAAAAAATAAGTATTGAAGATGAATAAAGGTATCATACGATATCGAAACGTTAACTAATGCACGGCGTCAGAAATTGTAACCCTCACTTTCAAATAGAATTCACAATAAGTGTTGATATTTCATTGACAGTTCTGTGGTTAGGTTTACCGCAATCAAAATACACAGAAAAGTCATAATCTGCTATAATTCATACTGAACAATAATTTTGACGATTTCCTAACATGATCAAATATCAAACACATCAATACTATCATAACATCAACAATATCAAACACAATTTTCAATTTTAAATGCCATATTTAAGTGGGGATTCCAAAACCAACTCTTTTTTTCAATTTGACAGAAACTTGATCTAAATTTGTGTTTGTTGTTTATAATTTTTTTTCTTGTTTGGTATTTCAGGTTGAAGGTCCCTGCAAATTATCAAACACTATTTTCAATTCTAATTGCTATATTTTGGTGGGTATCTCAGAATTAATTTTTTTTCTGAAAAAATTGACAGAAGCTGGATCCAAGTTTTTGTTTGTAATTGATAAACTTTGTTATAGTTTGGTATTTTAAGTTGAAGGTCTCTGGGAATTATCAAACATAATTTTGAATTTTAATTGTCAAATTTTAGTGGGGATTCCAAAACCTTTTTTTTCTGAAATTGCTACGAAACTATAGCAATTAAAATTAGAAGTTGTGTTTAATAATTTCAAGGGACCTCTAACCAAAAATAGCAAACATTGAAAAATATTTATGAACAAGAAATGAAAATTGGGATTAATTTTTTTTCGTTTTCAGGAAGAAATGTTTATTCTGAAATCCCCACTAAAATATAGCAACTAAAGTCAAAAAATGTGTTTCATTATTTAAAGGGACATTCGACCTGAAATAACGTGCAATAAGAAAAATTTATTAACAGTAATTAAAAATTTAGGTCAAGATCTCGTCAAATTTTTCAGAAAAGAAGTTGATTTTGGAATCGCCACAAAAATATGGCAACTAAAATTGAAAACTGTGTTCGATAATTTGAAGGGATCCTTGAATGTGGATACGAAACAATAAAAAAAATTCGTTAACAAGAAACAAAAATTTGGATCCAGTTTTTGTCAAAATTTTCAGAAAAAAAATTTATTTTGAGATCCCCAATAGCAATTAAGATTGAAAATTTTGTTTGATAATTTGAAAGGATCTTCAACCCAAAACTCCAAACAATGATAAGAATGTCTTAACAACAAACAAGAATTTAGATCAAGTTTCTGTCAAATTATTCAGAAAAAAAGTTGATTTTGGAATCCCCACTAAATATAGCAATTAAAATTGAAAATTGTGTTTGATTATTTAGAGGGACCTCTTACCTAAAATACCAAACAATATAAAAGATGTATTAACTACAAACAAAAATTTGGATCAAGTTTTCATCAAATTTTTCAAAAAAAAAAAAAAATTGATTTTGAGATCCTCACCAAAATATAGCACTTAAAGACAATATATGCGGTCCTGAGTGTTTACTCACTCGTCGCTTTAAGTCCGGTTGAAACTAGATTTTACTAGCGCTCGTTACTTGGCCGACCAGACCAGAGGCTGGCCTCGTAACGCGAAATGAGTGTATGAATGAAAAATATAGATTATGTTCGCGCACCCAGAATGAAGCTCAAGATAACGAATAATAGCGAATTTTTTGTTATTTTGGAACGCGAACAATTTTTCAATTGATGAGAAGGTTTCTTAACATTAGCATTTAAAACTGTAATTATCCTCTGAAAACTATGCAGCAATAAACGAATATGTATGCATCATAAATTGTTATTAATGTTGAAAAAAGGAGGAAATTTATATTTTTACTCAATTAAATGACATTTTTCTTATTGGTCACGATTTTCTCATTCATGGAGAAGGTTCTAGGAGTCAAAACTTTCACAGGCTGTACAGCAATAAATAAATTATTATACATCGTATTAAATTCAAATATAATATATAAAATCGTGATTTTGGTCTATTTAAGACTGCTTCTTGTTGACATTGAAGGCTGAAAAGATGAGTTTTCAATGAAAAAGATTATTTTCAACCAAGAAAGATGGATTTTCAGAAGAAAAAATTCAACCTCAAATTTTCATTTTCAACCAAATATTTGATTTTTCAAGCCGGGAAGACGAATTGTTCAGAAGACAGTTGAATTCTTAACAAAAAAGTTATTTTCAGTCAAGAGAGATGAATTTTTTACCAAAGAAGATGAATTTCTTACAATAAAAGATGAATCCTCAACCCAAAAAGACAAATTTTCAACAAGAGATATCATTTTGAACAAAGGAGGATTAATTTTGAACCAAATAGTTTAATTTTCAAGCAAAGAAAAACGGATTGTTCGGAAGAAAGTTGAATTTTCATCAAAAAAGTTATTTTCAACGAGGATAGATGAATTTTTTACCAAAGAAGATGACTTTATTGCAAGAAGAGATAAATTTTTAATTCAAAGCGACAAATTTTTAACAAGAAACATCATTTTCAACAGAGGAAGATGAATATTCAACCAAATACTTGAATTTTCAAGCCAAGAACACAAATTGTTCAGAACACAGTTGCATTTTCAAGAAGAAAGTTATTTTCAACCAAGATAGATGAATTTTTTACCAGAGAAGATGACTCTTATAATTACAGATAAATTTTCAACAAAAAACATACCTTTCAACCAAGGAAAATGAGTTTTTAACCAAATAGTTGAATTTACAAAAAAAGTAAGTCTCAAATCAACAGTTGCATCTACAACCAAATAGTTCAACTTTCAAGCAAAACGATTAAATTTCAACAAAAATAGTTGCATTTTTAAGCCAAAAAGATGGTTTTGTTAGAAGACTGTTGAATATTCAACCTCAAAAGTTTAATTTTCGACGAGAAAATTATTTTTCATCGAAAAAGATGAATTCTCAACAAAAAAGATGCATTTCAGCCAAGAAAGGTGAGTTTTCATAGTTGTAATACCAAATAGTTGACTATACACAAAAAAATTATTTTCAACCTAACAGTTGCGTTTGTAATCAAGTATTTGAACTTTCAATCAAAAAGATTAAACTTCAAACAAACACAGTTGCATTTGCAAACCAGGAAGAAGAATGTTTGAGAGAGCGGTTGAATTTTCAAGCTGAAAAGTTGAATTTTTAACAAAATAGTTGAATTTTGAACCTAAAAAGATGAATTTTCGAACGAATAGTTGAACTTACGAAAAAAAAAATAATACTCAACCAAACAGATAAATTTAGCCAAATAGTTGAACTTTCTGACGAAAGAGACGAATTTTCAAGAAAATAGTTGACTTTTGAACATAAAAAGATGAATTTCCAAACGAATAATTGAATTGACAAAAAAAATGACACGCAACTAAACAGTTAAATTCAGCCAAATAGCTGAACTCTCTAACGAAAGAGACGAGTTTTCAACAATATAGTTGAATTTTTGAAGGAAACAAATTTTCAACACAACAGTCGCATTTACAACCAAAGAGTTGAACTTTCGAACAAACAGATTAAATTTTAACCAAAAATAGTCGCATTTTCAAGCCAAAAAGATGGATTTGTTGGAAGTCTGTTAAATTTTCAACCTCTAAAGTTTAATTTTCAACCAGAAAGTTATTTTTTATTGAAAAAGATCAATTTTTCACTAAAACAGATGAATTTTTACCCGAAAAGATGAATTCTCAACAAAAAAGATGCCATTCAGCCAAGAAAGATGAGTTTTTATAGTTGTAATACCAAATAGTTGATTATACACAAAAAATTTATTCTCAACCTAACAGCTGCATTTGTAACCAAGTATTTGTACTTTTAATCAAAAAGATTAAACTTCAACCAAACGCAGTTGCATTTGCAAACCAGGAAGACGAATTTTTGGGAGAGCGGTTGAAGTTTCAAGCTGAAAAGTTGAATTTTAACAAAATAGTTGAATTTTGAACTCAAAAAGATGAATTTTCAAACGAATAGTTGAGCTTGCAAAAAAAATGATAATACTTAACCAAACAGTTAAATGTAGCCAAATAGTTGAACTTACTAACGAAAGAGACGAATTCTCAACAGTACAGTTGAATTTTTAACCAAATAGTTTAATTTTCGAGGAAAAATTTTTTTAAACTTAACAGTTGCATTTACAACCAGATACTTGATCCTTTAAGGAAAAAAAATTAAACTTCAACCAAAAATAGTGGCATATCCAAGTCAAGAAAACAGATTTCTTAAAAATGTTGAATTTTCGAACTTAAAAGTTCAATTTTTAACCAGAAAGTCATTTCCCATCAGAAAGGTGAATTTTTCACCAAAATATTTGACTTTTGGCCCGAAAAGATGGGTTTTCGACAAAAAACATACCCTTCAACCAAGTAAGATGATTTTTCAACCAAATAGTGGAATTTAAAAAAAATAATAATAATTTGCAACTTAACAGTCGCATTCGCGACCAAGTAATTGAACTTTCAAGCAAAAAGATTAAACCACAACCAGACACAGTTGCATTCGTGAGCCAGAAAGATGAATTTTTGAGAAGACAGTTGAATTTCCAAGCTGAAAAGACGAATTTTCAACAAAATAGTTGAATTTCAAACCCAAAAAGGTGAATTTTCACACGAATAGTCAAATTTACGGAAAAGAAATAATATTGAAGCGAACAGTTGAAGTAAGCCAAATAGTTGAACTTTCTAGAGAGAAAGGAAAATTTTCAACAACATAGTTGAATTTTCAACCAAATAGTTGAATTTTCATCCTTCAAAGATGAATTTTTCATCAAATGGTCTGATTTTTAAACATAAGCAATTGAACTTCAACCTAAAAGAGTTACATTTCTAATATAATTGTTGAATTCTCAAGTCAAGAAGATAAATTTTTTAGAAGACAGTTGAATTTTTCACATAAAAAGTTGAATTTTCTACAGAAAAATATTTTTGACCAATGAAGATGAATGTTCCACACAAAAAAATAAGTCCTGTACCATAAAAGGTGAACTTTCATCCCGGAAAGACAATTTTTGAACAAAAAAGTGGAGTCTTCAAGGTTAAAACTCAACTGTTTTCTGAAAAACTTGACTTCTGAGATTGCAAAATCAACTCCGGTAAAGAATCTTTTCTTTTTTCGGGTTGACAATTTATATTTTTTGATAGAAGAGTCATCTTTTTATGGTAAAAATTCAACTATTTGGGTTGTGAAAGTAACTGTTTGGTTGAAATTATTTGTTTTTCTGAAATTCAACTTTTTTGACTGTAACTAATCTTTTTTGTTGAGAATCCGTCTTTCTGGGTTGAAAATTCATCTTTTGTTGTGTGAAAATAATCTTGAGAGAGAGAGAATTTCAAAGATTTCAAGAGATTTTAAGAGATTTTAAGAAGATTCATCTGATTTCGAAAGATTTCAGAGTTTCTAGAATTTTTGTAGAAATTTTAAGAGATATTATAAATTTCAGTTGTCTTCAAATCTCCAAATTTAGTTCTCTTCGAAAAGTCGAAATTCGTTTTGTCTTCCGATAGTCTGAAATCGTGTTTACAATTTTTTTCTGATTCCTTTGGGCAATAGATTTCGATAGTTAAAGGCCAAAAAGCGGGTTTTTAATCGGATCTATTAGAAAATGTAACTTCTAAGTTCGGGAGCAAAAAGGCGAAAAGGAATTTTCGTTCGGTTCTTTCAGAAAATGTAAGTCCTAAATTCGGGAGCAGACTTTCACGCTTACACATTTTTTGAGAACCCACTTAAACTTAAGGCTCGACGTTGTCGCCCGCTAATAATAATATTATTCTCCTCTTTTCCAAAAAATCTCGCTGCCAGAAATGGACATACTTGGATCTAAAAAATATAATCTTTAGAATTATATTGATGAATAAATAAAGTCCGCGATTCTAGTCTGCAGCCGTATTTGTCATACCTCAGTAGTAGCGGTGGGCTGACTCCACGCTGACCAGTACTACTGACGAGCTCTCTGCGCTGAGTGAGGCCCCCGCAGTACAGTCAGACGGCAGGTCCTTCTCCCGCGTCCGCGCTGGAACTATCTCAATAGCACCGAACGCCGTGTAAATCAGTATCGATCGAGTTCGTTCACGTGACCGTCTGCCTACAGAGTAGTGTCCAGATGAAACCAAAACCAAAAAAAGCGGACGCTTGAGTTTACTTTCTTGCCTGTACAACTGCTTATGAGCTTAGTTCTCAAAGTCAAGAATACGACTTCAACTTCAAGTTTTTCTTTACAATCCGAATTTCTCTATCATTGAGGTAGCATAAGTTCTCACCGCTGATCTTTTGGAGGCCATGATAATTCAAACGAATAAGTACAAATGCGATTGATCTTCTTTTACTCCCGAGTCAAGGGTTGTTGTCCCAAATTCCTGCTGGACAGTCGGCCTCCTCTTCCAAGGTGAGGGTTGGTTGTTAGCGCTGCTATTCGATCTAATTCCTCCTCGTGAGTCAAATTATCGCCTACGAGGCTCTTGGGGAGCTAACTGAGCGCTAGCGACCACAATCCTGGGCAGAGACTAGAAGTTGGGGGTGACTAGCAGCTGCTGACTGAATTGATTCGCAGTTACAGCCTGAAGTGGATTAATTCACGGACTTCCAACAACCCTGCGAGCTAGGAGTGCGTCAGTTCGGTAGTCGGGGGACCCACAGTTCATACATGGTCCTGTATGAGAAGGTGCGAAGTAGAAGGTTGCTTTCTCAGAGAGTGCCGCCGAAGAAGACGTGCTCCCCGAAGGAGGTCTTTTGGGGTTTGCTCAATGCCCGGGGTGCCCAGCGAAGGTAAGTGTTTCCAGAGAAGTACACCGAAAGGACGTCATCCTCAGTGAAACTAGGGCCATCTACTCAGCAAGATCCAGTTCCCGAACCGGGATATTCGCCAGAAACCAGCCCGCCCAGACGTACGGTTCGCCGACGTTCGCTGGTAGTAATACCTGACACCAAACACGATTAAGAGACTTCAAACCAAATCAAAACAAAACCAATGTGACATTCTCAGGGCCACCAATTGTTTTAACAAACGTTGTCCGCTGTTCACTTGAACAGAAGCAATTTACAAAAATTGTACCTTGCCTCTGCATAGCGAGTCCAGGATAACAATTTGACTTCTTACGTCAATTTCCATGTGGCACGCTATAAAGTCCTATATTAATTTCAAGATTAGTTGACCCTTGAGAAAATATCCAGTCTTCGATGAACCTCTTGTCTCTCCCTCTCCACTTCTGATAAAATCTCTCCTCGAATATCTTCCTTTGTGAGGCCTAAGCAGCCGTAACTCAAGCAAGTGCCTATATCAGGTAATATCTCGGTAATAAATTAAATCAGCGAAGATAATCCAGATGGAGTCTAGTCTCAGGCCAATGCCGCTATCACAATGGAGCGTGTAGTACCTATGTATAGCAACGCCTATTACCGCCTCACTCTGCACTCACTTCTCACTCCCGAGGTTCAGAGAAATCCACTCTTGTTCGCTACCCCCACACCACTTGATCCACCCCCTCGCAATTTCTATACAAACGTACTTTCGCGTTGCCACACACCAAGTTGAGGCGCGTGTGCCACGTGTTTCAGGCCAGATATGGTAAGTAATATTCAAGGGCTCTTAGTGTGTGCTTACATTGATCAAGTATTAAATACCTGCCTCTCGTGTGCTCGAAGCGTTGCAAAGGGTACCTATATTTGTAGGCACACGTCGACTGCTGGTCGTTCCGAAGCGCACTTCGGCGATTAGGGAGGTCGAAGTGAGCTGAAACATGCCTTCAGCTCGTTATCCCGAAAACTTCAACTATTGATCTAGCTGCAGACTTAAGAGGAACCCACTACGATTAACGGTTATTAACCTTTCAATAAGATGATTCTATAAATAATCATGTGGCAAGACATTAATCTCTTATTCAGGAGGAATACTCCGAGGGGGGAACCACTCTCAGTTTGCGTGTACGAGGAATATATTCTTGAAGAATACTTCGGAGCACAGTAAAGCCCAGTACATCAAACCCTTGCGTATTATTTTATTTATCAATTCTAGATCAAAATGGTCCACTTTTGCGGACACAAAATTAATTTTTACACATTTATATGCATATCCGTCAAGTGGCAGTTGTTATCCTCTTTATTGAAGGTTGTAGGTTAGTCATTATCATTGATTTAGTTTCACTTTAAAACAAGAAGTTAAATTCTCAACCAAAAAGATGATCTTCCAACAAAATACATAATTTTTCAATCAAATAGTTGAATGATCTCTAAAGAGATTAATTTTTAACTGAAATGACAATTCTTTAACAGAAAAAATGAATTTTCAACAATGAAGTGCAACTTTAAGCCAAGTAGTTGAATTTTCAACCAATAAATATAAATTCTTAACGAAAAATGTAATAGTTGATATCTCAACCGAAAATAAAGTTTTCAGCAAAATAGTTGAATCATTAACCAAAACGGATTGCTTTTAAGCTAAACAATCCCATTTTTGATAAAGATATATATAATCTCTCCAAAAGAGATGGATTTTTTAACCAAAAAGAAAAGTTTTCAGCAAAGAGTGGAATTTTCAAACAAGAAAGACTTTTTAGACAATAAAGAAAAAAAGATTCAACCAAACTGTCGAACTTTCAAGCTCAAAAAACGAATTTTCCACAAGACAGTTGAATTTGAAACAAAAAATAATTAACTTCCAAAACAAAACAGTTGGATTTTCAAACAAAAAGATAAATTTTCAACCAAGACGGTTATATTTCTATCAAAAAAGACGAACTTTCAGCGAAATACATGCATTTGTAGTCAAACACTAGAATTTTCAACTAAAAAAGACACTTTAATAATAGATTTAATGCTTTCACGATGACTCATTATGATGAAAGGAGGTGTTTCGGGTTTCAATCGTGTGCAAAACT
>JAUMHM010000088.1:12613651-12644580 GCA_032362435.1 Melikaiella ostensackeni
TGCAAGATGTTGTAGACTCGTTCAGTGGAGATGACTACAGCCTTAGAAATCTCACGCACCTTCATTCGGCAATCTTGAATAACCATGTAATGAATTTTGCTCACCATATCCGATGTGGTGACCTCAATTGGGCGTCCGGAGCGCGCTCCATCTTCAGTTGTGGTTCGGCCACGTTTGAATTCATTTATGCAGAAATAAACGGTATTTAACGGAGGATCAGACGCCCCGCGAAGATCGTCCAACTCGCCTTTGATTTGCGCAGCCTTTCCGTTTTTTAAATAAAAATATTTTATCATTGCACGGAAATCTTCTTTCTCAATTTTTTCAAAAGCTACTGACATGCTGACTTCAAACGTATGCCAAACGCAAACTGAGCGTCGTTTTTGGCTGAAGCTTGGTGAAGCTTAGTTTAAAGAGTGCTATTTCTTGGTCATATATTACAAAATTTATTTTGGCGTCATCTAGCTTCAATAATTTGATTTGATCGTCGACGCGTTTCAATGTCATACCACATCATCTTTAGGATGTAGACATCCAACAAATTTTTTTAAAGAACCTCTATGTTGATTAAGAGTGTTTATCTGTGCAATAAGCTTTCTTATGAAATGAGAGCTTTACAAATCTTTGAATTATGGACCTAATCTGTTTTTTTGAATAATTTTTAAATAGAATTTCTTTTACTTTCAAAGTTTATTCAGGAGTAAGCTTTTAAGTAAATTGGTCTCTCGACATGATACTTTGTCAAGCCTAAGTATCGAGTAAATGTTGTTTCATGGTGAAATAATTTTGATTTTTGAAATTGTGGCAGAGTTTATAATTTAAAGAAGATTTGTGAAATGTTAAAATGTCAAGTTAAATATTTTTCAACTCTTGATCTCTTGACATTTTCATATTTTTGAATTCCTCATAAGAATGTGGTCACAAGTGATGATAAAATAATTCCGTGAAGTCATTAATTATTAAGTAATTAAGAATTGAAGATTAACCAATGAGGAGCACGCGTTACATAGCGCGACGAGATACAGAACTCACAAAATATCTTTTTCCCACGAAACCAAGTTAGTAAAGTTTGGTCTGCAAGCTAGCTACTGATGAATGAAGAGGCACACGTTTATTTGAATTATGGAGAATTCTGTGGAAGTCTTTTAAATACCTTTAAAGTTTTTTAATTCTCCTAAGATCATTAGAATACGCGTTGAATTTTTCAAACTTTTTTCCAGTATTTTGAATTCTGTGGATTTTGAACGAATTTCTGGAATTCACTTACACTCCATTGAACTCTTTCGAAGATTTTTTTTGTAATTCTCTTGAAATTTTCAAAATAAACATACATGAATTATCAGAATTACACATGAATCATTTTAAATTTCTTAAAATCTGTTGTATCTCCTAAATTCTTTTGAACTCTCTGAATTCATTTGAAATTTCCGAATTTCGTTTATTTATAGAAATAGTATAATAATTGCATGAAGTTTTCAGAAAATTCTAAACAAATTCAATGTGCAATTCATTAAAATTTTATCGGAAATCAACAGAATTCGAAAGCAGATAATCTACGCAATTTTAGGAAAATTCTGTAGGAATCATAATTTTTGGAAATAATTCCATTTTTAAAGAAATCAAAAAAGAATTCGGCCAAAAATTATGTCGAAAGACAAAGAAACTTTCCGAGTCATTTAAGGATCTGTGAAATTTTCGCAGAAAGTTGTCACCACGATCAGCAGAAACTCATTTAATCAAGGAAAAATTATTTTGATTTCAATTACTTCCAAGTAATCCAGAAATTTTATATTGATTTTTGCTGACTTTGAATTGTTTAGGAATCTTGTTGATTCACTTAAAGTATCCACTTCAATTTCTTAAATTTTCTTTTAGGTGTCTTTAAAATCTAATATATTATCGTTTGCCTGATAAATTTCTTTCTTTATTCAAATACGCTTTTGTTTTTTGACGCAAATTTTCTTGCTTCAATTTAACTTTATTGCTTATTATTGTTAGAAAAATCAAGCTTGATTAAAAAAATCTTTGAAGAAGCATAATTTCTTTCAAGAACTCGTCTCCATCTTTTTTGAAACATTCACACTTTAAAAATATAAATATGCAGATATTTTGAGGGGCCACACCTCGATTGTTCCTTTTTTTTCTCTGATCAATTTGAATACATCCAAAGAGGAAATAGTTTCATCATTCATATGTAAATTATGTTTTGAAAAAATATTATGTCATGGAAAATTCAATGTGAAAAATTGGTTATAATAATTTCAAAAACATACAACAAGATTTCCATTTGTAATTAGAAATATTTGTAATATTATAATATTTGTATCAAAAAAATATAATATTATTATTTTGGCAAGTAATTGCAATTGCTTACTGCTTGTTGCGCTTTTTTTAAATTCAATAATCAGTACCCAAGAAAATATTGGGAAATTTTTGTTATGAAAACTAAAAATATAGAACTTTTTCAATAATAAATTTCTTGCAAAAATGTATTCATTAAGAAACATATTCAAGAACCCATTCAGAATACTTCAAGAGGTTGGGAAAATTGAACTGAAGAAGAATGTTTAGATGTTCATTTAAATCTTATTAATATCTAGAGACACTTAAAAAGTTCATTTTCCAAATTCTCCGAATTTATCAAAATTTTATTATTATTTCATAATATAATCTGATAAGGAAACATCTAAAATCGTGATACTGCTTTCGCTTAGAGAAATCAGTAGTAATAATAAGACTATAAATTTATAAAATGAAAACTAGAAGCTATTGGGAAAATGGAAGCAGGAAATTGTAAGTTGATTAAGTGAAACGTAGAAATTGATTGAGCATACAAAAAGGGAGTATACGATACTCTCTTCTCGTTTTACAATATTCCACTTGAACAGGAATATCGATTATCCATTGGATTAAAATTCCAGACGCGAGTCTTCTTCCTAGATGATTTAGTGAATTCACAGCAGTTCAGGTATGGCACAGACAATATATGTGTATATGTATGCATTTTACATAATATGCAAAGATTATTACTCGAGAGGCTTACGTGATTTCACGTTGGAATCGCCTATTGAGAAAATAGGATACCTCCATCCTGCTCGAGGTCCCATCATCCCCAGCTCTTCTATCTATTGGAAGCCAAGGGGCTGCAACGAGATATTCGTGAGCTCCGAACTCATATACAGGTATTATCATTTATAACCAGGGCTTGGCAAGAATCTAGAAGATAACCAGCCCCCAGCGACGAGGAGTGAGACGTGCTTATCATCAATGTCGACAGGGTTACTTAACAAAGATGAGAAAGAACTATTAAAACCGTTTGATAGCTCAAGTGGTTCATGTCTATGCTAAGTTTCTATAAGGCTCGCGAAGGGTCCCAATGACGTCATGAAATTATAATGCTTGATGGAAATGATACGTAACCTTGAATTCGCTCACGTTTTTTGTTTTTCACAATTACGCGTTATAATTTCATGACTTCATCGGGATCCTTCGTGAACCTTATAGAAACTTAGCATGGACATGAACCACTTGAGCTGTTGTACGGTTTCGAAGTCGGTTAGATAGGAACTTACATTTAGAACTCCTTCAGCCTATCTACTGGCAATGAGTTAGAAATGTTCAATTTGGAACATTTGCAATAATTTTGACTGAAGTGATATAGTGACTCACTTATAATTATTCCATTACTATTTCACTAATTCAAATTTAAAGAGAATTTCCACAGAAATTTTTAGTTTTTGTCGTTCACAGTTAGGCAATTGGAGTACTAAATGGCAGAGGTTATCCCAAGTCAGTAATGAGGACTTTCATATAGCACAAGTCATTTGAAGTCAGCACTATACAGTATTGAGTGACAGAGGCCTGTCTCATCTAGTCATGAGGACATTTAAGTAGTATAAGTCATTGCAAGGCAGCCATATATAGTATTAAGTAGTCAAGATCATTCTGAATCATCCATAAATATTTTGATGTATTATGCTAATAAGTCATTCCTAGTCAGCCATGTAGCAAAGAGCAACTTAAGTCAGTAATAAATATTCTCAAGTAGTATACTTTATTTCAGGTCAGACAGATGAAGTATTAAATAGTAGAGGTGATTTGAAGTTAATCATATAGAGTACTGAGTAGCAAAGATCATTCTGAGTCAGCGCTATCAAGTATTAAGTACTAGAGGCCAGTCTAAGCTAGTCATGAGGACTTTCAAGTAGTATAAGTCATAAAGCAACCATATATAGTACTATGTAGTAACAATTATACTAAATTAGCCATAAATATTTTGAAGTATTATACTCGTAAGTCACTTCTAGTCAGCCATGTAGCGAAGAGTAACTTGAGTAAGTAATGAATATATTCAACTAGTATAATTCATTTCAAGTCAGACAGATGACGTATTGAATAGGAGAGGTGAATTAAGTGAATCATATAGAGAATTGAGTGGCAAAGATCATTCTAAATCAGCGCTATACAGTATTAAGTAATAGAGGCCAGTCTAAGCTAGTCAGTACGACTTTCAAGTAGTATCAGTCATTTTAAGGCAACCATATATAGTATTAAGTAGTAAAGATCATTCGAAATTAGCCATAAATATGTTCAAGCATTACACTCGTAAGTCACTTCTAGTAAGCTATGTGGCAAAGAGCAACTTGTGTGAGTAAAGAATATTTTTAAGTAGTGTACATTATTTCAAATCAGACAGGTTATGTATTAAATAGTAGAGGTAATTTTAATTCAGTCGTATAGAGTATTGAGAAGCAAAGCTCATTCTAAATGAGTCATGAGGATGTTCGAGTAGCATGAGTCGTTTGAAGTCAGGCGATTAGAGTATTAAATTTTAGAGGTAATCCAAAAGACAGTAATGAAGACATTCAAGCAGCACAAGTCATTTTAAGTCAGCGCTATAAAGTATTGAGTAATAGAGGCCAGTCTGAGATAGCCATAAGGACTTTTAAGTAGTATTATACTCGTAAGTCACTTCTAGTCAGCCATGTAGGAAAGAGCAGCTTCAGTAGTAATAAATATTTTCAATTAGTATACTTTATTTCAAGTCTTTCAAATGAAGTATTGAGTAGTGGAGGTGATTTTGAGATAGTCATGAAGAGTATTGAGTAGCAAAGCTCATTCTAAGTCAGTCATAAGGAAGCTAAAGTAGTATAAGTCGTTACAGTCAGGCAGTTGGAGTGTAAAGTGTCATAGGTTATCCCAAGTCAGTTATGAGGACATTCAAGTAGCATAAGTCATTTTAAGTCAGCGCTATAAAGTATTAAGTAGTAAATGCCACTCTAAATCAGCCATAAATATCTTGAAGTATTATACTCGTAAGTCACTTCTATTCAGCCATGTAGCAAAGAGCAGCTTTAGTAAGTAATGAATATTTTCAATTAGTATACTTTATTTCAAGTCAGTCAGATAAAGTATTGAGTAGTAGGGGTGATTTTGAGTGAGTTATATAGAGTATTGAGTAGCAAAGCTCATTCTAAGTCAGTCATAAGGATGCTTAAGTAGTATGAGTCGTTTAAAGTCAGTCGATTAAAGTATCAAATGGCAGAGGTTATCCCAAGTCACTAATGTGGACATTCGAGTAGCGCAAGCCATTTTATGTCAGCGCTATACAGTATTAAGTAATAGAGGCCAGTCTAAGCTATTCATTGGGACTTTTAAGTAGTATAAGTCATTTCAAGGCAACCATGTACAATATTAAGTAGTAAAGATCATTCCAAATTAGCCATAAATATTCTGTAGTATCATGCTCGTGAGTCACTTCTAGTCAGTCACGTAGCAAAGAGCAACCTGAGTAAGTAATAAATATTTTCAAGTAGTATACTTTATTTCAAGTCAGACAGATGGAGTATTAAATAGTAGAGGTAATTTTGAGATAGTTATGAAAAGTATTGAGTAGCAAAGCTCATTCAAAATCAGTCGTAAGGACGTTCAAGTAGTATGAGTCGTTTAAAGTCAGGCGATTAGAGTATCAAATGGCAGAGGTTATCCCAAAGTCAGTATTGAGGACATTCAAGTAGCACAAGTCATTTTAAGTGAGCGCTATACAGTATTAAGTAAAAGAGACCAGTCTAAGCTAGTCATAAGGTTTTTAAGTAGTATAAGTCATCATAAGGCAACCATACATAGTATTGAGTAGTAAATATCATTCTAAATTAGCCATACAAATTTTGAAGTATTATACACGTAAGTCACTTCTAGTCAGCCATGTAATGAAGTGCAACTTGAGTAAGTAATAAATATTTTCAATTAGTATACATAATTTCAAGTCACACATATGAAGTATTGAATAGTAGAGGTGATTTTGAGTTAATCATATAGAGTATTGAGTAGCAAAGCTCATTCTAAGTCAGTCATAAGGACGTTCAAGTAGTATAAGTCGTTCATAGTCAGGCAGTTGGAGTGTAGAATGTCAAAGGTTATCCCAAGTCAGTTATGAGGACATTCAAGTAACATAAATCATTTTAAGTCAGCGCTAAAAGTATTAAGTAGTAAATATCATTGCAGATCAGTCATAAATATCTTGGCCAGTCTAAGCTAGTCATAAGGCCATTTAAGTAGTATAAGTCATTTTAAGGCAGTCATATTAGTATCAAGTAGTAAAGATCACTCTGAATCAGCCATAAATATCTTGGAGTATTAAACTCGTAAGTCATTTCTAGTGAATCATAAAAATTTTTAAGTATTATATATCATTTTAATTCAGCAGTATGGATTGTTTAGTAGCAAAGGTCAATCCAAGTCAGTCACAAGGACCTTCAAGTAGTATACGTGATTTCGAGCCTGACATACAGAGCATTAAATTTGAAAGCTCATTCTAAGTCAGTCGTGATGAATTTCAAGTCATTACGATTGTCAGCCATAGTTCTTTGGAAACACTGACTCGTATATAGTATTAGCACTTATAACCAGGGCTTGGCAAAAATCGAGAAGATCACTAGCAACCAGCGATGAAAGTTGAACGTGCTTATTATCCACGTCGACAGGTTGAGATCAAGAAGATTTGACTGTGAAGGAAAGAGCTTCAGCATAGGGATGTATAGAGTCAGAGAAATAGGAGAAAATGCAATTTCGTCGCACGCTGCTTTTTCCAACGACGAACCACCTGTGCTCGTCTCGGCGACTTTTAAATTCATACTATTGTCAGCTCTATTTGCGGAAAAATGTTTATTCAATTCAGTTTACCTTCACTGCAAGATATTTACTCGGTTGCTTTCCCGAGACGCACCGGTTTTCTCTCGAGGGAATCCGAGACTTCTCCGAGACAAGCTTCACGTCAGACGTGCGAAAAGAGGGGCGTAAGCACCCACTGGAAATATAGTTATAGGGGAATATGTTCCGAGGCGAAATTTCCAATTCTGTGGCAAAATACGCTCGACTTGACACTGCGTTGAATGATGTGTTACTTCATTTCTTTATGAAACGAAGACTTCGACTCTAGGAGAGCCAAGGAGATTTCTGTTTGTTCAGAAATTTCAAGGCAATAGGTTGATTTACACTTTGTAATTCACGAGTGGCAAGGGAACTGTTACTTGTTGAGAAATTAAAATTGAATAAAATGGTTTAAGATAGACTCTAGACTTCGCGAACGATATTTTTTTAAGAATATTAAATATCTTAAATAACAAAAAATTTATTACAAACTAATTTTGAGAAAACTAATATTCAACTTGATTAAGAACTTGGACGTGGACTGCTCTCAAAAGATACAAGAACAAAGTTTTTCAAATATTACTCCATAGAAAATCCTGGAGTTTTACTTTCATCTTGAAGGTGGATCAAAGTGATCTGCATCAGACTGATAATCTGTTCATGAAAATGATCTAGATTTGGTATCAAAATCATAAGTGACGAGTAAACACTAATATTTGACGCATGTATCGAATGCCAATGTTCACCTCAGAGCACCTTATACTGCCGCGCAAAACAAGAAAGCAGTAACTACATTATTATTGAATTTGAAATATTGATATATTTTGGATCGCACAAACTCCCTCTTTCATATGTCATGCGGCTTATAATGAAACACTGGTGAATAAGGCTAAACAAACAATTTCATTTCACCTGAATCTGCAAAATTTCTACACATACAGAATAAGAGACCTGTAACTAGCAACACAGAGAAAAAAACATGTATCTACATGAACTTGGGCAGTTGATCTTTACTTTTTTCAGGAAATACTCTTTTTTTTTGGTTTTCGTTAATTCAAAATGAATTTAGGAGTTAAATACACTGATGTGGTTAAGTGTCATTACATAGCGCCATAAAATTTTATATTTTGAAAGCAACCAGGTTATGTAAATTGTATATCTCTCAAACTGAATTATTATTAGACGTGTTAAAACATTTAAATTTCAGCAATTTTGAAATGGATGAGACCGCGAATGACAAATTTACGGAAACGGCAGAATGTCGTCCAGTCCTGAGTGCTCAAAATGTGAATGATATTTTACCTTAAAGGAATTCAGTATAAATAGTGCTCTGAAAAATATATATGAACAAGAATTTTGTGCAATGCAACTAATGAAATACCTCCTGAAATTCTATAATACCAGGGTTTAAGAAACATCTCAAACAATATAAAAAATTCATTTCGCAAAAGTTATTTGGAGAATAATAATAATAATAATAATAATAATAATAAGTGATAATAATCACTGAAAACTGACACCTTTTCATAATTAAGGCAAAAAGGAATTTTCCAGTCTTCTCTAATTTTTTTTTCAATGAAAACTGGCTTTAGTCATTTTTTATGAAAAGAAAACTTGACTATCCTCATTTTCACTCATAAAAAAATAGGTCAGTCATCCGATGCAATTGTGTCCCTGCCTTATGAGCAGACTTTTGTGCCATCATTCCATACACCTCTCTATTGAATATTTTTAATGAACATTCATTATTATTATTATTATTATTATCATTATTATTATTATTATTATATTTGACAACCGCTTGTCTCAAAAATATTTTTCTGTCTTTGGTATGATGATGATTCTGAAGAGAATTTTGCTTTACGATTTTCGAAAGCTGTAACAGATACTAAAATTGCATAATTTGAATCTAATAATTTTTAAAAAGATGACTCTGCTTTGGCTGAACGTATGAATGAATGTGAATTCTGTTATTTTTAGTATTTAAGTTCATAAATAGTTTTAAACAATTTGAAATGACTTGTCCTTGTGATTTACAGAGTATGATAACAAATCTTCAAATTTGACCGATAAAAAAAATTATATAACTGAGACCTTTGACGCTGATTCTGAAGAATTGTTGTTAGTTTGATGTATGTTTAGTTGACAATTGAACTTTTTATTTCAAAAATTTTATTATTTCGTTGAAAACTTACTTATTTTCTTGAAAATTCAACTTGTGTTTGAAAAATTGGATAATTCGTATAAATTAAATTATTTTGTTGAAAAGTTACCTTTTTTGGTTAAGTTCAACTGTTTTCGATCGAAAAGTAAAATCTTTTTTAGTTGAAATATCAAGTATTACATTTTCCTTTAAGAATTCATCTTTCTGGTTGCAGATTCACGATTTTAGTTAAAAATTGATTTCTTTGGTTGAAAATTCGTTTTTTGTTGTTGTTGAAAATGTTCATTTCTTAGTAGAAAGTTCCACTATCTGAATGAAAATTTATGCATTTTGTTGAAAATTCGTCTTTTTGGCAGAAATATAACATTCTTGGTAAAAAATTTAAGTTATTGTTTAAAAATTCATGTATTTTCTTGGAAATTCGTCTTCTTCGGCAGAAATATAATCTTCTAAGTTGAAGATTCAACTATTTGGTTGCAAATTGATGTATCTTCTCGCAAATTCGCCTTTTTTCGCAGAAAGATGATCTTCTCCGTTGAAAATATATGCATTCTGTTGAAAATTCATCTTTTTTGGTAGAACATTAATCTCTTAAATCAAAAACGCAACTGTTTGTTTGAATATAAATCTTTTTTAGTTATGGATTCAACTATTTTATTGAAAATCCATCTTTTTGGGCCTCATTCAACTGTTCTTCATTTGAAATTGAAATCTTTTTTTGGCTGGAGAATCAATTTTTTCACTAAAAATTCAACTATTACATTTTTGGTTGAGAATCAATTTTCTTATTTCAAATCTCAAGTATTTTGTTAAAAATGTATGTATTTTGTCGGGAATTCGTCTTTTTGGTCATTAATGCAAATGTTTGGTTGAAAATTATTTTGCTTGAGTAGAGGATTCAAATATTTTGTTGAAGATTCGTTTTTTTTGTTGATTTCAACTATTTTAGATTTAAAATAAAAATCTTTTTCGGTAGAAATACCAACCATTACATTTTTCGTCAAAAATTCATCTTTTATGGTTTAAAATTTAACTGCTTGGTTGAGAGTGAAAACACTTTGTTTGAAATTAATTTTTTGTTGGTTGAAAATTCAACTGCTTTACATATAACTCGCTTTTTTGGTTAAAAATTAATTTTTGAACCGAAAATTCAACCATTCCACTTTTGCTTCAAAATTATTCTTTTTTGAATGACAATTCATGTTTTTTTTTGAAATTTCGACTTTTTTATCAAAAATGAGAACGTTTGGTTGTAAATTATTTAGTTTTAGTTGAGGGTTCAACTATCTTTTAACAAATTATTTCTTTTTCATCAAAAAAATCAACTATTTAATTGAAAATTCATATATTCATTTGGAAATTGATTTATTTCATTAAAAATTCATCCTTTTTGATAGAAAATTATTTTCTTGGCTAGAGAGTCGTTTTTTTAGGTACAAGATCCATCATTTAATTTGGAAGTTCTACTTTTTTGGTTAAAAATGTATATGTTGTATTTCTTATTGAAAACCAATTCTTTTTTAGTTGAAAATTCAACTACTTGATTCAAAATTAATGTATTTTGTTGTAAATTCGTCTTCTTGTGTTAGAAATTTACCATTCATTATGGACTAAAAAATATTTTTCGGTTGAAAACTCAACTCTTTTTTGTTGTAAATTCATGATTGTTGGTTAAATTCAACTATTTGCTTGAATATTAATGTATTTTCTTGAAAATTCGAGTTTTTGGTAGAAAATTAATCTTCTTGATTGCTGAGATCGTGAAGTGCTAGTAGATTTTATGATTCGCAAGATTGGATGATTTTTATATTAAATGGAAGATGGAATGACAGAACATACTGTTCAAAAAAAGGTTATTTGCATCGAGAAATGAATAACGTCAATATTTCCGATCATAAAGATCTTGGTATTATGTTGTGAAATCAAACCTTCATGCAATTTGATGGATATTTCAATTTTTAGCCATACTCGAATTTCAAGCAATTAATGTTTTGTTTTGCGATGAGTTTTTATGGTCTCAGAGAAAGCAAAATTAAAATTTGTTCCGGCGATTAAAAAATGAAAATCGGCCAAACAAAAATAGGGAATCAAATATCAGAAGTAATAAATATAGCAATAAAATAAAAAAAAATCGTGTGCATTAATTTCGTTTGATTGAAATTTTTGACAAACAAAAAATTCTACAATGGGACCTGATTGGAAAACAAGATTGTCGTTTTGAAGGAAACAATCTGTATTAAAGAAATTGTATTGACTTACAGAAAATTAACGAATGATTGGTATTTCATTGATTCCTCAAAAAATGCTTCATCTCTCGAAAGCAATCCAAATTGACATACCAGTCAATCCAACCTTCAGTTAGTTACTTCGAGGGGTGTGAAAAGCAAACAGCAAACTACAAGGTCGAACAATCAACTCTTCACAATACTGCTTTCAGACTGTCGCCAAGTCAAATTCAGTCATGCATCTTCGTTAATATCGATAACTTTGTCACCGCTGCAGCAGAGTGAGCAGGATTAATAATACACACCCGTTTATAGTTTGAATCCCATTTCACACTACAAATCGGTAGGCAAGATCTGACCAAGGGAGATTTATGATGGTAGGGAGGCTGTCGAAAATTTCATCAAGCCATCTCGTGCTCGTATTGATCCTGTCGGGAAAATGGCAGCAGGATTGCCACAAATCGCGCGTACTAAAACCACAAAAAGCTAATTTATACTCACGTTGATATGACGTGAATGCAGGCTGAAATATTTTCCCTCATTCCACCTGAAATTCATGATCATGGGTTGAAATATCATCAGGAAGAAGGCTTTGTGAAAGTTAGAGTGGAGATTTCGGGTCATGCTTATTTGGTGACGCCCCTTCTATCATTATATCCAAATTTGTGAATCCGAATAAGAACTCAGGAGACGACAAGACTCCCTCAGGAAATTCGGAGAATTGAGCGATTTTGTTCGGGTGCATGCAGCGAAAAGAGAAAGGCAGACAAACCCAATCATGAAAGAAGAGCTCTTGGGGCAAAAATATACACGGTGGTATATACGGACTTGAGGAAAATCTTGAGCAAGGACGAGAATTTCATCTTTGAACTCAAATTTTAGACTCGTCTCATTCGCAACACTGCACGATGCCTTGTCGTATAGAGTATCAGCCTTACATGAACATGATGTGGAGCAAACTGTACAGAACAGCTGTGGAGAATGTATAGTTGTTACCTGTTCTCAAGTAGTTCCATCCAACCCTTACATTGCTAACATTATCCTCGTCCACGAAATCACGACGTAGCCTCGTATAATAAGATCGTGTTTATGGTCAGTCAGTAATTTGTGTTTAGTGAAAAAAACTTTACTTGTGGAGAAGTATGCGATAGAATAATGAGCATGGGCAATTCCAAGTGAGCCATGAGGACCTTCGAGTGGTATAATTAATTGTAAGTCAGCCGTGTAGGGTATTGAGTAACAGAGGACATTCTAAGTCAGCTATTAGGACCTACAAGTGGTATGATCATTTCAAATAAGCCACAGCAACATTCAAGCAGTAAGGACATTCTGAGTCTGTAATAAAGAACTTCAAGTGGTATAACTCATTTTTAGTCAGCCTACGGTATTAAGTAACAGAGGTAATTCCAAGTGGGCCATGAGGCCCACTTGGAAGGACCTTCGAGTAGTATAAGTAAATTTGAAGTCACTCATATAGGGTATTAGGTAACAGAGGTCATTCTAAGTCAGTTGTAAGGACCTACAAGTGGTATGATCATTTTAAATAAGCCACAGGAACATTCAAGTAGTGAGGATATTCTGATCCATTCATAAAGAACTTCAAGTAGTATAACTCATTTATAGTCAGCCTACGGTATTAAGTAACAGAAGTAATTCCAAGTGGGCCATTAGGACCCTCGAGTAGTATAAGTTAATTTCAAGTCAGTTGTATAGAGTATTAAGTAACAGAGGTCATTCTTAGTCAGTTACAAAGACCTATCAGAAGTACGTTCATTTTAAATTAGTTATAAGAACATTCAAGTAGTAAGGACATTCTGAGTCAGTCATAAAGAACTTCAAGTAGTATAAATTATTTTTAGTCAGCCTATGGTGTTAAGTATCAGAAGTAATTTCAAGTGAGCCATACGAGTAGGGACTCTCGAATAGTATAAGTAATTTGAAGTCAGCCACATAGGGTATTAAGTAACGAAGGTCATTCTAAGTCAGTTATAAGGACATACAAATAGTATGAGTCATTTTAAGCTAGACGTTGTACTATTGAAGGGTGTCTACTAACCGAGAGAGCCACCAAATATCCGCGAATTAAATTGAAACCAGGCATTAGCCGAGAATACAAATTCAAACCGGGAATTATCTTAAAAAGTTGATAATGTGATATTTGTTATGAATCGTGATGAGAAGACAAGTAGATTAAAGATTTGTAGAAAATTCCTTTTGTGATGTTTTTAAATTAAAACTAGAAATTTAAATATTTTTGAGTTTCACTGAAGTAAATTATCATGTTAATCGCTCAAGATTATTTATGGAAATTACACATGAGAGTCTAGCAAAAATATGTTTGATTATGATTGCTCCACACGTTTCAGGACACTATTGAAACTTTTCGACACTTTTTTTAACGATGAAACTAGTTCGCAATCGTTTTGGAAAAAATGTCACTAATACTTTCGTTTTTGTAAGGACTTTGGAAGGACTTTGTAGAGTTTCAAGCGTTTAGAATATTCCAAAAGATTTCAAAGGATTCTATAGAAATTTAAAAATTTCAAGGGATTTTGAGACATTTCAAGAAAATTCATGTGATTTCAGAGGATTTCAAAGTTTGTAAAATTTTTGTATAAATTTCAAGAGATATCACACATTTCAAGATAGTTAGCGAGATTTCAGAGTATATCTCCAAGGTATTTAAAAATTTTCAAAATTTTAATTGATTTTAAACGATTTGAAATACTTCAGGGTATTTTCCAAGATTTAGAGAAATTTCAAGAGATTGAAAATTTTTCACGCGATTTGAAAATGGTTTCAGAGGATTTCAACGGATATCAGGGAGCAAATGAAATGGAACCAATTTTCAAGGCACTTATAGGACTTACAAGGGATTACTATGGATTTCGTGGGATCTTATGGAGTATTCAAGTGGGGTCTTCAAGTAGTATACGTCATTTTTTTACAGTATTCAAAAAATTAGGACATAGAGATTAGTGATATTTTTTAATAACCTTGTAGGTAATTCCCTGCTATTGAATCAAGATTTGTGGAAAATTCCTTTTGTGATTTTTTAAAGTAAAACTAGAGATGTGAATATTTTTAAGTTTTGTTGAAGCAAGTTATTGTGTTAACCACTTGAGATTATTTATGGAAATTATACTATAGAGTCTAGTAACAATATATTTGATCATAATTGCTCGATACGTTTCACGACACTATTGACAGTATTTGACACTTTTTTAACGATGCAACTATTTTGCTATGGTTAAAAAAAAAGTGTCACTAGTGCTTCTGTTTTCAAAAAAGCATTAAAAGGATTTTATGAGGATTCAGAGCTTTTAAAGTATTTTAAGAAATTCCGAGGGATTTCATGAAATTTCAACAATTTTAAGAGATTTTAAGACTTTTGGAGAAAATTCATCTCATTCCAGAGAATTTCAAAGTTTTTGAAATATCTGTTAAAATCTTAAGAGATATTACACATTTCTGGATAGTTCGAGAGATTTCAAAGTATTTTACGAAGACTTTGAAATTTGCTTAAATTTCAATAGATTTTAAATGATTTCGAATATTTTAGGGTATTCTGCAAGATTCAAAATAATTTCAAGTGATTTAAAAAATTTCCCGGGATTTTAAGAGGGTTTTGGGGGATTTCAAAAGATATTAGGGAGCAAATGAAATAGAATAAATTTTTCAGGCACTTATAGGGATTTCAAGGGATTTCTATTGATTTGATGGGATCTTATGGAGTAAAAGGCTTTCAAAGATTTAAGCATTTTTGAAGAAACTCCAAGAGATAGTGGAGATTTTAAAAGATTTCAAGAGATTTAAGAAAATTTTTAGGAGGTGTACCAGATTAAGGGAATTCGAAAATTTCAAAGGATTTTAAAGAATATAAAGTATTCTAAGTAGGTCGTAAAGGTCCTCGAGTAGTTTATGTTACCTTTATTATATGGTTTATGTAACAGAAGTAATTGAAAGCCAGTTATAAGGGCCTACAAGTATTATAAGTCATTTTAAGTCAGCTGTATAGAGTATTAAGCAGCAAAGATCATTCTAAGTCAGTCATAAGGGCTTTCAAGTAGGATAAGTCATTTTCAGTAAATAAAAGACATTTTGAGTCAGTAATAAAGACCGTCAAGTAGTATAAATCATTTAAGTCAGCCCATGACATTAAGTAACAGTGGTACTTGCAAGCCAGTTATAAGGACCCACAAGTATTATAAGTCATTTTCAGTCAGCCATATAGAACATTAGGCAGTGAATATCATTTAACGTCATTTATAAGGATTTTCAAGTAGTATAAGTCATTTTCAGTAAGCAAAGGACATTTTGAGTCAGTCATAAAGACTTTCGAGTGGTATAGATGATTTCCAGTAAGCGAAGGACATTTTGAGTCAGTAATAGGGTCCTTCAAGTAGTATAACTCATTTTAGTCAGCCTAATGTATTAAATAAGACTGGTACTTGCAAGGCAGTTATAAGGTCCTACAAGTATTATAAGTCATTTTAAGTCAGCTGTATAGAGCATTGAGCAGTAAAGATCATTCTAAATCAGTCATAAGGGCTTTCAAGTAGGATAAGTCATTTTCAGTAAATAAAATACATTTTGAGTCAGTAATAAAGACCGTCAAGTGATATAACTCGTTTTATTCAGCCTGCGGTATTGAGTAACAGAGGTAATTGCAAGCCAATTTTAGGGATCTGCATGTTTTATAAGTCATTTTGAGTCAGCTGTATAGAGTATTAACCAGTGGAGATCATTTGAAGTCATTTATAAGGAATATCAACTGGTATAAGTAATTTCAAGTAAGCAAAGGACATTCCAAATCAGTAATAAAGACTTTGAAGTAGTATAGCTCATTTCAGTCAGCCTAAGGTATTAAGTAACAGAGGTAATTGTAAGTCAGTTAAGGACCTTCAAGCATTATAAATCACTTTAAGTCAGTCATATAGAGTATTGAGCAGTGAAGATCAATCGAAGTCAGTTATGAGAATCATAAACTAGTATGAGTCTTTTTTAGTAAGCGAAAGACATTCTGAGTCAATAATGAAGATCTTCAAGGAGTATAACTCATGTTAGTCAACTAACGGTATTAAGTAACAGAACTACTTGCAAGCCAGTGATAAGGACCTACAAGTATTATAAGTCATTTTAAGTGAGCTATATAGAGTATTAAGCAGTAATGATCCTTCGAAGACAGTTATAGAGATTATGAAGTGGTATAAGTCTTCTTCAATTAGCAAAGGACATTCAGAGTCAGTAATGAGGACCTTCAAGTAATATAACTCATTTTAGTCAGCCTACGGTATTGAGTAACAGAGGTACTTGCATGCCAGTTATAGGGACCCACAAGTATTAAAAGTCATTTTAAGTCAGCTATATTGAGTATTAAGCAGTAAAGATCATTCGAAGTTATATGTAAGGATTATCATGTAGTAGGGATAATTTTCAGTAAGCAAAGGACATTTTGAATCAGCAATAAAGACATTCAAGTGATATAACTCATTTTATTCAGCCTGCGGTATTGAGTGAGAGAGGAAATTGCAAGCCAATTATAAGGACCTATAAGTATTGTAAGTCATTTTGAGTTAGCCATTTAAGGGATTAAGCAATAAAGATCATGCTAAGTCAGTCATAAGAGCCTTCAATAAGTGTAACTTATTTTATTTAGCTCATGATATCAAGCAACAAGTAAGTAGCAAGTAAGTTATAAGAACCTACAAGTATTATAAGTCATTTTAAGTAAGCTGTATAGAGTATTAAGCAGTGAAGATCAATCGAAGTCAATTATAAGGATTATCAAGTAGTACGTCATTTTCAGTAGGCAAAGGATATTCTGAGTCATTAATGAAGATCTTCAAGTAGTATAGCTCATTTTAGTCAGCCTATGGCATATAATGACAGCGGTGATTGCAAGTCAGTTATAAGGACGTATAAGTATTATAAGTCATTTCATGTCAGCCATATAGAACATTAGGCAGTGAAGATCATTCGACGTCATTTATAAGGATTTATCAAGAAGTGTAAGTCATTTTTAGTAAGCATGGGACATTATGAGTCAGTAATGGACTTTGAAGTAGTATGGCTCATTTCAGTCAGCCTGAGGTATTTAGTAACAGAGGTAATTCTAAGTCAGTTAAGGACCTACAACTATTGTAAGTCACCTTGTGTCAGCCATATAGAGTATAGAGCAGTGAAGATCAATCGATGTCAGTTATAAGGATTATCAAGTCGTATAAGTCGTTTTCAGTGAGCAAAGGACATTCTGAGTCAGTATCAAAGACTTTCAAGTAGTATAGCTCATTTTAGTCAGCCTACGGTATTTGGCCACAGAGGTAGCTGCAAGTCAGTTATGCGGACCTACAAGTATTGAGCAGTGAAAATCATTTGAAGTCACTTATAAGGATTATCAAATAACCGAGTAAAAAAAAAGTCCCACTGGGATCCCATTGGGATCCCGCATAAAGTCCCGATAGAGAACTAGGTATTAGACAAATCAGTACTTGAGTACCAACTTTTCTCACAACTTTTCAAAAGTCTAAATATGGACAAAAGTACCAGAAAAGTTTCATATCATTTTTTTTCTCAAGCAAGTCTTTTTCAGAACCAAAGTCCCGGAATAGTTCCGCTTAATTTCTTTTTAATTTCACAAGTCCTAAATAATTTATGAGACAAGAGTACTAGAAGAGATCCATTTTCTTTTTTTCGAAATTTGTACAAGTGCTGATGGGATTTATGGGATATTAAAGTCCCAATGGGACTTTTTTTTACTCGGGATAGTATACCATAAGTCATGTTCAGCAAGCTAATGACTCATTGTTAGTCGACTTACGGTATTAAGTAACAGAGATAATTCCGAGTGAGAAACAAAAACTTTCGAGTAGTATAAGTAATTTGAAGTCAGGCATATAGAGTATCAAGTAACAGAGGCCACTCAAAGTCAGCTATGAGTGCCTTTAAGTGGTATAATCCATTTTAAATTAGTCATATAGATTACTAAGCAGAAACGATCATTTTTGCCAGTTGTCAGGATTATCTGGTAGTATGGTAAATATTAAGTCAGTCATATAAGGTATTAAGTAGCAGAAATCATTCTGAGTCAGTAATGAAGACCTTCAAGTAGTTAACTCATTTTCAGTGAGTCGAAAGTATTAAATATCATAGATAATTCTGAGTAAGCTATAATGACTTTCCAGTAGTATAAATAATTTAAAGTCAGCTATATAGGTTACTGAGCTGTATGGACCTTGAAGTAGTATAAGTCATTTTCAGTAAGCAAAGGGCATTCTGAGCGAGTGATGGAGACCTTCAAGTAGTGAATTTCATTTTTAGTCAGCTAACGGTAAAGTAACAGAGGTAGTTTCAAGTCAGTTATGAGGACCTTCTAGTAGTATATATTATTTAAGGTCAGCCGTCCGTTCCTCGGAAGCATTTCAGTATCTTCAAAATCATAAAACAGTTATTATGAGCCATCTTTATGCTCGAGTAACCAGTTGATTTTTCATATGTTATCTTCAGCCTGCAGAAATTAAATTTTCCATGCCAGAAACATGTGCATAAATTAGAGTCATAAACATATATTCTAAAAGTAATGGTGCATGAATTCGACGAAGACCTCACCTGGGAGTCAATTTTATTGTCCATGTGGTTCTGTAAAGAGGTCTTATATTACAACTCATTGAAAGTGCACATACCAAAATGAAGTTTTTGAATTTTTTTGGAAAATGATTGAGTAATGATTAAGTCAAATGATTAAGAATCATATAAATGGCACGAAATGGTTGTTTTAAGCACGCTGTATTATTTAGAAAAATAGGACCTTAATGAATGATAACGTGATGAATTATGAGTTTTTGATGAATTTCAGGTGGCTATGTTATTGCTTTATAGAATAACATTGGATTTAATGCGTTTTCACGAAGAGCCAATGATGCCTGTATTTTATTAGCGTACTCAAATATCAACAACTATGACAATAATTTCCTCTCACTTGTACTGCAATTCTAACGTGCAATCATTCTGATGCACTTAATTCGAAATTGGTTCAGTGTTTTCGGATTCGTTTTGACAAGGCTATATTACAAATTTCGTTTGATTTTCACGAAAAATTGTAGGGCAATTTTGATTTTTTGAATATCTGAAATTTGGGATTGTGTTTTCTATATTACTTTTTTAGGCTACTAACTAGATCAAGAAGGAATCGATATAATTAATTTAATTCGAACTCAAATCGAAATTGGAGGGTTAATTACTCCTGCAGTCTGGTGTACACTCTCTCTACAATCTTATGCAATCTCGTACAATATCATGCAATTCTTCGCAATTCTCTACAATTTCCATCAATCTCATGCAATATCGATGCAATCCTATGCAATCTCTATAAAATCTCGAGCGATCTCTATGAAACTACGTGCTATCTCATGCATTGTAATCTACATGCAATCACATGCAATACCATGCAATCCTTCACAATCCTATGCAATATTTTACAATCCCCTGTATTTTTTTCTTACGGAAACAGATTGTAGGAGATTCAGTATAGGTCTGTAATGATTTTTCTATAATGAATTTCTTTTGATTTTCTCGCGTTTCTATAAAACTCATTAAAGAAAATCATTACAAGAAAATCAGTATAGAAATAAATAATGTTAAAATATTGAGAGAATTGGTTCAAGGAATAGAGGAACTACAAAGGAATCATGATATTTGAAGTGACTTGAAAGACTTCCAAACATGTCATCGTGTTTTTAAGGAATTCCAAAGGATTTTGATGGATTTCGAGGGACTTACACGGATTTTCAGGCTTTTGAAGGAATCTTATGAAATTCTCGAACATTTTTAGGGATGTGAACGGTTTTTTCAGAGAACTTTAATGAACAACTTCAATGCAATTTATATTCAAGGGATTTTAGATGTTTTATACTTACTTGATGATTTGTTACGATTTTTAAAGACTTCAAGGGATTTCTAAAGAATTAATTCTAGAGAATGGAATTTCAAGGGTTTCCAAGGTATTTCGGGAAATTTCACAAAATTAAAAGAATATTATTGAATCTCCGAAGATTTAAAGGGATTTCAAGGATTTCAAGAGACTTCAAGAGATTTAAACAGATTTTATCCAATTTCTGGAGAACCTTAGCAATTGAATTAAGTTTTATTTTAAGGGATTTCAACAATCTTAATAGATATGAAGGATTAAAGAAACTTTCATAGGATCTTAAAGATTATAAGTCATTCTAAAAGATTCTGAAGAATTTTGAGACGCTCAAAATATTTCAAGTGATTTCTAGAGAACTAAATTCTAGAGAATGAAAGCTCAAGAGATTCCTAGCCATCCCAAAGGTTTCAAGGGATTTCCAGGTATTTTGAAGAATTTCACAAGATCTAAAGGATTTTATTGAATCTCTACGGGATTTCAAACATTTCTGCGGACTTGAACTTTTTTTCTAGAAAAATTCGATAAATAGGTTCAATTTAATCTATGTAGAAGGGATTTCAAATAATTTCCACTTATTTTAATGAATTTTCACGATTTACAACTATTTTAAGGGATTTTAAGTGTTTTCAAAGAATTTTTTAGTATTTCTAAAGATTTCAAGGGACTTTCAGAGGATTGAATAAAAGTGAATGAAATTTTAAGGGATTCTTAGCGATCCCAAAGCGAAGGTTTCGAAGGATTTTGAAGATGATAAGTTATTTCAAATGTTTCTAAGGAATTTCAAGAGATTTGAAAAATTTAAAAGGATATCAAAAGATTTTCAGGAATTGCCGAAGATTTCAAGTAATTCAAAAGAATCCCACAAAACCTAAGAGATTTTGTAGGACCTACAAGTATTCTAAAAATTTTAGGAGGTTTTACAAGTTTGAAGGGATTTGAAGAGAACCCTTGGAAATAAATTAATTTTCTTTCCAAAGGATTTCAAAAGAATTCTACACATTTCTATCCATTTCAAAGGTTTGAAAGGAATACAAAAGAGGGTGAAAGATTTCAAAAAATTTCGAAGAATTCAAACAGATTTCGAAGATTTTAACGTACTAGTACTTCCATATGAGATTATGATTGGTGTGGAATAAATCGTTCCTTGTAGTTCCTCTTCTGTTTACATTGAAACCTTCAATATTTTCAGAGGAAGCTTTGTATTCATACAAATTTCTGAATTTCAGGTTTTTGGATATACACAGATTCGTGAATTTATTGAATGTTTGAAAGATAAAAAAGTAAAAATAACCGTAAAAACCAATATTTCAAGAATAAAATTTATTCATGTTGATAAAATGAATCTATTGAAATATATAAAAACTTCCTTAGGCGAATATGTAAAGATTTTGAAATTTTGGCCGCCATATTGGATTCGCTATATTTAGTTGGTAAATTTTGACCTCAAAGTCGAAATTAGCGATCTCAAAAACCCTTTTGTACCAAACTTTAGGAAAACCTGTATAAATTTTAAACCTTTGTCCGCAATATTGGATTCGCTATTTAAAATTCGGAGCTTTTGATATCAAAATCGAAATTAGCGACCTAAAAAATCTCTTTGTACCAACTTTTAGGCAAATTTGTAAAAATTTCAAAATTTTGGCCGCCATGTTAGATCTGTTATTTCGATTTTGTATCTCTTGACCTCAAGATCGAAATGAGCGACGTGAGAAATCCCTTTGCACCAAGTCTTAGGCAAATATGTAAAAAAAAAAGTAATTTTAGCCGCCATATTGGATCCGCCATTCTCCATTTGTAACTTCTGACGTCAAATTCGAAACATGCATCTTTAAGCACCCCATGGTACCAAGTCTTAAACAAATTTGTAGAAATATTGAAATTATAGCTGCTATATTGAATTTGCCATTTTGAATTTGTAACTTTTGACCTCAAATTCGAAATAAGCGACCTCAAAAACCTCTTTAAACCAATCTTCGGGCAAACATGTGAAAATTTTATAATTTTAGCCGATATATTAGATCCGCCATTCTGGATTTGTAATTTTTGACGTCAAATTCAAAATGAGCGACCTGAACAACCCCCTTGAACCAAGCTTCAGGCAAATATGTAAAAAAAATGTGACATTGTCCGCCATATTGGATCCGTTACCTCTAATTGATAACTTTTGACCTCAAAGTCGAAATTAGCGACCTCAACAACCCCTTTGTACCAAGCTCTAGGAAAATCTGTAAAAATTTCAAAACTTCGTTCGCCATATTAGATCCTCTATTTTACATTGGTAACTTTTGATTTCGAAGTCGAAATCAGCGACCTAAAAAATTTCTTTTTACCAAGTTTTAGGCAATTCTGTTAGATTTTCAAAATTTTGGACACCATATTAGATCTGTTATCTCGAATTTGTAACTCTTGACCTCAAATTCAAAATGAGCGACCTAAGGTATTTCTTTGTACCAAGTTTTAGGCAAATCTGCATAAATTTTCAAACTTTTTCTGCCAGATTGGATCCGATATTTCGAATTGGTAGCTTTTGATATCAAAGTCGAATTCAGCGACCTCAAAAACTCCTTTTTACCAAGTCTCAGGAGGATATGTAAAAATTTTGAAATCCTGACCCCCATATTGGACCCGATATTTCGATTTGGTAACTTTTGACCTCAAAATCAAAATTAGCGACATCAAAAACCCTGCTGTACCAAATTTTAGGCAAATATGTAAAACATTTGAAATTTGGGTCGCCATATTGGATCCGCTATTCTGAATTTATAAGATTTGATGTCAAATTCGTAATTAGCGACCTCAAAAATCCCTTTGGAACAAGTCTTAGGCAAATCTGTAAATATTTAATAATTTTGGCTGCCATATCGGATCCGCTATTGCGAATCGGTAACTTTTGACTTTGGAGTCAAAATTAGCGACTTAAGAAATCTCTTTGTACTAAGATTTAGGCAAATATGTAAAAAAAAATTAATTTTTGACTCCATATTGGATCCGCAATTCTGTATTTGTAACTATTGACGTCAGATTCGAAATTAGCGACCTCAAATACTCTTTCGTATCATGTTTTAGGAAAATCTGTGCGAATTTAAACACTTTAGCTGCTATGTTGGATCTGCCATTTTGAATTTTTAATTTTTGACCACGTAATCGAAGCCAGCGACATAGGAAGTCCCTTTGTACCAAGTTTAAGGCACATCTGTAAAAATTTAATAATGTCTGCTATATTGGATCCGCTATTGCGGATTGGTAACTTTTGACCTCGAAGTCAAAATTAGCAACTCAAGAAATCCCTTTCTGCCAAGTTTTAGGCAAGTATGTACGGAAAATTTAATTTTTGACTCCATATTGGATCCGCAATTCTGCATTCGTAACTATTGACGTCAGAATCGAAATTAGCGACCTCAAATACCATTTTGTAGCAAGTTTTAGGCAAATCTGTAAGAATTTAAAAATTTTAGCTGCTATATTGGATCTGCCATTTTGAATTTGTAATTTTTTATCACAAAATCGGAGCCAGCGACCTAAGAAATCCCCTTGTACCAAGTTTTATGCGAACATGTGAAAAAAATATATTTTGGCCGCCATATTGGATCCGAAATTCTGAATTTGTGACTTTTGACGTCAAATTCGAAATAAGCGACCTGAAACACCCCCTTGGATCAAGTCTTAGACAAATATGTAAAAATTTCAAAAATCTTGGCAGCCATATAGGATACGCTATTTTGAATTTGTAACTTCTGACGTCAAATTCGAAACTAGCTACCTTAAAAATCCCCTTGGACCAAGTTTTTGACAAACCTGTAAGAATTTGAATATTTTGACCGCCATATTGGATCCGTTATTTTGAATTTGTATCTTTTGACGTCAAAATTGAAATCAGCGACCTCAAAAACCTTTTTATACAAAGTTTCATACAATCCCGACTAAATCTTGAATTTTAGCCAGATTTCGGTGTCTCTCAGCCCACTGTGCGATCGAAACATTAACTTTTGACTCTGTGGCTTCCGTCGGAGATTTGAGGAAAGAAAGGTGAATTTAATTCCAGTTTATTTGATTACTCAGGTTTAATCGAGAGTTCCAGAAATGCCAGCGAATCTCCACGGAGATTTTACGGCGTCCTTTACCTCTGTGATAGCACGTCATTGGCTATTAGGGGAATCGATTTCGTTGATTCCGTTTCGCGGAGCGATTAGTCGAATCGATTTTGCATTATACGCTCGATATTCTCGGTATAGACTCCTGTCGTGAGACAAAACTCCTTTTCAGCATGCATACCGAGGGTTCGGTAATGTTGATTGCTTGACGTTGTATTATAGTGTAAGAGCTTGGTTAACCCGGTTATCTCACGCGTTGTGCTTCAAGCTTTTGTCAGGATCCGAACATGTATCCTCTGTAGAGTCGATCAAGCTACACAAAATGGTTAGTTAGAGGTAAAATACACTCAGAATGTGTTATACATTCTTTCCAATGGTCTTTTTAATATAGATTCAAGATTTAAAAATCAATATTAATTGAAAATTCCATTATGATAAGGTGAAGGCCCCGGTTCGTAACCTACTAAGAAGCTGGAAATAATAAAATCCTATTCGAGTGCCTCAGGCAATATTTGAATGCAATAAACTTTCTTCTTGCGTAAAGAATAATCTATTCTCAATCCGAAATGTCATTGAAAGCAAGTTCAAGGATGCATTAATTTACTAATTAATAATTTGAACGAACATACCCGATGTGCCGGTTCGTAACCCCCGAGAGTCTTCTTTGAGCCAGCTCGTAACCCAATGATGAGCCGGTTCGTAACCGGCTTGTCAATGCAAGTAAATATAAATTGAAGATCTGCTTCAGCGTTTCAATGGTATGTGTCATATTTCAATTTTTATAAGAGTTTTTGCCAGAGAAATTACAGATTTGTCACTTCTGATATTTCAGTGCCCGTTCGTAACCGTCTTACAAATTATTGTATTTCGACATGAAAGGCTACTTACTCGAATGATTGCACTCGAAACAAGACGAACATTATCACTGTTCACTGGATTGCCACTTTTTTACTCACAGCATGCTGAGCTGTCAAGTTTTGTGGAGTCATTTCAGTGCTGGTCTTATGGTCAGCTGGTCTGAAAGTACATTGTTCCACGATGGAGGGCAGATTGCGACGTTTTTATTTTTTTTTAAGTTGATAAACGCGAAATAATGCCCATCATCTCATATCAGTTTTGTTCTTTTTCGTTTTGACTTTGAAAAGAAATTCACATCAGCCAACAGTTTCTGTTGTATCATATAAAAAATCAATATACACGCTTCCTGGGTTACGAACTGGTCGGGGGTTACGAACCGGGGTCTTTATGTACCTGAGTAATGAATCTTATTTCCTACTTTTTTAATGATCTCTACCGTCAAATCCAAAATTGATTCAAAAAATATTCTTAGAATTTTCTTTGGGAAATTTTGTTATTTTTGCTTCCTGGTGAAAAAATTTAATTTTTATATAAAATAAAGAATAATAAATAACGTAAATAGAAAGATTTACTCGGACACCAAGAAAGTGTTTGTCCAAAGTTGAAGAAATACCTCGTAAAGTCGATGAGCTGGAGTTTCGAGAATTTTCTTCAAAATATTTTCTCACATTTCTTTGTT
The DNA here is from genome assembly GCA_032362435.1 of Melikaiella ostensackeni. NCBI lineage: Eukaryota > Metazoa > Arthropoda > Insecta > Hymenoptera > Cynipidae > Melikaiella > Melikaiella ostensackeni. Next base: position 12,639,744 of record JAUMHM010000088.1, read on the forward strand.
TTTGATTCAGCTTACAAAAATCAAAACGCAAAAGTAGAAATAGTAAAGCCTGAGTGTTCCTTACCAATTTTTAAAAATGAAATATGTAATGAGGATTAGAAGAATTGGCATTTGGATGCTCATCAAAGATCAGGAAAAAAAGGATCAAGTACAATGGATCAACAGGCAAAAACAAATTACAATCTAAGTGTGTAAAAAAACTGACATTTACATTTCCGCTTATACTCATCATGGATTTTACAATAGATTGATAGGAATTGGGAATCAGGCCGTAATATGATAGACAGTCCTATAAAAATAAAATAAAATCTCTTTCAATCAGGTAAAAAAAAACTTAATCATACTGAGACACACAAATATTCCCGAATGAAATACAAAACTCACGGAGTTTTTCCGATAAAGATTTATGATATAAAGAACAGACTAAGTTTTAGCTTCATGAATATTAAAAACAGTAGAAAATTTGATGAACTTTGATAGTTTTATTCAATTTCTATGAGAAATAAAATGTTTTCATTTGATTATTCAACTGATATAAGCATGTACAAAATTTCACAAAAGAGTTTTGTAAGATAGTATTTTCTGAAAAGATAAGATTCCCTCCAAGATTCATAGTAATTACAAAATAAAAATACAAATAAAAATCAGACCAAAATATATTACTGTAGTTTGCTATAAAATTTCCGTGATGAGGAGGTCTAAATGACCTCGAAACATGTTGGATGCCCGTTGTATAAAATATTATTATTTATTTATTTATTAAGAACCAATCTGCTCATATTTTTCACTTTTCAACATAGAGAATGGTAATAATCCAAACAATAGCACTCATCTGAAACTTGCTAATTTCATCAAATTTATGTACTATACTTAAATGAAAATAGAAATCTTTCGGTAAATTGAGTTAATGAGTTCCAAGTAAAGGTTTTTGATATTAATGAGAGAAAAAATTGACCAAACAGCATTTGATATTAATAATTGTTCCATTTTATGCAGTGGTATTTACAACATGCACTTCGGCGGCTTTTGGCCTTAGGCATACGATGACTCTGGTTTTTAAACTGCATGCAGAGGAGATCTGATCAACAGATATCCTTTGTATGAGGTTCAAAAATTGTTTGCCTGAGGCGAAAAACCGCTGGAATGTATGCTATAAATACTATGTCATAAAATAGAGCAATTAGTGAAATATAGCCAAAATCACCTTTTGAAACATTTAAGGTAGGTTAACTTTCCATCCGGTTGACCAAATGCAAGTTTCCAAAATATGCACTAACGTGCTGCGATAGCTGCCTTGGTTCGAGTACCTCTAATGAATAGAGGAGATGTGGGTTCAAATCCGGCTCGCAGTAAAATTTTTGAAACTTATTTTTCGTTTCACAAGAAACTTCTTTTGCAAATTTTTCCTTGCCATCAGCGTCGATACAACAGATATTTTTTCATCTGATCTCCTCTCTATGAAGTTCAGAAATTTGAGTCATCGTATGCCTGAGGCCAGAAACCACTGAAATGCAATCTTATAAATACCATGCCATAAAATATAACAATCGTCAAAATATACTGACCAAAAACACCTACCAAAATATAGAAGGTAGGTTAACATCCCACCCAGTTGACCAAATGCAAGTTGCAAAAATTTCATTAGCGTGCTGCCATACCTGAGGCGGTTAAAGCACTTCTCAGGAATACAGAAGGTGTCGGTTCAAATCCGGCTAGCAGTGAAGTTCCTGGAACCTGTTTTTCGTTTCACGCGAAATTTGTCTGCAAAAATTTTCTTTATCATAAGTTCGAGCCATCAGATATCTCTTGATCAACTTTCTTGTGTATGGAGTTCAAAAATTGGAGTCATCGTATGCCTAAGGCGAAAAACCGCTGAAATGCATGTTATAAATGCCACGGCATAAAGTGAAACAATCATTGAATATACTGGCCAAAAACACCTTCTAAAACATCGAAGGTAAGTTAATCTTCCATTCGGTTGACTAAATGCAAGTTCCAATATTTTCACTAGCGTGCTACGATACCGTCATCGGTTAGAGCACTTCTCATGAATAGAGGAGGTGACGGTTCAAATCCATCTCACAGTGAAATTTTTGAAACTTATTTTTTGCTTCAAACGATATTTTTTTGAAAAACTTTCTTCACCATGAGTTTCGATACAACAGATATCTATTGATCAGTCTCCTCTGTATGAAGTGCAAAAACTAGAGTCGTCGTATGCCTGAAGCAAAAAACCCCTGAAATAAATATTTGATATTAGTTTCTTTATTTTTATTTCCAGGTAATAGTTTAGTTTAATAACTACAGATTTCATTATTTATAACTCTAGTTTTCCTAAAATTTACCCCTGATGAGAAAGTCTAAATTGGCTTCGAAGCATATTGGGTCTCCAGTAGTATAAAAAAGACGGATGAAAGAGAGAGAGTTTGGGTTGGTTGACTCTTTCTTTTTCTCCTTTCTTTTCATTTTATTTTGTGGTAGATTTATTGTACATTTATCTCTAATGAGCTGTAGAGTGGGTAGTTTCGAAGTCTATTTTCGATTTATGGATTTTTTGTCTTCTATTTTAGTACATAAAAACTTTCATGAGAAAGTATATTACATTTCAATTTTAAAGAGATATTATTTTGTGAAAATAAAGAGGTCACCACTCTTGTCTCACATTTTCCATTTCGCTCCTTTGTCTTGTTAGTCTTCCCTAATGGCAAAGCCTGGTAAAATCCTGCAAAGTCGTTTGTGCCTTCCGTCTGCCATTATTTTCTTTCAAAAGTATAACATCCTGTCTTGATGAATTAAAATTTTTCATGAATAATCTTACCGTGTGGATTTTAATACTTTTTTCAAGGAGTGCAGACTTTTCAGAGAGGAGATTCATTACGAATTAATAATAATGTGACAGTTTATTAGTATATATGTCACTATTTTAACGCGAATTCAGTTGAAAGTGGTTTCAAAAAAATAAAACGCGAAATTACCACGAGTATTTGTCAAAACTAGTTTTATCTGGTCAAAACGCCGAGTAATCAAGTGCTTTTGTGAATAGTCAGAGAATTTTTTAATTCTATTTAATTCCGAGTTTGAACTGAAAATTTCAGTTAAAACTAGATTCAGGTCAATTGCACTCCCCCACCCCTCATAATTGTATACTTTTTTTAGTTCAGTGAATTTCAGCACGAATCCGCTCATATGCGCCATGAATAACAAATTTTGCGCTACATTGATAACGGAGTTATCAGCGATACAAATGAGTTGAGGGAGGGGGGTCTAGCGCGATTTTTCTAAAATAATAACTTTTTTTTTCATATTCATCATAATCATCCTTAATAACATCAAATGCACTCAAATATGCCAGCAATGAGAAATGTTGCCTTAACTAATTGAGAAAGATATTGGTCTTTTTTGAGGGGGGGGGGGGTGGTTGCAGGATGACGTACGCATTAAATCCTTTGAAATTAGAGAAAAAAACTATAAATAACCCTCTCATAACCACTTAGCATTGATCCACCTTACGCTGATAGCACCGAGTATAACTTTAAAAGGCAACATTGAGGCTTGAATTGAATAAAAACATATACTTAATCGCATTATACGAACCAATCATTCACAGCCTACAAAAATTGATTTTATTCAAAAATCCCTCTAGCGATTTTTTTCTTTTTGGGCTTGAAATACTCAGGAGACATCACTGAAATGATATTTAAAAAGACCTGCGATATGCGAGCACTTTTCATTCAAACTTCGTTGAAGCTCACCCTGAAATAGTTTTGAATTTAAAATCTTCTAAATTGAATGATTTTCAATTTAAAATCTTCGAAATCGAACGATTAGGCAAAAGCGTTCAAAATTACATACCCTTAGAATATAAATCTTGAAAATGGAATAACTTGGAATTCTATATTCTCAAAATTCAAGTATTTCCAGTCGTAACTCTCCAAAATTGTAGGGCTTTGAATTGTGAATCTCTAGAATTAAAAAGTTCTTAATTTTGGAAGTTTCCAATTAAAAATTTTGCAAGTTTCAAGCTTTACAATTTAACATTCTGTAATTTCGATAATTTAGATTCGAAAACTCTTTAATTTGGAAGTTTAAGAATAAGAGACCCCTTACTTTTGGTCTTCAAAATAAAAATAAAAATTGAGATTTTCATTTATATATCTTTAAAGTTCAAGAGTTTTCAATTGCGAATGTTGGAAATTTAACTATTAAATAGGAAACATTCAAAATTACATCATTTTAAATCATACACATTTAAAACTAAAGAATCTTTAATTGCGAATCTTCAAGATAGACCTATGCCGAAAAGATGATCAAAATTTTATGGTTTCAAACTATAAAAATTCAAAATCAAACAATGCGCTAAGTGAAATTGGAATTACATGAAAGCCGTTGTTGCTTTTTTGATATTTATTTTAATTAATGATTATTATTTATTATATGTTATAGTTCTTCAAATTTAAGCATATATTTCAATTTAATAATTACGCAATTAAAATTGAAAGCGTGTTACAAGTGTGCATGACGTGCTATTTTTGCTAGTTGTTAAAGATTTTAGATGAAGCATTTTTTTTAAGTTTCTTTAGAATTTTTTTGTTAGGAAATTTTCATATGATGCTAGGAAATAATAATAAAACGTCTTCAAAACTGAGGTTCTGATTATAATTGCCTTAGTTTCGAATGGACAAAAATAAAATCATAGAAGTGAAGGGCTTGCCTTTTGTCATTTTTGAGGGTAGTTTTTTGTTTCCGTGATTTCACGCAATAACAAGAGCATCATCACGTCTCTCAGTTTATTCTTATTTGGATTATCACACAAAAATAATAAATTCAATTTACATAT
>JAUMHM010000088.1:12644680-12669211 GCA_032362435.1 Melikaiella ostensackeni
ATATGTAGTTCAATCTTCATGATTCACAATGGAAAATTCTTTAATTATGAATATTTCTAATTGAAGAATCTCCAATATTTAGTGCATGAGAAAGAAAATAATGCTATTTTGAATATTTTTTAAACAGTCCAATTTTGGAGAATTTAAATAGAATTTTTTTTGAATTTCTAAGATATAAAATTGAAATTTATTCAATTTTATAGATGCTTGATTTGAGATTCATCGATTTTCATGATTTTTTATTGAAGACTCATCAATTTAGAATGTTTTCGAATTAAAATAATGTAATTCTGAACTTTATTTTAGAACGTTTAGTCCAAATTTGAAGATTTACAATAGAAAATTCTTCAAAATTGCATATTTGCAATTGAAGACTCTTCAATATTTAACGTGTAAAATAGAAAATGATGTTATTTTGAACGTTTTTTTTCGAATAGTTCGATTTCGAAAATTTAAAATTGAAAGTTATTCAATTTCGGAGATTTGAAATTCAAATCTATTGAATTTTATAGATTTGCAATTTAAAATTCTTCTATTTAGAATATTTTTTCATTTAAAGACTCTTGAATATTTAATGTGTAAAATTGAAAATAATTCAATTTTAAGATTCACAATTGGAAATTGATTTATTCAGAACGTCTTTAATTTAAAATGATGCAATTTGAAATGCTTCTTCGGAATAATTCAATTTCAAAGGTTTGATAATGAAAATTATTCAATTTTAAATATGTAAAATTGAAATTTATTTAATTTAATAATATTGTAATTGAAGATTCATTAATTTCTCTGATTTTCAATCAATTATTAATCAATGTGGAATGTTTGCAGTTCAAAATGATGTATTTTCGAACGTCTTTTGAAAAATGTATTCAATTTTGAAGATTTACAATCAAAATTTGATTAATTTGATAGATTTCTACTGAAAATTCTTCAATTTTTACGATTTACAATTAAAGATTCATCAATTTTGAATATTTATGGATTATCATTATGTAATTTTGAAGACTTTTTGGAACGGTTTAGTTTTGAAGATTCTTAATCAAAACTTCCACAATTTTGAAGATGTTGGATTGAAAATTAATATATTTTATGGATTTGAAATTTGAAATCCTCCTATTTTCGCGATTTATAATTAAAGATTCATTTATTCAGAATGTTCACAGTTAAAATAATGCAATTTAGAATGCTTCCCTTGAAAAAGTTCAAGTTTAAAGATTTTAAATTGAAGATTATGCTATTTTTAAGGTGTAAAATTGAAATTTATTCAATTTTATAGATTTGCAATTTAAAATTATTCAGTTTTTACGACTGATGACTAAAGATTTATTAACTGTGAGCGTTTATAAATTAAAATGATTTAATCTTGAATGATTTATTTAGAATAGTTCAATTCTGAAGATGTAAAATTGGGGATTATGCAATTTTAAAAATGTAAAATTGAAACTTATTCAATTTTATAGATTTTCAATTCAAAATTCTCCAATTTTTTACGACTCACAATTGAAGGTTCATTAATTCGGGATGCTTACATTTTAAAATGATGTAATCTAGAATTCTTTTCTTGGAATAATTTCATTTTCAAGATTTAAAATTAAAGATTATGCAATTTTGAAGATTTAAAATTCAAGGCCATTCAATTGTATAGATATGCAATTGAAAATTCTTCTATTTTGAATATTTTTCTTACTGAAGACTCCTTAATATTTGATGAGAAAAATTAAGAATTATTCAACTTTTAAGATTTACAATTGAAAATTGATTGATTTAGAACGTTTTTAGTTAAGAATCATGCAAGTCAGAATGCTTTTTTGGAACAGTTTAATTTTGAAGGTTTGAAAATGAAAATTATTCAAGTTTGAAGATGTAAAATTGAAATTTATTCAATTATAAAATATTCTAAATAAATATTCATCAATTTCGATGATTTTCAATTAATTATTCATGATTTTGGAATTTTCACAGTTTGAAATTATGTAGTCAATTATGAAAATTTGAAATTACAAATTTTCCAATTTCGAAAATCGACAATTGAAATTTACTCAATTTTGTAGATTTCAATTGAAAATTCTTACATTTTTACGATTCATAATTAGTGATTCATCAACTTGAAATTTTTATATTTAAAATTAAGTAATTTAGAAGACTTTTTGGAATGGTTCAATTTTGAAGATTTGAAATTGAAAATGATACAATTTCGAATATCTTGAATTGAAAATTAAGCAATTTTATATTTTCTGCAAATAGCTCAATTTTGAAGATTCAAAATTGAGGATTATGCAACTTCAAAGGTGTAAAATTGAAACTTTCTCGATCTTGTAGATTTTCAATTTGAAATTCTTCAATTTTTACTATTCACAATGAAAGATTCATCAACTTGAAATGTTAGCATTTTAAAATGATGTAATCTAGAATACTTTTTTTGAAATACTTCAATTTTCAAGATTGAAAGTTGAAGATTATGCAATTTTGAATGCGTAAAATTAAAATTTATTCAATTTGATATGTTTTCAAATTAAAATTATTCAATTTTCGGAATTGACAAATGAAAATTCATCAATTTGGAATATTTCCAGTTAAAAATGATGTAATTCCAAAAGTTATTTTGGAACGTGTTGTTCAAGTTTGAAGATTTACAATAGAAAATTCTTCAAAATTTAATATTTGTAATTGAAGACTCTTCAATATTTAACGTGTAAAATATAAAATGATGTCATTTTAGATGTTTTTTTTTTTGAATAGGTCGATTTTAAAGATTTGAAATAAAAAATTATTCAATTTTTAAGATTGTCGATTGAAAATTGATTTACTTACAACGTTTTTAATTAAGAGTGATGTAATTAAGAATGCTTTTTTGGAATAGTTCAATTTTGAAGGTTTTTAAATTAAAATTATTCAATTTTGAAGATTTAAAATTGAATTCTCTTAAATATTAAAACTGTAATTCAAAATTTATTAATTTTTATGATTTTCAATTAATAATGCATCAATTTGGAATGTTGCCAACTTAAAATAATGTAGTTTTGAACGTTTTTCGGAATAAGTATTCAATTATGAAAATTCGAAATTGAAAATTATTCAATTTTGAAGATTCACAATCAAAATTTATGCAATTTCGTAGATTGCAATTGAAAATACTCCAATTTTTACGATTTACAATTGAAAATTCATCAATTTGGAATGTTCACGGTTTATAATTACGAAATTTTAAATACATTTTCAAACGGTTCAATCTTGCAGACTTAAAATTAAAACTCATACAATTTTAAAGGTATAAGTTAAAAATTAATCAGTTTTAGAGAATCAAAATTTGAAATCCTTCTATTTTTACGATTTACAATTGAAGATTCATTCATTCGGAATGTTCACAGTCTGAAATAATGCAATTTAGAATGCCTCATTTGGAATAGTTCAATTTTAGAGATTTGAAATTGAAGATTATGCAATTTTTGAGGTCTAGAATTAAAATTCATTCAATTTTATGGATTTGCAGTTTAAAATTATTCAGCTTTACGATTCGCGACTAAAGATTTATTAATTGGAAGTGTTCACAGTTTAAAACGATTCAATCTGGAATGGTTCAATTTTGAAGATTCAAAAATGAGAATTATGCAGTTTTAAAGATGTAAAACTGAAGCTGATTTGGTTTTTAGATTTTCAATTCAAATTCTTAAATTTTTACGATTTACAATTAAAGATTTATCAATTTGGAATTTTTACAGTATAAAATAATGCAATTTAGAATGCCTTCTTTGAAAAAGTTCAATTTTGAAGATTTAAAATTGAAAACTATCCAATATTAAAAGTATTAAATTGAAACTTATTGAATTTTATATGTTTTCAATTTAAAATTCTTCGATTTTCACAATTCACAATGAAAGATTTATTCATTTGGAATGTTTACATTTCAGAATGATATAATCTAGAATGCTTTTTGTAATAGTTCAATTTTTAAGATTTAGAATTGAAGATTATGCAATTTTGGATGTATAAAATTCAAATTTATTTAATTTTATATGTTTTCAAATAACCATCATTCAATTCTTGAAATTCACGAATGAACATTCATTAAGTTGGAATATTTATATTTCAAAATGATGTGATCTTGAACTTTTGTTTTCAAATACATAGTTAAATTTTAAAGACTTCCAATGGGAAATGCTGCGATTTTGAATGTTTGCAGTTGGAGACTTAAATATTTAATGTGTATAATAGAAAACGGTGCAATTTTAAAGGTGTGAAATCAAAATCTATTTAGTTTTATATGTTTTCAAATTAACATCATTCAATTTTCAAAATTTACATTTGAAGATTCATAAATTTGGAATATTTATATTTCAAAATGATGTAATTTTGAACATTTTTTTTTAATATGCAATTCAATTTTGAAGATTCACCATGAAAAATTCAACGATTTTGAATATTTGCAGTTGAAGATTCTCAAATATTAAATGTATATAATAATAAATGGTGCAATGTCGCTGCTTTGTTTGGAATAGATCTAGTTTGAAGATCTAAAACATAAAATTATGAAATGATCCTAAAGTCAGGTGAAAGTATTTTTATGTCAATATAACATGATGAGAATTTGATATTTCAATTCAAACCAAATAATTTCCATTCAATCAAAACAACTTCAGTGGAGACAAAATTTTGTAACATGTCAAACTGACCTATATACTAATAAACTGCCACATGGACATAGTAATAGGAAAAGAAGCGGAAGAAAAACACGCGAAGGGCGAGCGGAAATATAGGAGCTTCAACGTGGACAAAGTAAATGAATAAATTTTAAGAATAATATTAAAAATTTGAAATTGAAACACAAAAATAATACAGGTGAAAATGATGAAAAGCCTAAAAGTGAACAAAGAACCTGAAGGTAAAATAAAAGTTTCCCAACGGTCGAGTAAATTCGTCGAAGTGTGTCCCATCTCCGAATTTTACGGAAAGTTGAAGTAAAAGCGGAGGATAAAGTTTCAATGCGTTGGAAATTCAGTGAAAATATTGGGAAAAAGACGATGCAGGAAAGAAGAAAGTATTAAAAAGGTTTCGGTTAGAAATGTACCTATGTGTGATGCACGATCCACTTGCTTCAAAGTGCCGTCGCTTTTCAGATTCTTCGAAGTAGGGGATCATATCAATCCTGGAATATAGTGCTGCATTTTTCCTATATATCGTAATGAAATCTAGTTTTTTGTGAAAATTTTTTGTGTTATAGAAAAAAAAAACACAGAAAAAGTTCAAAAATCAAAAATAGACTTCGAAACTACACACTGTTACGATTCATAAGAGGCAAATGTACAATAAGTGTACAACAAGAAGAAAAAAAGAAGGAGAAAAAGAAAGAGTAACCGTACCAAACTCTCATTCTTTCTTTTGCCTTTTTTATACTACTGGAGACCAATATGTTTCGAAGTCAATTCATACTTCCCCATCAAGAATGATTCATAGGAAGACTGAATAATGAAACATATACGAGTATTAATCAAATTCAAATATTACCTGAAAGTGAAAATAAAGAATTCAATATCAAACAAAAAAAAGAGGGTGAAAAAGAGAGTGTTAACCATACCAATCTCTCACTCTTCCTTTTCACCATCTTTTTTGTACTACTGGGACCAACATGTTTCCAAGCCAACTTGGACCTCCTCATCAGAAGTAATTTATAGGAATACTAACTACACTTTTAAATAATAAAACCTATAATAATCAAATTTGAATATTACCTGAAAATATGAAATTCAATATCAAATCTTGTTTGGACTATTTTCCTGTTTTCTTATTAATATCAAAAATCTTCAAGATCGGAATGAAATCTAATTTCTTATGAAAATTTTGTGTGTACTGGAAAAGAAATACCCAAAAACCTCACAAACCAAAAATATGCTTGAAAAATACCCACTTTTACGGCTCGTTAGACACAAATGAAGAATAAATGTATACAAAAAAAAAAAAACAGAAATGAGTGAGAAAACGAAAGAGTCAACCATACCAATCTCTCGCTTTCACTTTTTTGAATCTTTTTTATACTACTAGGAACCCACATGTTTTGAAGCCAATTTAGACTTCCTCATCAGTGGTAATTCATAGGAAAACTACAGTTATAGATAAATAAACCTATATTAATCGAATTCAAATATTACCTGAAAAAAATGAAGAATTTAATATCAAATGTTGTTGGGTCAGTTTTTCTATTTTTTTAATAATGTCAGAAATTTTTTAGATCGGAATCAAATCTACTTTCTTACGCGAATTCTTTGCGTACTAAAGAAGAAACACCGAAAGAGCTCACAAATCAAAAAAGACTTTTGAGTTACCAACTTTTACAACTCACTAAAGACAAATATAAAACAAATATGCAACAGAAGTTAAAATGAGGAGGAAAAAGAAAGAGTCAGCCCTACGAACCTCTCACTCTTCTTTTTCTCCGTCTTTCTTATACTACTGGGGACCAACATGTTCCGAAGGCAATTTAGACTTCATCATAACGGGTTATTTATAGGAAATTTACAGTAATAAATAATGAAACCTATATTAATTAAATTCATATATTAACTGATAAAGAAATAAAGAATTTAATTTTCAAATGTTGTTTGGCTAATTTTTCTATTTTCTTATCAATATCAAAAATCTCTAAGATCGAAATGGGATATACTTTCTTATAAAAATTTCTTGAGTACTAAAAAAGGAACACCCAAAAAGCTCACGAATCAAAATTAGACTTCGAAACTATCCACTTTTACGGTTCAATAGAGAGAAGTGTACAATAAATATACAAAAAAAAAGAAAAAAGTAAGAAAAAAGAGAGAGTTAACTGTACGAAACTCTCATTCATTGTTTTCTCTGTCTTTTTTATACTACTGGAGACCAACATGTTTCGAAGTCAATTTATACTTCCTCATCAGAAATTATTTATAGCAAAACTACAATTATAAATAATGAAGCATATATTACTCAAATTCAAACATTACCTGAAATTAAAATAGAGAATTTAATATCAAATGTTGCTTAGTCGATTTTTCTGTTTTCTTATGAATATCAAAAATTTTTAGATCGAAATGAAATCCACTTTCTTATGAAAATTTCATGTGTGCTAAAAAAGGAACACCCAAAGAGCGCACAAATCAAAATTAGACTTCGAAACTACGCACTTTCATGGCTATATAAGAGACAAAAGTTCAATAAATGTATAACAATAAAAAAGGGGGAAGAAAAAGAATGAGTTAACCATACCAACCTCTTGCTCTTCTTGGCCTCCATCTTTTTCATACTACTGGGGACCAACATATTTCGAAGCCAATTGAGACTCCCGTATCAGGGCTAATTTATAGGATAACTTTAGTTACAAATAATAAAACCTATATTAATTGAATTTGAATATTACCCGAAAATAGAAATAAAGAGTTTAATATCAAATGTTGTTTAGTCAATTTGCCTGTTTTCTTATTATTATAAAAAATCTTCAGGATCGAAATGAAATCTACTTTCTTACGAAAATTTTTTGTGTATCAAAAAAGAATCAGCCAAAAGGCTCACGAATCAAAATTAGATTTCGAAACTACCCACTTTTACGGTTCATTAGAGACAAATGTACAATAATTGTACGAAAAAAAGAGGGAGAAAAAGGGAGAGTCAACAATATCGAACTCTCATTCTTTCTTTTTTCTGTCTTTTACACTACTGGGGACCAACATGTTTCGAAGCTAATTAGGACTTCCTCATCAGGAGTAATTTATAAGGAAACTACACCTATAAAGAATAAAACATATATTAATTAGATTCAAAAATTACCTGAAAATAAAAATAAAGAATTCAATATCAAATATTGATGGGTCAATTTCCTTATTTCATTGTTGATATAAATAATCTTTGAGATCGAAATGGAAGAGAATTTCTAATGACAATTTTTTGAGTACTAAAAAAGAATCAGCCAAAAGGCTCACGAATCGAAATAGGCTTCGTAACTACCCATTTTTATCGCTTATTAGAGACAAATGTACAATAAATTCACAAAAACATAAGAAAAAAGTAGGAAGAAAAGAGAGAGTCAACCATACCAAACTCTTTTCTCTATCTTTTTTACACTACTGGGGACCAAATGTTTCGAAGTCGATTTATACTTCCTCATCAGAAATAATTTGTAGGGAAACTACAGTTATAAATAATGAAACATATATTAATTCAATAATCAAAAACCCTTTCTTGGAAGTGGTTTTATCAATTTCAGGGTGTTTTCGCCCTTCACCTCGGTTTGAACTCGTTTAATATCAATTTCCAATGTCTTCAGGAAAACGTATGCCATAAGACTATCATTTTTTTTCGCAAAATAGTTCATAAATGTTAAAACTTTAAAGTCAGTCATTTTTAATTTTTTTCACTTTGAATTCATGATCAGCAAACCCCGAAATCTATATTAACAGTACTTTTGTGGCTCTTGAACTTAATCCATCTTTTTTTTTTGGAATTTTTTGAAAAACATATGAGTTTGAAAAAAGCATGCATTTTTGATTTTTTAACTTTTTAGTGCATACTCTTAGCAACATAATGTTCAATTCATTTCATCAGCAAAATGACCCAATGTAATCAATCAAAAAATATACTAGCCCAATTTTACAATCTTTGCAACCAAGCGTCACGTTTTTTGCGGAAAGACGGGAAGGTGTCTTCCACAAATTACCAAAGGTGTTTTTTTGAAATTTTCAAACCCCCCCCATGTAACATACCGTAAGATTAGCTCTGCCCCCCCCACCATCCAAAATCTTACTAAGATATGATGAACTCAGGAAGCGAATAAACATATAAATTCTCTTTATTAAATAAACGTAAAACCTTAATGAAATTAGTTTCAGAAGAGAAAATTTCTAGTTTTCTAACATAATATTTCTCATATATAAATCAACTTCAATGTTTAATTCAACTATTATTCTTTAGTCTAAAAAGAATCAACATTCCTATTTATTTATCGCATACTCCACAGCCCTTCCCCTTCTTCTCCTTTCTCTTCGTTTTACAATTATATAAATGTGAACTAAATTAAGAGAATCCAATAAGAAAATCCAACTATTTTTATTTGACAGTTAATTCTCCTTGGTTGAAAAGTCCACTATTATATTTTTAGATCAGAATTCATTCTTTTTGGTTGAGTATTGAATCATTTAGTTGAAAATTGAATTATTTTGTTCAAAATTCACCTTTTCTGGTAGAGAATTAATTTTCTTGATGGAAACCATTCTTTATGGTTGAAAATGCATCTGTGTGATAGAAAATCAATTGTTTTCGATCGATGATTCAACTATTTTTTTGAAAATACGTCTTTTTTGGTTGAATTCAACTGTTTTTTGCTTAAAATTAAAGTCGTTTCTAGTTGAAATACTAAATATTAAATTTATCGTCTTCAATTTGATTTTTTTTCGCTTGAGAGTTCAACAACTTGTTTGAAGGTTGAATGACTTTGTCCAAAATTCGTCTCTTTTGGTTGAATTCAACTTTTTATGACCCAAAATTAGAATCTTTTTTGGTTGAAATATCAACTATTACATTTTTCGTTGAGAAATCATCTCTTTTGATTGAAAGTTTAAGTACTTGGTTGAATGTAGAATGACTTTGTTAAAAATTAATTCTTTTGGTTGAAGATTTAGTTCTTTGGTTGTAAATTCAACTATTTTGTTAAAAATTCGTTCTTTTTGTTGAAATTTATTCTTATTCAATTAGAAATTTAACTATTTGGCTTTGAATTAAGGCAATTTGTTAAAGATTTGTCTTTTTGGTTGAAAATTCATACATTTCATTAAAAATTCATCTTTCTAGTACCAAATTAATCTTCTTGGTGTTAGACATCTTTTTGATTGAGAATAAATTTTTTTCAGTTGAAGATTCATCTATTTTCTTGAACACTCGTCTTTTTAGGTTAAATTCAATTATTTCAGATTTAAATTCAGAATATTTTTTGGTTGAAATACGTTTCATATATTGATTTTTTTGTTTATAATTCATCATTTTTGGTTAAAAATTCAGCTACATGGTTGAAAATGGAACTACTCTGTTGAAAATTGATTTTTTTGGTTGAAGGTGCATCACATAATTTGAAAATTTAACTATTGGGTTGAGAATGTATCTATTTTATTGATGATTTCTCTTTTTCAGCTAGAAATTAACCTATCTGTTTGAAAATTCAACTGTTTGTTTCAACATTTGTACATTTTACAGAAAATTCGTGTTTTGGTAGAACATTAGTCTTTTCAGTCAAAAATTCAACAGTTTGGTTGAAAATTATTTGGTTTTAATTAGGTACTCAACTTTTTTTCTACAAATTCGTCTTTTTTTCGAAAATGCAATTGTTTGGTTAAAGATTATTTGGTTTTAGTTCAGGATTCAACTATTTCATTGGAAATTTGTTCTTTTTGATTGAACTCTACTTTTTATGATTCCGAATTAAAATCTCTTTTGTTTGAAATATCAACTATTACATTTTTCGTTAAAAAATCATCTATTTTGGCTAAAAATTCATGTACTAGGTTGGATATGCAAGTACTTCGTTGAAAGTGGAACTACTTTGTTAGAAATTCATTTTTTTGTTGAAGATTCTTTTCTTTGTTTGAAAATTACATACTTTGTTGAAAATATGTATTTTTTGCAAGTGGAAATTCAACTATTTGATTTAAAATTCATGTATTTTGTTGAATATTTGTTTGTTTTTTTTGGTGAAAAATTAATCTTTTTGGTTGAAAATTCGTCTTTTTAAGTAGAAAATAATTTTCTTGATAGAAAATTCATCTTTCACGGTTAAGAATTTAATTATTTGGTTTAAAATTCAATTGTCTGACTGGAAAGTCATCCTTTTTGTTTAAAAACTTATCCTTTTCAGTTGAAAATGTAACTATTTAGTTGAAAATGATTGTATTTTGTTAAAAATTCTTCTATTTTTGTGTGAAAATGGAACTCCTTCCTTAAAAATTCATTTTTTAGTCAAAGATTTATCACTTGATTTAAAAATTAGTATTTTTTAGTTGAGAATTTATGTTTTTGGGTAAAATTTAAGTATTTGGTTGAAAATTCATCATTTTGGTTGAAGATTAATCTTTTTGGATAAAAAGTTATCTATTCTGTTCAAAGTGCAATACTTTCACTCTAAATTTCAGAGAGTTCTGCTCGACTTTCCTATAAGTTGTATTACATTTGTGTTCACTATTTTGTTTAGTAACATTTTTTCTTACGTAAGATCTTCCAATTTCCCCAAAGAAGAAACTTATTTGGAGACATAAAATGCTAAGAGAAGCTATATGAACACCTTCTAGTCTGTTCCATGTTAAAATTATTTTTCTTTCTCATTCTTAATTTTATTAGACTCGGGCAGGTGCAAAGATTCTAACAAGCCAACGTTATTGGATCTGAAAAAAAAGTAAAATTTCAAAACTTGATTTTGAATCTACTTAAGAAGGGACTCCCATACTTCCTCTAATTCATTATAATTAGTGAACATTTGAAGAGTATTCTGAAATTCTGAGACTGTGCTTGTGCAGTGAACTTTAGGGTGAATCGTTTCATAGGTCCTGACGTGGAGCTAGGGTGAACGTAATTATCATTAGGGACGAGGACACTAAGTATACATATAGTTATAGGATGGTACATCAGACCGCTGGGAATGAGCCTCGTCTTATTACAGCAGCATAATTTACACTGGTGTCTACTTCTATAGAGTTTCTGGACTTGAATACTCTTGTGCTCCTATAATTATTATGGCGACCTAGCCCGGTCAGAAAATGTGCATCATGTCATTAAAAATAGAGATTTTCAAAGCTAGTAAGAAATACATGGACTATGAAAGACTCTCAGTGTGGAACGGATCACTACCTCATAGTTTCAAAAATGAACCTGAGTTGAAGATGGAGGAGAAGAAGGATAATTAATAATAAGTCGAAGCAGACGCGAGTTAAAATAGAAAATGTGCAGAAACTACAAATACTTCTGGATAGCATCTCCGAGAGTGCATCTAAAGTGTGCAGTACTGCGGCTGTAGGAAGAAAGACTTCAGATGCTCGTTAAATGATATTATGGGTACTTGCGATCATGGGGAAAGAATCACCATACTCGGAGATATGAGTGGCTGGACTGGTGTTCGACGCGAAGGTACGGACAGGGTACTTGGTGATTTCGAGGACCCAAAAACAACATCATAGAGAAGACTATGTAAAAAACTTCCTCTCAGAATCTCGTACATGCACTCATAAATTGTTGTATATATCGTCAATAATTTATCATTTACTTTCAATTTCAAAAGAAAAATGTCATTAGAGGTTTATCAAATATTGTTTCTTGACTTCAAGTTATGAAAATTGATATGAGCTAAATTCTACTCCATATCTCACCATTTTGAAATAATCCACTCTGTTGATCTTCAGTAATGATATGCATACGCGCTCCTGAATTTCAATTTGACCAATGAAATTGATATTACATTGTTATGCAAACTCTGTAATGAAATCAGAATCTGACAGTATAACAAAAATCTATTCATTTATTTTTCAGAATATCCTCTCATTTTATAGTATGATAAATCAATATAAAGCGTTACGTGAGTACAAAATTAACAATTTTAGCCTGCATTATGAACGGTTTGAATGATTTTTTTCGAGTTTTATTCTGAAATAACAGCGCAGCGTGATCAGTTTAGAAACTGGCTGTACAAATTTCGAAGTGTTTTTTGAATACCTTAATACTAAAATATTCAACTCTACTCTTGATTTTTATCTTCTTTAACTCAATATAAGCAATATCTATAAATCTAAAATATTTTTAAAATAGCGTGAATATCATTTAGAAATTTTTCTCAATAAATTTATGATTTTCATCTTTTCCAATTCAATATGAGTGAAATCTGTGAATACCTGTGAATGTCTTGTCACACGAGTGTGTGACAAGACATTTTGCGTACTTTGTTATTCATAATTTCTAAACGAAGTCGTCCAAAACTTCGAAACTTCACTAAATTGTGCTTTGATGTTAGCAATTTTACTGAGATATTTTTAGAAAAAATGTATTATTCAAAGGGATAGTGGAAAATGACTGAGACTTGAGTATTTAACATTTTGGCAAATAATCATAGCTAGGTGCTTGTACTGTAAAAAAATCCGATTAAGCAATAAAGAAAATTGTACTTGATAAAAAAAAATTAATATTTTTATTCATGCTTATATAAAAAAAAACCTAATGAAAAAACCTTCTCAGTTCCTAGTGACATATATTACTAGACCAGCTGACAAATCTCAAAGTGAAAATAAAAGAAAAAAAAAACGTATGTTAAGAGAGAAAAGTACTATGTTAGCTTAAACAAAATATATTTATTTTTGAACTTAGCTTAATAATCCCGATAGACTTTAGGTTGAGGATAACCATAATTTCAATAACATGAAGTAAAAATTTTAAATCTAATAGTCGAATCACAACTTCCATTTAGTATCAATTTTTTTATCTTTGTGTCATCTTAGATGTATTTTACTTAACTTCAAATTTTTTTATTTGATAATTTTCCGATGAACCAACCTTGTTCGAAATTCAAGTTTTTGTTTCATTTTTGTTATAATCGAAATGTTCATGAAAATAAATATTCGACGTAAATTGTGAAAGAGTGGAAGTGAAAGTGAATTGAAAAAGTAATATAGTCACCCCCTTGCACTATTGCTGAAAAATATTGCGGTACACTTAACAGCAGCTGCTAACGTTTTCAATGTTCAATTTTGATAATATTAAAACACAAGTGTAGTTTGGTCATGCTGGAAGAGAAAATGAAAGACGTTTAACAAAGCAAGTGTATTTAGGTAAGGTGAATGGTATGGTACCCAGAGGTAGACCGGAGAAAGAATGGTTAGAATCGGTGGTATAACGACGCTAAGACCGAACAACTTTCTTCTTCAAACTCATGAGAGTTTTAAGTTTTCTTCATTATAAATATTGAAGTATCGAATATATTTAAGATTCAACGGGTATAAATTCAAAATCTTACTTATATTTTGAAACTATTATTGCTATCCTTCAGGAATACTAATAAATAGAATCAAATTTTATGTTATGTTAGAATTCTATTCAGGTTGTTGTGTATTTTACGATCAGCATCGATCAATCCGAGGACCAGAACTCTTTCGTGGAAAAGCGCAAGTTTCAAATTGGAAAAGTCGAGAGATCGATGTTTAATATCCGAGAGTGCTTCCTTTCGCGGCTTTATTAACGTCCAGCTGGCATTACCAGTGCGAAAAATTTCCAATAATTTTCGAGACCCAATAAATTATTTCTTCAAAAACTAGCCTTTTTCACCTTCATCCAATTACCAATAATAAACTGTGTTCATCAAATCTAAAATTGATTAATCAATCATAATAGTGTGCCTTCATCACTGTTTAACAAGGTAGAGAATGTAAGTCGAATGGACCTTTCTGATAAGGTTAATGCACCATTCCATAATAAACTGATTGTTTTTTTTGTGTCTAGATACAATGAATAAATATTTGCTGAAACGGGAAAACGCATAAATAAATACTATTATAGTGAGAAATGGAATCACGATGGAATATATTTTGCCGAAGGCGCACATTGTAATTGAAAAGCAAAAGCCAATCACTCAAAGACGCTCCAATCCCCTGGTAGCGTCTGCTTTCATTCCACCGCAATTCCTATCTGCTTAATACGAAGTCGGTAAATAACTTTTGATTAATAAAAGGAGAAAAAAGCTTGGACGGCAAATTCGCAACTTGTCGTTGATCAAGGTGATATCCCCAAGGATGTGTTTTTCTTGATTAGTTTCCTCGAATATTTACGGCGAGAGATCAAGAGGTGAAGAAACCTTCATCTGAACTAAACTAAGGCGACAGAAAAACACTTCCAGCTAAGCCATAAAACGAAATTACTATCCTTAGTCCTAATAGTCAAATAAACATAATCTCCTACAATAAAATATATATCATTTATGGTAGAAAACAGAAAGTAGGACAAAGGAACCAGCTTTGATCGAATTCACAAAGCATGGTGTTTAAAAAATATATATATGTTTGTATATATTCATCAAATTATAGTAAAATTTCCGACCACAAATAAAAAAAATTCGTCAAAACTGTAATAGAGAAAAGCGTTGTGATTGCCGATCATTTTTGTTGAAAATTTACGTTGAAATAAAAAACGCAGACTCATATTTCGAATAATTTCCCACTAACTGTAACTCCAACCTTCTCAAATTCCAATGCTGTCACAATTTATGAAAACACTCATTTTCATCTACGATAATGTGCTTAAATAATTTTCGAAATAAAATTATTTTTGCGTTTATCAACTTTTTTTTGTGTGAACCCGGTGTTTCATCATCAGCCACGGACTGAGTTCAATGCCTGATCAATTAAAGATGTTATGAATTTCATACGATGTTTGAAATTTCTTGCGAAGATTTTGTAGAAGGCACATCTAGGAGAACATAACGCAGCCTTGTCTAAAGCCCTGCTTGATATCAAACCAGTCGCTCAGTTGTTCATTTACACTTACAAGCCCTTTATCATAATTATATTTCACTTTTATTGCTTTTAGAAACGAACCATTCACTCCATACTCTTTCAGGTCTTCCCAAAGTTTAGTTCTATTCACCTTATCAAAAGCCTTTTCCAAATCATCCAATACACAGAAAATTGTTTTGTTTACTCTCAAACTGTTTCCTATAATCTGCCTCAAGCTGAATATCTGATCCGCACATGATCCTTCCGGTATAAATCCACATTGGATTTCTTAGATCCTTTCTTTGGTTATTCCCATGACCTTACCAATCAGTATTTTGGTAAATATTTGGCCCACATTCATAAGTAGGCTAATCGCTCAGTAATTAGTATTGTTAGCTTTATCACCCTTTCTCTCGGAGAGTGGAACGATAATCGCAATTCTCCAGTCATTCGGAACTTCACCGTTCTTAGCACACATTTTCAGAAATTCGTTCAGCCACACAAACAAATACCCGCCACAGGTCTCAAGCATTTCAGCAATAATACCATCAACACCAGCAGCCTTACCATTCCGTAGTTTCTCAGTCACGGATATAATGTCGTTGATAACGATTCTTCTTCCGCTACTTACAATGGGAATGTCTTGCGTCTTCTTGAGTTTCACAGTTGTTATGCTCCATAACTTCACCTCCATACAATTTCTTGAAAAAATCACTCATACAGTCTTTCATGTTGTCTGTATCCCATACCATTTTATCATCAGCTTTCTTATATCCGGCTAACTCAGTGCTAATACCTTCTTCCCTTATATTCTGAGCCCAATTCCAAAATAATTTGCTAATTCCTGGAAAATAATTTTGCATTTTTCATCACCTTCCGCTTTGATTTCATCCTTGCCTTCTTTGACTGGTATCTCGGCTTCTCTGTTTTTAACCCTATAATCATTCTCTTCTCTAGTCCCTTCCTCACCTCTTAGACATATAATATCAAACTTTCATGAGAACGCTTGCTTTTTCTCGCTGACAGCTACGCTGATTTCATTATTTCACCAAGTATCTCCAGTCTTTCTTCCTGCAGCCGCAGTACTGCAGACTTCAGATGCACTCTTGAAGATGCTATCCCGCAGTATTATCCATGCACTCTCTGCACTTTTATTGCCTAATTTCGTCTTCCAGTTTTCTCTGTGATGTTCTGAATCATTCTGCATCATTTTATATCTGAACCAAGTATTTATAATAAACAAGCCTTTTTCTAAGTATAAGTTAATCAATATCCTCCTGTTACCGTTGTTTTTCGATCACCGAAATGACCAAGTACCCTGTCCGTACCTTCGCGTTGAACACCAACCCAGCTATTCATATCTCCGAGTATGGTGATTTTTTCCCCAGGATCGCGAGTACCCATAATATCATTTAACGAGTCCCAGAATGTATCTTTTACATCACTACACATCCTGTACAACTTTCTATTCTACAGTTTTCAGATTGGCCAGTAGTTCAGACGTTAGCGACTTTGATAAGTTGGAAAAGTTGTATTTTTTGGCAAAAATCGAGGTCGAAAATTCACATATTGTCCTGGGAAGAATAGAAATCGCAAATATTAGCCCGTTATTAAAATCTTGAGCATCTGAACTACTTGGCCGATCTGGAAACTTTAGAATACAAGGCTGTAGAAGATTCAGTTGCCTTCAATTTGAGTGCTCCTTTAAGAAAATCGGTCAATCAGAACTCGGGATATGCTCAAAAACATCAGAACAACTCTGAAAATTGCAAATTATAGTGAGATATGGTGGACAAAAAGTATGAGAGCAAAGCCAGAACCAAAGACGTGATGATCGGTTTGTGTTGTTTGTGTCATAATTTATTGTTCGTTATTCAAATTATACACCCAACTACCAACTTGATGTAATAGATGATCTCCATAAGTATCAAATTAGGCCCAAACTGATCCGCTGAATGGTCATAAGGTTGTGTGTCCATTTAAAACGGCAGTCCCACCAACTTCGGTCCTTCAAAGGAAAGTATGAGAGCAAAGCCAGAACCAAAGGTGTCATGATCGGTTTGTGTTGTATACTGAGGAGGGCACCAGCCTCCTGCAATATGGTCTTTAAGGTATGCAAAGACCATTCATTAATTCAGAAATGTGATAAGAATTTTCACACAAAATTTCGATGAGTTTAAAACATTTGCATCCCTTCTTAAAAATGTCCATAACTATCCCAAAATTCCCATGACTTGATAAAGTTGAACTTGATGAGAAAAGAAGAAAAATCCACATCTTGTAATCCAATTCCATTTATAGAAGGGCTTGCAACTTTCTAATTGATCGACAACGATATCAAGAGTTTTCCGTTATAACCAGTAGTAATTTCAGTTTCATTAGGAAGACTGAACTGACAATTAGATCGAAACCACAATCGCACGGGCTTAATGCATGAGTGGATAGTGCTAATTTGTTACATTGAATTCTCCCTATTCCGAGACCCTTATTTAATTAATAGTGAGATATTTTCTTGAATTTGCGGATGGCTGGATTCGGCGTTCGAGTTCCTGGTTGTCATTTCTATTAACTAATTAGTGAGCAGCGAAGTTGGCACTTGACCTGAAAGCAATTTACTATATCATTTTATCTTCTTTTATATCTCGATAAATCCGATAATAAGTCTAAAATTTTATTATTTTTGTATTATGAGATTGTTATTTCTCATGACCTTATTTCTATTATTACGAAAGATATAGAAATTAGTGAATCACTATTTGCTTCGATTATATTTCTACTGTTAAACTAATTATTGTCGCATCGGTGAAATACGAAGTGTAGCTATTAAATAATCGGACTAATTTTTTTGCCGCTTACTTGGAGCCTCAGCAATAACAAGCAGGTTTTAATATTGATCGGTGTTTCCCCTCCCTTTACCTCCAAATTTCAAGGTGGTACGACTTTCAATACGACAGTAACCTTTGTTAGAAGTTGACCATCTACCTGAGCTCCGCCGGAATTATGTTAAGTGTGAAAGTAATATACAACATCGCGTCAACGTGAAGGGCATAACATCTCTATTGAATAATTTGGTAGATAAAAATTGTTAGAGCATCAGTCCGGTTATTTAATAGTCACACCCCGTAAATTAAAACTTTTTGCAACACACTTTGGGTTTCCCTTCTTTGTGTGACCCAGATTCCCATCAAAGAAGATTATTGCAACAGTGAAGACAAGAAATATTTACAATTCATAATTCACTGCGAATACAAATCTATGCATAAAAAATACGTCCCTCATTTTGAGCTCGAAAGCATGTATAATGTTGCATAAAGAAGCAGCTTCCACGGAGAACAAATTAAGAAAAGTTGGGTCAAGAGGGAAAATAAAAAGTAATACAAATCTATTCAACTTCTTTCCTTGTTACACTCGTCGCAGGCAAATTCTGGCAAATTCTTAGAGAATAAACATAGATTGCTTTCATCGTCTTCAATTCGCAACAAATATGAATGAATATTTCTCATAATTAGGATTATTGCAATAAAAATTACTTTTAATTTTGAAAATAAAATGGATCTGGTGCTTCATGAGACGATTTTCTGTTGGCAAGGAAATGAGTTTTGAACCTCTATATTGTATAAATTCAATGGATACAAATTATCTATTTCTTTAATTATATCGCATAAACCCTAAGTTTTGTTTACTAAAAAATATATGAGATCATTATTAGATTTGAAACTCAAAATTCTAGTAAGTGTAATCAAGACTTTGAGGACTAGGATTCATTTGGAAAGAATTAAAATATTGTCGATAGTAGCTCAAGCCTTGAAAAATAGTAGCAAAATAGTGTCGTGTAATTTTTTAAATATTAAGTCGAGGGGTTGACAAGTTCGAAATCTTGTATAAGATATACATTCTTCATAAAATCGCATGAAATCCTCCCGGTTTCCTTAAAATCCGTAGAAATCCATAATAAACTAATAATTTCTTTTGAAATCCTATAAATCCCTTGAATCTGGTGAAATGCCTTGAAACTTCTTGAACTCTTTGAAATCTCTGAAACTCGTACTTATCCTTGTGAATCCCTAGAAATTCCTTGAAATTTTATATCATTTTATTTATTCCCTAAAGTTCTTTGAAAATCCGTTGGAATCTTTTAGATATCACTGATATTCTAGATACCTTTGTACTCGTGAAATTCACATTAATTAGTTTATTACATCTTCTGGTTTCGAACTGAGGGGTGGACAATTTGTCAATTTTAATCATTTAACATTTGGAACTTACTCATAAAAAATGATTGGAAATTCTAATTTTTTACTTTTAAAATTTCAATTAGGCAAATTGAAAATGCTCTAGACCTATTATTCTCAATGTGTATGCTTGATACCCAGTTAGAGAAATATTTGTTTGAAAAAAAGGAACGCATTTCCTCGATTTTTCTCACAGAAAAGCTCACGTTTTCTAGCACAAATACACAATTAAAAAATTCTTATCTAAGATTCTCATTTTAGTCATCTTGGTCAGTTCTAACAGAAGATTCCGTTTTACCATCCACCAACCAGAAATCTACGGCACTAACCCATTTCACTAATCAAATCTTAGAATTATGCTTGAGTCGTTCAGACAAGGTGGAAATCTTTTGAATATAACATTATGTCAAATTTCAGGTGAAAGAAGGAACGCCTTTCAGCTCCGCTGGGACTCGAACCCAGAACCTTTCGTCTACCTGAAGACTGTCACACCAAGTGAGCTACGGGGGGATCCAGCGAACCTTTTCTCGCCGAAAACCTTACGCTTTCTAGCTATACATACATACACGGAAAATTTCATTTAATGTTTTATTTAAAAATTTTCACCTATTTTCAATGACGTAAGAATATTTCTGAGACTTGATAAGTGATCTGTGAGAATTGATCAATACGACTAAAAGGAGAATCTTAGATGAAAATTGTCTAATATATTTCTCCTCTCTGAGTTGACTATACATCATTTTCCTCAGAATATTCCGAGGGGTGGACCACTCTGATATTCCTCGTACACTCACGAAATATTCCCAAATATTCCGCAAATATGCTAATGTATTCCCAGATTTTCTTGATATTCCAGCTATTCCTATGTATTGCAAAGTATTCCCGAATATTTCGAAGTATTGCCAAGTTTCCCAAATATTCCGAAGTATTTCGAAATATTTTCAAATATTCTGATATATTTCAAATTATTTCTCGGGTATTCCAAATTTCCGACAGTTTAAACACTATTTTTTAACATTTTTTTGTAAAGCCTCAAAAACCCTAAATCTTAACTAAATAGCGGCCGTTTTTCTGTAAATCAAGAACTTTTTTTTAAATATGCGTAATAAAGGAAAATATCCAAAAAGAAAGTTCTTCTAGAAAATTTTTACCACGATTCTTGCGAAAAGTTCCCAAGGCATTTTTTGATATTTTGAG
Organism: Melikaiella ostensackeni; assembly: GCA_032362435.1. Lineage (NCBI taxonomy): Eukaryota > Metazoa > Arthropoda > Insecta > Hymenoptera > Cynipidae > Melikaiella > Melikaiella ostensackeni. The sequence goes on from JAUMHM010000088.1 coordinate 12,665,580, forward strand.
CATTACTAAAAATAGTTATTTTTTCCCCTGAAATAATTGTCTTTCTTCCTGACTTCCGTAGTACGTGTGAGTCAATGATAATGAACTTCAGGTAGGAAAAAGTTAGCGACATTGATTTTTTTTATTGTTGAAAACTTTACTTTGAAATTATTTTTTTGAAATTTTCAAAAATTGTACTTTTCAAGTAACGCTTCAACTTTGTATAAGGTGGTATTTTTGTGTGAATTCGACCAGGTAGAAATGTTAGTGATTTCTATTTTCTTCAAAACCAAAAATTGGGGTTCTAATTCCCAATTTGGAAATATTAAAATGAGGATGAAGGCCCAAATTTTGAATTTTCAAGAGAATAAACCTCACTGATATTCCTATCTGGTCGAATGCATATGAAAAAAAATCTAACTGCTAAACTAAGCTAACTGAAAAACAACCTAATGTATGAAAATTCACCGAAAATAGTTCTAACTATATAAGAAAATCAATGTCACTAAAGTTTCACCATCTAAGGTTTATAATCAAGTGACTTTTTACACGTGCTTTATGGTCAGAAAAGAAAACAACGATTTTAGTAAAAAATGCACATTTTTGAAAATACTCTAAAAACGTTTCAAAATATTGAAAAAATACCTTAAGAACTTTTTTGTAATGCTCTTCAAGGAGAATAACTTTCCTTCTGCAGTCTTTCCCTCTTATATCGTATATATATAGAAAAAAATATTATTTTTAGATAAATGGCCGCCATTTGATTATTTTTCAAGCTTTTCAAATTTTCCTTGTCGATTTGGTAGACTTGAGATACTCCTCACAAGAATAAAACAGGAAAAGTTGATTATTTTTATTCATTTAGGGAGCCAGATTTAAAAAAAAATGTACTGGACCAAATTCATTTGAAATCAGGGGCTGTTTTTCAAAGGGAATAAGGAAACACTCATCTTACCAATTTGAGAAACAATTTTTTTGGCACGGTTAAGAGTATTTGAATTTTGAAAATTGTGAACACGGATTATCAAAAAATGGTAAAAATGTTTGTTAAAAGTAGGATATTTTTGATGCTAACATAGGCGTGTATCTTTTTCTTTTCGAACCTCGAAGAATTTTTCGTCCTATTTTGAAATCCGTTGGGAAAATTCTGAAAAGTTTTAAATTGAAAAATGGCGGTGGTTTCTTTGAAAATATTCAAAATCTTAATTCAAAAACTACACTGTTTTTTTCTCCTATTTTTTCTATATTCTTCCTAACGTAAAGAATATATTTCACGATAATCTGTCCTGTGCCTGCGCCCAAAAATATCACATTTTTAACAAAAATTTTGTCCGTTTTCTCAATAGTCAGCGTTTTCACTTTTCCCACTTTCATTTTTCATGCCATTGAAAAATGTGTGGAAACAATTTTGTTGACCCTTCTGAGGTGGAAAATTTTTCTGTTTGAACTTTCATCGTATTTTTTGTTGGCTAGCTATTAATGTGAATTTTCGTTTTACTTATGTCATTTTCCCCGCTCAAAATTAAAACTATTATTCTTATTGAGATACGGTTAGTAGCGATTTCGTTAGACTTTTAGAAGCAGATAATTTTAGTATCTTGTCTATTTATCGCATCTAGCGTGGTTTCGTGGGAAATTTGAATTTTCATTTTCCTCAGTTTTATTTTTTATGGCTAAAACCGTGAATATTGACAGTAGAAGGCTGGCTAACGAACTTGCCATGTATCATTGGACCACAAAACAGCGTGTGAGAGGAATTTTGAATTAGAAAATTCCTCCGAAAGTTATCGCGTCGTCAGACAACAGAACGACATTATCGGAAAGTCATTTTTTCTGACTCAGGGGGTCTCAAAACGAAGGGAATTGACGGAAACTGGATAGGTTCAAATTCACGTGAATCTAGTACCTTCCATCATAAATTATGAGAATGTAAAAATCAAATTTTCCCGTCAAACTATGAGTGGTATTGAAAAATGTATTGATGCAATTTTGGAGGTCTTTTTGAGATGAAATGCTTGCTCTTGGAGCTTTCATCGAATTTTGTGTTGTGTAGCTATAAATTTGAAGCTCCTTTTTCCTTATGGCATTTTCCACGCTTAAAATAAAAACGATTATTCTTATTGGAAAACGGTAGAATCCTTAGGAGCAGATGATGTTGGTCTCTTCTCTATTTTTCGTATCTAGCGTGCTTTCGTGGAAATGTTGAATTTTCACTCTCCTCAATTTTGTTTTTTATAGCTGAAACCATAAATATTGGCAGTAGAAGACTGGCTACCGAACTCGGCATGTTTTTTTGGACCACAAAACAGTGTGCAAAAGGAAATTCAAATTAGAAGCTTTCTCTGAAAATTACCACGTCGTCAGACAACAGACAGACAGATATTACAGTTAAAACCATTTTTTTCTGAGTAAGGGGGTCTCAAAACATCAAGAATTGACGAAAACTGGCCACGTTCAGATTCACATGAATCTAATATCTTTTATCGTAAATGATAAGAATGTAAAAATTCAAATTTTCCCGCCAAACCATGAGTGGTACTGAAAAATATTTCCAGCTGATTCTAGAGGTCTTTTTGAGGTGAAAAATTTTCTGTTGGAGATTTCATCGTATTTTGTGTTGTGTAGATATGAATTCGAATTTTCGTTTATTTTATGGCATTTTCCACATTTAAAACAAAAACTATTATTCTTATTGAATAAAGGTCGGGAGCGATTTTGTAAAGCCTTTAGAAGCAGATAATTTTGGTCTCTTGTCTAATTTTCGTATCTAGCGTGGTTTCGTGGGAAAGTTGAATTTTCACTTTCTTCCGTTTTATTTTTCATGGCTGAAACCATAAATATTGGTAGTAGAAGACTGGCTAACGAACTCGACATGTCTTTTTGGAGCACAAAACAATGTGCGAAAAAAATTTTAATTAGAAAATTCCTTGAGAAGTTATCTCGTTGTCAGACAACATACATACAGACAGACAAACAGACCGACAGACAGGCAAACATTATCGTCAAAACCATTTTTTCTGACTCAGGGTGTCTCAAAACGTCAAGAATCGACGAAAATTGGATAGGTCTAAATTCATGTGAATCTAATACCTTTCATCATAAATGATGAGAATGTAAAAATTCAAATTTTCCCGCCAAACTGTGGGTGCTATTGAAAAATGTTTCAGAGCAATTTTGTAGGTCTTCTTGAGGTAAGAAATTTTTCGATCAGAGCATTCATCGTATTTTGCGTTGTGTACATATAAATTTGAATTTTCGATTCTCTTGTGACATTTTCCAGGTTTGAAACAAAAATTATTATTCCTACTGAAAAACACTTGGAAGAAATTTTGTAGAAGTTTTAGAAACAGATAATTTTTTCGTTCGTGTATCGTTTCTAGCGTGATTTCGTAGAAAAGTGAATTTTTCCTCTTCTCGGTTTTACTATTCATAACTAAGATCACAAATAATGGCAGTAGAAGGCTGGAAATATTAACTATTACAAAAAAGCCGGGAGGACGAAAAGCCAAATCGGATTAGTATAATATCCATTTTCTCTATTGACGTTATTAGGGTGTTTTAAGATTTCGATTGCTCCTCTATGTTTTCTTGGAAAAATATTGTATGTTTTTGCGATGACGGTTGTTTTGTCAAATAAAATCCTATGTCCTGTC
>JAUMHM010000088.1:12669311-12703142 GCA_032362435.1 Melikaiella ostensackeni
AGGGGGGAGGGAAATGTGGGGTATTGGTTGGGTGAGAAAGTGAGGGGATGGTAGAGGAATATAGGATCGGATAGAATCACCTTTAAATAACTAAACAGAAGAAATTCCCCACCACTTTCCTTCTCGAATAATTTTTTTTTCAGAATAACAATGATGTCAATAAAAAAGTGAATTCAAAAATTGGGAGATTGAACGATTCAAACCTATAAAAATCATTTTAATTTCTTTTACCTATGATAATTTACAAAATATAGCACAAGCAATGGGGGTTAGGTGAAGGTAAACATTTCATATACTATATTATATAAGTTACGAAAATAATTACTTTTACTCATTTTCTTTTCAAGAAACAAAATGATTTTCATATCCATGATAAAATTTTGAATTTATATCATATACATTTTCCTTTATGAATCACCAAATTTGTATCATTATAATTTTACTGGCGGAACGGTATTGCAGGTTATTAAAAGCAATAAACATGAAATTGTAATTATGAATTGAAAACTGCATAAACTTCATTATTACATATTCGGTTAATGACATATTTCAATTAATATAAATGATGTAGTGGAGAAAAATAGGCTCTTAAAAACTTAAATTTTCAAAATTCTAAACCAGATATAAAAACTTCATATTTTCGCTTTCTGTAATTAAAAAATACACAACTAAAAATAATATGAACCCTATTAGTTTAAAATTAATATTTATCATAGATGAGTATGATTAAACATTATATCAACAATAATTGAATCACACGGAAAAATAAAATAAAATTTACCAGCAAAATAACATTTTTTTGTTGTTTGAAAGAGTGCCCTCTTTCTTTTCATTTGTATATAGTATTTCAGTGTTTCTTAATTGTAGGGGCGTGTGCTAGAAGTAATTGAGGCAATTTCTGGAACGTGCTGACTCTTACATTTTTTTTCCTATCCAAGTATAATTAGGAGGCATTTTTTCAAGTCATCTAAACATTAATTATTAAAATTTATTATCAATACTTCTCCAGAAAACTTATTAATTTAGGAATTAAAAAAAAATATTTTTGAAGAAGATATTTTTATCAGCTATAAGCTATGTGTATAAGTTGACGGACAAATTCGAACTCGTTTCTGGAACGTAGTTTTTCAATTTTTCCCTCCAAGACCGAAAGAGGAAAAGGGCTCCTCCGATACCATGTATCTGCTTTCATCTCCATTGAACGTCCGAAAAGTCGACGACAGTGAGGAGTCAGTGATGTTGCTAGGAGTAATTTCCGAGGGCGCCTTGGGGCGACAGTACTTTCTTACTTTTGTATCGATTTATAAATCAAGAATCTAGAACTAGACTTCAAGATCTCTATCTTGGCAACACAGTACAGGGCTTCGCGATCCGGATTAGGTTCCATTGCCTTACAATGAAGTTGAATATGATCAAGGTAAAAGGCAAAGGGTCACCACGGGCGCCCTGGAAAATTGTTTCTAGCGACGTCACTGACTCTACAGTATCGTCGACTTGAAACCATGCGGCTTCTACCAATTTCCGTTCTCCGGATGGTTAGTGGAGGTACAAACGGACACATGGTATCGGAGGAGCCCTTCTCCTCTTTCGGCAGGCCTGTTCTCAATAAGAGGACCCGCTTATTTTGGTGGAGGAAAAGGATGAATATTCAAACTATTGGGTGTTTTAGATGCGAAGAAATCCTTTTATTATTGTCAAATTAAATTTTCAATTTATTAACTCCATTTGTTTTCCTTCCTTAAAAAAATCAGTCTGTTACATTTTCGGCATCGGGATTTATAATATAAAGTATTTGAGATACAGGCCTACGTATTATTCCTGAAATAGTTATTTTTTAGGTCGAAAATTCGAAACCTGATTATAGTTTGAAATCTTCTTCCAAATTCTGTTTAAAATTATTTGTCTTTCATTAGTTTGAAACTTATTAATTATTTCATCATGTTACATTTCAGTTTCCATTTCCATTTGAAATGAGTTTTCTTATAATGAAATATTCCTATAAGATTCTGGTTTTCGAATTTCAATATTCCAATGGAACCACACATGTGTGTCACTTTCGACCATCTACGATCGAAAGTTATGGATCCAGAGGTCTAGAAGATAATTATTCATAAAAATTTTGACCCGCGGAAGATAGTCAAAATGTGCAAAAACTAACCCAAAAACTCCAAAAACGGACATTGATGGTCAATTTTTGTCTGGAACCTGATAAGTGTACCACTGTCGATCATCGGCCTTCAAAAGTTAGGGATCCAGGGGTCAAGAAAAAATTATTCTCAAAAATCTTTGTCTGCGAAAGACAATTAAAATGAGCAAATACTAACAGAAAAATTCCAAAAACGAACACTGATGGTCAAATTTTGTCTAGAACCTAATGTGTATACCACTTTCGATCATTGGCGATCAAAAGCTAGGGATCCAGGGTTCTAAAAAAAATTATTCATAAAAATTTTGATATGCGGAAGACAGTCAAAATGAGCAAAAACTAGTCCGAAAACTCCAACCACGAACATTGGTAGTCAGTTTTGATATGGAACCTAATAAGTGTACCACTTTTGAGCATCAGAAGCAAAATTTAGAAATCCAGGGCTCTGAAAAAAAATTATTCACAAAAATTTGTATGTGCGGAAGACAATCAAAATGAGCAAAGACTAACCCATGAACTCCAACTACGAAAATTGACGGTCAATTTTTCTATATAACCTAAAAAGTGTACCACTTCCTATCCTCGACGATTGAAAGTTAGGGATCCAGGTGCCTAGGAAAACATTATTCACAAAAATTTTTGTCTGCGAAAGACAATTAAAATGTGCAAATACTGAGCCAAAAACTACAAAGACGAACACTGAATGTAAAATTTTGTCTAGAACCTAATGAGTATACCACTTTTGATCAATGGCGATCAAAAGCTAGGGATCCAGGGCCTAATGAGTGTATCAATTTCTATCATCGAAGATCAAAACTTAGGGATCCAGGCATCTAAAAATAAATTATTCACAAAAATTTTGACATGCGGAAGACAGTCAAACTGAACAAAAACTAGCCCAAAAACTGCAACCACGAACATTGACGGTCAATTTTTGTCAAGAACCTAATGAGTATACCACTTTCTATCATTGACGATCAAAAGCTAGGAATCCAGGGTTCTAGAAAAAATTATTCACAAAAATTTTAATATGCGGAAGACAGTCAAAAAGAGCAAAAACTAGCCCGGAAACTCCAACCACGAACATTGTCAGTCAATTTTCGTCTAGAACCTAATGAGTGTATCACTTTTGATCTCCAACGATCAAAATTCAGGAATCCAGGGGTCTAGAAAAAGATTATTCACAGAAATTTATATCCGTGGAAGACAAAATGAAAAAAAAATGAGCCCCAGAAGGTATCTTTTACATCTCTCTTGTCACCATCGACTGGAGCGAAGCACGCTACTCGTATGAAGAATAGTCTTCTGATTCCTACTTTCATTTCAACCAATACTCTTAAAACCTCTACATAAATAATTGCTTCTAACAATGCACCAGATTATGTTGTTTCGAACGAAACATCGTTCTCGGATCTTGGATCATGCAACAGGCTCATTATTTTCATACGTAGTAACACGATTTGCAACACTGTTACAAGAAAGTACATTGCGTGTTTGCGACAATTATGATCCATGCATAATGCATAGAGCTTACAGGACGTGAGAATTTGCAAGATATCTCAGAATTGCAACTCGCATGCTTCACTCTTGCACACCGATGTGTTGACACAGATAATTGACCTTGTATGAAATATACATGTGTGCAGTCTGCTGAGTGAAATTGCGACGTGGAGTCTCGCAAATGGTGGAACATTATTGCTTTCTGCTACCACCAACTGGAAATTCGAATTTGACCTTTACCTTTGTAGACGTACTCTCCATTTGCCCCTCAATCTTGGCCATTTTGCTCTGTTTCTCTGAAGAGCCTTTGAGCTTGCAACAACTTCCTATAGTTATCTAATTGATGGTTAGAGATGTTGAGGATGCTTTAATATTACGCTACTGGGCTCGATGTATGTGTGAGCTTCTCCTGTCAAGTTCCATTTTCTCCTTTGTACAAACTTGCCAATATGCATTATCGATACTTGCGTTTTGTCGCAATTAATTCCTAGTTGGAAATTTTCTTTACTGTAATTCAAGTTGCTTCAAATTCACTAGCAATTTTAATCTAATTAATAATAATGACTGCCAGTCGCATGAGAAGAATTTCTCATGCGGACTATGTCCGCAACATCATTGGTTACACATTTTCACACTCCTTCAGTCTCATTCGATGGGCCTTACATGCGCGAACTTAGAGAAAATGTTTTTAAAGCAGGTAATCTTTGCGAGAATGTTCTGAAATTATCAAAAACCAGTTGTAAACTAGTTATTCCCTCTCTTTCTTCCGGCTTCTATCCTTCTTTCCTTTCCATTCTTTCAGCATATCCACCACCTTTCTCAATAATTTGTCCTGCAGGATCTATCCCATTGTCATGCTTCCTTTATCTATTTTTTCACAATCATTCAACCATTGCTCTAATGTTGCTCTGCCTCTCTCACATATTTAAGATGCACCTCCTTCCTTCCTTTTTATCCCAGAAGTTATGACACTCTTCTCTATTTCCGCATTTCACACGCACAATTAATTTTTGAGATTCTAGGTCTCCTTTTCACTCCAAATATTTTGCTATTCGTTCAACTCTCATCTAAGATAAAGGCCCCGGTTCGTTACTCCCGACCAGTTCGTAACCTAGCAAGCGTACAAATTGATTTTTTATATAATACAATCGAAACTGTTGACTGATGTAAGTTTCTTTTCAAAGTAGAAATAAAAATGTAGAAAACTGATATGATAGGCATTATTTTGCGTTTATCAATTCGAAAAAAAATAGAAACGTCGCGCTCTGGCTTTCTACCGTGGCACAATGTACTTTCATATCAGCTGACTATGAGACCAGCACTGAAATGACTCCACGAAACTTGACAGCTCGGCGGGTTGTAAGTAAAAAAAGTGGCAATCCAGTGATCAGTGATAACGTTTGTCTTGTTTCAAGTACAATCATTCGAGTAAGTAACTTTCCATTTTGAAATACAATAATTTCTGAGTCGGTTACGAACGAGCACCGAAATAGCAGCAGTGACGCATCTGTAATCCCTCTGGCAAAACTCTTATCAAAATTAAAATATGACACACATCGTGAAAATGCTAAGGCAGATCACTTTAATTTATATTCTTCAAATGTGTATATTAACTTTTACCCTCGATTAAGAAGAAAAGAATGAATACGTCATGTAAAAATTAACAGTTCTCGAATCGATTGTGAGTTTAGTATACGAATTGATGCACTTGGCGTAATTTGCTATTGACACAAGTTAGTGTCAACTTTGACTAGTCTCGAAAAATCAACTCCTACAAACAGAAGCTTAAAAGTCGTGAAATTAATTCAATATAGCCCATAATCCCAAATTCACTCACATTGATGAGCCAGTTACGAACCAGCTCATAATTGGGTTACGAACTAGCTCAAGGAGGACTTTCGGGGGTTACGAACCAGCGCATCGGGTACATTCATTCGAATTTTTAATTATTTGATTAATGTTCACGTCTTTGCACTTTCATTTCCTAACATTAAGAATATGAACAATTCAAAGTTCCATCAAAAAACGAATTTTTATACAGAGTTTAAAGAATGTTTCAAGCAATAATTAATAATTAATTATTTCGAATTGAAAGCATTTGGAAATCAATAACCATGTGTTGAACAATTTTAAATTGAGAACATCCAAATCGAATAATTGTAGATCAGGTAAAGCTTTGGAAACGAACATTAGTTCAAAGGGCATGAAGAAAAATCGAACCTGTATCATTTTCGAGTAAAGCGTCTGAGATTGAATAATTTCAAATGAAAATTTGATGGGAATGGGGAAAAAAATGAAAATTTTAATTTAGACGTTCTCAAGATTAAGAAAATTCAGACTCAAATTTTGGATGCTAAACAATTTTATTAGAAAGTAGTTTAAAGTCTATCATTTCTAATTCAGAGCGTTCAAAATGAAACAATTTTATTTTGAATTGAAGAATCTCGAAATTGAATGATTTTAGATTAAAATTTCAGAAATAAGATCATTTAAGAATGTTCAAAGTTTAGTAATTTTGGATTAGAATTTTTAGAATTATGTTATTTAAAATTCTGAAAAATTGAAATTGTATTATTTTTAATTGAAAGTGTTCAAAATTCACAAATTTGAAATTATAAACTTTTGAGTTTGAATAGTTTTCAATTCGAAGTGATTAAAACTTGACAATTTAAAATTGAAAACTAGAGTAAATAATTCAAAGTCAAAGCTTCTGAAATTCTAGATTTTCGAATTTTTTCCAGTTAAAAAATTATAAGTTAACAATAATGTTGATGAGACAAATTTTTATAACACCAAAAATAAATTCATCTTCATTTTCACGATTCGTAATTACAAAGAATTGTGATATTCAAACTTTTTTATACCCAAACCTTTGATATTTCAATTATTCTAAGTAGAGTTAAATTGTTCAAAAGTTAACAATTTTTCAATTGTTAATTATACTTTTCAAAACTGAACCACTTCAATTTCAATTGAAAAATTAAAACTTATGGAAGGGAAAAATTGAAAATGCCGTGTTCAACATGTAAGCTCAGAACTCTAAAATTGCAATGATTCAAAAATAAAGGAATTATTCAGATGCTGAAATATCAATTTCAGAAAGTTAAATTCATATACATTTTTTGATTTTAAAAAACACAATTTTTAACTTTGTTATTCCAAATCGTTCGATTTTTAACACTTCATTTGGAATTATTACTTATTCTCGGAGTTTTCCAATCAAATATTTTTCAAAGTTAAATGATCAAGTGAAATTCAAAGTGAATTCTGAACTTCGTTCCAAAACTGAAACATTATCAAATCAAAATTTCGAAACTAAGTCGTTAAAAATGACTAATTTTCAAATTGCATCTCAGCATTTTTGAAACTCAAGCATTTCAATTCGAAGTTCAACATTAATTAGTTGGAAATCAACGATAAAGCATATTCATGGAAGAGGAACGACTATATGTTGCCAAAAGTGGGAAGAGAATTTTATGAGATGACGAACGTTGTATTAGGTAAAGGCCCCGGTTCGTAACCTACTAAGAAGATGGAAAGAATAAAATCCTGTTCGAATGCCTCAAGCAATAATTGAATGCAATACACTTTCTTCTTATGTAAAGAATAATCCATTTTCAATCGAAAATATCGTTTAAAGCAAGTTCATTGATGCATCAATCAAATAATTAGGAATTTGAACGAACATACCTGATGTGCCGGTTCGTAACCCCCGAAAGTCTTCTTTAAGCCAGTTCGTAACCCACTGATGATCTGGTTCGTAACCAGCTTATCAATGCGAGTGAATTCAGGATTATAGGCTATTTTCAATTAATTTCACAATTTTTAAGCTTTTGTTTGAAGGAGTTGCTTTTTTGAGACTCGTCGAAGTTGACATTAACCGGTGTCAACAGCAAATTACGCCAAGTGCGTCATTTTTATACTTACCTCACAATCAATTCGAGAACTGTCACTGCTGATATTTCGGTGCCTTTTCGTAACCGACTCAAAAATTATTTTATTCCGACATGAAAAGCTACTTACTCAAATGATTGCACTCAAAACAAGACGAACATTATCACTATCCACTGGATCATCACTTTTTTTACTCACAATACGCCGAGCTGTCAAGTTTCATGGAGTCATTTCAGTGCTGCTCTTATAGTCAGCTGGTCTGAAAGTACATTGTGCCACGGTGGTGGGCAGAGCACGACGTTTTTTTCGAATTGATAAACGCGAAATCATGCGTGTCATCTCATATTAGTTTTGTACATTTTCATTTTTAGTTTGAAAAGAAATTCATATCAGCCAACAGTTTCTATTATATTATATGAAAAACAAATTTATACGCTTGCTGGGTTACGAACTAGTCGGGGGTTACGAACCGGGGTCTTTACCTTACTAATAAACTGTTGAAGTGAATGACAAATGAAAAATTTCAATTCAAAACCCCGCGAAAGGCCACTTGAAATTGCATATTGTACAACGTAATTTCTATATCTAATTTTTACATGCTTCTTATACCGTGAGCTTCATCTATCATGAAAAGTACATAGAAACGAGGAACTTTTTTCATTTTGAATTCATATCAACAGTTCTTAATTGTTCAGAATAAAATGAAAACCAACAAGGATTGTGCAAATATTAATTCAGAGAAAGAGAGAGAGATTCTATGAGAGGGAGAATGAAAAAGTAGAGAAGTGGTTGATCCTCAGGGGAATAAACGTAAAATTGAAGTAATATCGCTCTCATGAAATACTAGAATGGAAATAAATCAAGAATAGAGCATTGATAAAAGTAGAATAAATTTTTAGTTGATTCAGGAGTTCTTGCAATGCATTTCGAATCTTAGTATATTGTTATTTGCACTGGGGATTGTACGTTTAATTAACTATAATTGAAATTGGCTGGGATTGAGATTGATCAGCACTCTGCTTAATTAAGCGAATGAATCCATTTATAGCTAGAGTATGATGATCTCAATTCATAATGAAAAAACTGAGTATGTGTAGAGTAAATTGAAAATTTACATGTTATGAAATACCAATAAAATCCAAAGCACTAAAATTGAAGAGCTAAATATTTTGTGTATGAAGTATTCAAAGTGAAACAATTTTAAATGCTACGTGTTTAATATTGACTATTAATGATGCCCGATTGTACAATTTTGCACGACTTCAAATTTGCAGACCTTGGTTGAATAATTTTGAATTTAACAGCGTGAACAAATCCATGGTACTTTAAAATTGAACAATTTATAGAATTTTCATTCAAAATTACTCATTGCTCAAATATGTTCAGGCTCTTAATCCGAAATTGTTAAATTTTCAACGATTCGAATTTCAAATTGGTTCATTTTTGAACTTTTTATCTCAAATTGTTGTTTGATATTATAAAAGTAAAATTGTGTAGTTTTTATTTTCAAAGCTTTGATCTGAAAAGGATGACTAAGGCCTTTTCAAATTTCGGGGTGAGGAAAAATCCCATTTTTCGATGTTGGTCTTCACTACGGCTCTGGAAAAGACTTTTTTCCTTCTAAAAGTATTTTTTAGATTGGCATAGTTACTACTCTCACTTCTGAAAGATCTACAACCTCCTAGGACCAAAAGGGAATGATCAGGAAAATTTCAAATTTCAGGGTGGGGGAAAAAATCTTATTTTTCTATGTTGGCCTTATAAATCACTACGGCTCTGCAAATTAATTTTTTTCCGCTTCAGAAAGTATTTCTTTAGATTTTCATAGCCGTCACTACCACTTCTGCAATACTCATAACTTTCTAGGATCAACAGGGAATGTTTTAGAAAATTTAGAAAATTTGTAACTCAAGCCTTACGAATTTTTATTGTGAGGCCTTAAAAATTCAGCACTTTTCGAATTATGCTTTCAAATCACAAAGATGTGCTTGGAATTGTTCAAAATTGAGGATTTTAAACTCATAGCTTCCAAAATTGGAAATCGTTCAAACTCAGCCACATCTGATATCGATACTTCAAAACGCTGGATAAGGTTTTCCATTAAATGCATAAAAATAAGCGCTCGTTTCCCGGTTTTTAGTTCAAGTGGCCTTTTTGTCATAAAAAAAACGTACATGTCATGGGTAATTAGGAAAATTAGTGTTTTGGCTGAAAACCTAGGGAATTAGCTAAATGCGGGAGTTTGGGAAAATGTTCAATTCAGGAGTTACCTTTTTTTAAATTTCTAGGAACTGAGAAAACTTTCAGGTTATCTCTCTAAATTCCTAGATCGTTTTAGGTATTTAGAGAAATCTGTAATTCAAAGATAGAATTAGTTTTGATTTTGTTTCATAATTGGCTTAGGGTTCTGAATTAGAGTACTAAAAACTAGTATAGTTCGAAAGGCTTGTAATGGAGCAATTTGCAAACGTTATACAACAAACAAAAATTTGATGCATAAACAATTTTTACTTCACCTTTTTAATTAGGCCGTGGCTACGTGAACCCTAATCTTGCTACGATTAGCGGGACCTTGAAAAGGAACTATTCATACCGAAATATCTAGCAATACCGAATTATGAATTCAAAAATATATCATTTATCCTGTTTATATGAGAGACACTTTTTTGCTATTAAAAACGTAACACAACTGTATTTGATGTATTTGTTCGCGATTTCGAGACGCGGTGAATGACCTGTTGATGATCCTACCGTGATCTTCCATGATCTACCAATAACGTTTTTTAATTATTTGGAAAAATTGTTCGACTTGTTTATATAAAAAGAAAGTTCTTTCAAAATTAGTACTTAATTAGTAATTAATTACAGTCATTCGTACTGTTTATGATATATTTTTTCACGACTTCGAGATGCATTGATTGACCTATTCACGGACCTTCTATGATCTACCAATAACGTCTTTTAATTATTCAAAAAGATTCTTCTGCTTGTTTATATAAGGACTTTTTTATATTTGAGATACAACAGTACTATGAATGATGTGTTTGTTCGCGTCCTCAAGACATATCGAATGTCCTATTCATGAACCTTTCATGGTCTACCAATAACTTCTTTCAATTATTCAATGAAATTGTTTGGCTTGTTTATGTTAGGCAATTTTTTTTATATCAGATATACAATAGTTATTTACTCGATGTATTTGTTCGTGACTTTGAGACGCATTGATTGACCTAGTCAAGGACCTTCCATGATCTACCAATAACGTCTTCTAATCAATTAAAAAAATTGTTTGGTTTGTTCATATTGGAAAATTTTTTGTTCATATTAGATATACAATAGTACCTTATTCGATGTATTTTTTCGCTACTTTGAAATGCATTAATTGACCTATTCACAGACCTCCAATGATCTACCAATAACGTCTTTTAATTATTCAAAAGAATCGTTTGGCTCGTTTATATAATATAAAAAAAATTTTTGTTGATATTAGATGAATAATAGTACCATATTCGATGTATCTGTTCGCGACTTTGAGACGCATTGATTAACCTATTCACGGACCTTCTACCATCTACAAATAACGTCTAATAATTATTCAGAAAGATTGTTTTGCTTGTTTATATAAGGTTTTTTTTATATTTGAAATACAACAGTACTATTAATGATGTGTTTGTACGAATCCTCAAGACACATGGATTGTCCTATTTATGATCTTCCATGATCTACCAATAACGTCTCTCAATTATTCAGAAAAATTGTTTGCCTTTTGATATTAGGAATTTTTTATATCTGATATACAATAGGACTGTATTTGATGTATTTGTTCGCTACTTTGGAACGCACTGATTAACTTATTCACGCACCTTCTATCATCTAACAATAACGTCTTTTAATTATTTAAAAATATTGTTTTGCTTGTTTATATGAAGATTTTTCAAATATTTGAAATACAACAGTACTCTTATTGATGTGTTTGTTCGAGTCCTCAAGACACATGGATTTCCTATTCATGATCTTCCATGATCTACCAATAAGGTTTTTTAATTATTCAAAAAAAATTGCTTGGCTTGTTTATATTGGGAATTTTTTTTTCATATCAGATATACAAAAGTACTGTATTTGATATATTTGTTTGCGACTTTGAGACGCACTGATTGACCTTTTCACGGACCTTCTATGATCTATCAATAACGTCTCTTGACTGTCCAAAAAAATTGTTTGGTTTATTCAAATAAGGAAAATATTTTTGATATCAGATAAACAATAGTACTGTATTTCATGTATTTTTTGGCGACTTTGAAACGCATTGATTGACCTATTTACGGACCTTCCGTGACCCACCAATAACGTCTTTTAATTATTCAAAGAGATTGTTTTGCTTGCAAACGTAAGGATTTTTTTATATTTGAAATAGAACAGTACTATTAATGATGTGTTTTTTCAAGTATTCAAGATACATCGATTGTCCTGTTCATGATCTTCCATGATCTACCAATAACGTGACTTGATAACTAAAAAAAATTGTTTGTCTTTTTTATATTATCAAATTGCTCCTTATTTTAGAAATGCTATAGTACTGTGTTTGTTGTATCTATTCGCGACTCTGAGACGCATTGATTGACCTATTGACGGACTTTCCATGATCTACCAATATCGTCTTTTAATTATTCAGAAAATTGTTTGGTTTGTTGATATAAGGAAAATTTTTGTTGATATTAGACATACAATAGTATCGTATTCGATATATTTGTTCGCAACTTTGAGACGCTTTGATTGACCTATTCACGGACCTTTCATGTTCTACCAATAACGTTTTTCAATTATCAAAAAAAATTGTTCGGCTTGTTTATGAGAAGAAATTTCTTTATATCAGATATACAATAGTACTGAATTTCATGTATTTCTTCGCGACTTTGAGACGCATTGATTGACCCATTGACGGACCTAACATGATCCACCAATAACCTCCTTTAATTATTCAAAGAGATTGTTTTGCTTGTAAACATAAGGATTTTCTTATATATTTAATATACAACAGTACTATTTATGATGTATTTGTTCAGGTCCACAAGACACATCGATTGTCCTATTCATGATCTTCCATGATCTACCAATAACGTCTTTCGATTATCAAGAAAAATTGTTTGTCTTGTTTATATGTGAAAACTTTTGTTTATTTTAGATATAATCTAGTACTGTATCTGAAATATTTGTTCGCGACTCTGAGACGCATTGATTGACCAATTCACGGACCTTTCATAATTTACCAATATCGTCTTTTAATTATTCAAAAAATTGTTTGACTTGTTAATATGAGGAAAATTTTTGTTGACATTAGATATGCAATAGTACCGTATTCAGTATATTTGTTCGCGACTTTGAGACGCTTCGATTGACCTATTCATGGACCTTCCATGTTTTACTAATAACGTCTTTCAATTATTCAAAAAAATTGTTTGGCTTCTTTATGAAAATAAATTTTTTTATGTAACATATACAATTGTTCTGAATTTCATGTATTTCTTCGCAACTTTGAGACGCGTTGATTGACCCATTCACGGACCTCACATGATCCACCAGTAACGTCTTTTGATTATTAATAAAATTGTTTGTCTTGTTTAAATAAGGAAATTTTCCTTTATTTTAGTTATACTTAAGTACCGTATTCGATGAATTTGTTCGCGACCACGAGACGCATTGATGGACCTGTTCACGAACCTTCCATGGTCTACCAATAACGTCTTTTAATTATTCAAAAAAATTGTTTGGCTTTTTAGATCAGGAAATTTTTTTTATATTAGATATACAATAGTACTGTATTTGATGTATTTATTCGTGACTTTGAGATGCATTGATTGACCTATTCATGGACCTTCCATAATCTTCAAATTACGTCTGGTAATAATTCAAAAAAATTGTTTGGCTTGTTCATATGAGGAAAATTTTTGTTGATATCAGATATACTATAGAACCGTATTTAGTGTATTTATACGCGACTCTGAGACGCATTGATTGACCTCTTCACGAACCTTTCATGATCTACTAATAACGCCTTTCAATTATTCAAAAAAAATTGTATAGCTTTTTTATATAAGGAAAATTTTTTTTATATAAGAAATAGAATAGTACTTTTTATTATGTATTGTTTGCGTCCTGAACACAATAATTGTTTTACTAACGAAACACCTTCCATTGATGGACTCTAAAGAAAGCATCCCTGAATAGAAACACCCCTCTATGAGGAAGCAAAGTGCTCATAAGGCGAGCATAAATAAATAATTTCATAAAGAATACATTTATAGTACTTTGCAGCGGTATTTTAATTTTCAACCCCAAATGGATTATAAAACAGAATAAAGACTAATTCTTTGCTTAGATTTCAGATTTTTCTGAATACTTAAAACGCACTAGGAATTTAAAGAAACGATCTGAAAGTGTTCTAAATTCTTGCAAGCCAAGAATCAAGAGAAAAGGTAACACCTGAATCGAAAATTTTCCTAAGCTCCGGCATTTAGCTGATTTCCTAAGTTTTTAGTGCAATCCTTAATTTTTCTAATTACCTACAAAATACACTTAGATAATTTTTTCCTTACAACAACAAATTGTTCCAATAAAATAAGCATAAAAACAATTCAAATTTCACTTCACACTAGAAATTGGAAGGAAACATTCGTGCCACTTTCTTCTGTCGAATCCACGATTGTTTTTGCTCTAGCCACGTCCATGTCTCAGCTTTTCCTCTAGTGCTTTTCTAAGACGAGGAACCAGCGATTTATCTTCAGGAAGCGAGAAACCTTCGATTTATCCTCAAGGCACCGATCGTGATACCACGTTCGTTGGATCGTGCGGGCATCCCAGAGGTGGGAGCTATCGGGTGACTGAGGGCAACTTGAAGTAGATTGTGGGTGGATGAGGGTGGCAAGAGAGGAAAACGTCGCTCGTGGACAAAGGAGGAAATGTTATCTTGGTTTGGCGCTCGAGGCCGGATAACGCGAATAGCTGATAACGCGCGTTATATTGGTAGATACTAGAGACTAGAGACATCAAAAGCGTACTGACGTGCTTTGCGAATTATTCCAGACTCAATCGGACGAGTTTGCTTCGTCGAGCGTAACACACAACGCGTGCATAGGAAGGGCTGGAGGCCTGGACGAAAGGGATGAGTACACCTACAGAGTCTGTATTTCATGGTCTGCATCCCATGTAACGAATGTTCGGCGCGATGTGATTTATGCTTTGTTCGCCGAGTTCCTACGCGTTGGCGGTTTTACAAAACGGGCCTCTGCAATTCACGATTTTCACGGTGATCATGCAATTTCCGCGAATCTTGAATTTCCCCACGCAACATTTTAGCAGAGCAAGGCTAATTAGATTACAAGAGAGTTACGTTGTATTTGCAGATTTATGCGACTCCAGGGTCGATATGAATAAATCATATTTTGGAGGTGTCACTTTTTGCGATGCTCATCAATCCAATTAACCCTTTCTGTCTTATTGTATGAATTTTTCGATACAGATAAGAGTTTCATTGACATATTTAGTACCCACGTGCTGGCGGTTTGAAAAACGGACATTTGCAATTCGCGATTTTCACGGTGATCATGTTATTTCTGCAAAACTTGAATTTCCCCGCGCAGCATTTCAGGAAAGCGAAGCCAACTAGATTACAAGAGAGATACTTTGTGTTTGCAGATTTATGTAACCCCTGGTTTAATATGGATGAATAAAATCTTGGAGGTGTCGCTTTTTGCGACGGTAATCAATTCCATTAATCCATTCCTTCTCAACTGATAACTTTCCGATGCAGATGAAAGTTTTATTGATATACTCCTGATCTAGAAAAAATCACTTTCACCCCAGTTCGACTAGATTTTCTTGAAATCCGCAAAAGCCAGTATTCATTCAATAACTGAAATCCGATTCGAGTTATTTGAAGCGAATTGATCTCTATGCATCTGGGAATTTCGCGAACGAAACTCTCCGATCCCTTCTGGACTTTCTGACATCGCACAACTTTTCCAGAAAATAAAGAAGCCGAAAGAGGATACAGAACACTTGCATTCCGGCCAGTGACACATGGCTGTTCACTAGGCGCGGTGGCGTCGTCTCAAATTCTCCCCAGATATATAATACTTCTGCAACGTCTTGTCCACTCAAGCCTGCCAAAGACGACCCTTCCACTGAATCGACTTTTCTACAAGAAAACGTGAAAGCCTTTTATTTCCACTACGGCTGACTTCATTCGAGAACTACACAATACAAGGAAGGGGTCCATTCACCTACGTTTTGGAATATCTGTTTCACGTAAGCAGTAAATAATGAAATGCCTAAAGATTTTCAGATTAATAGTATTTCTTTAGCAGCTTTGCACGTTAGATCCCGTGAAGAAATCATTATGGAAATGGGTTAAGAATTTCGGAAGGGGAAACACAAACACTAAGTTAGTCGAAATTAAGAATAAAGATAGTGGAATGGTATGGAATACGGGCAAATCGTAAGACTCTATGAGTGATTTTTTTCAAAAAATTGTATGAAGATCAAGCTATAGAGCATAACAACCGTGCCACTGAAAAGGATCCGTTAGACAATCCCATTGTAGGTGGCGGAAGAAGAACTGATAACTACATTATATCCGTGATTACGAAATTAAAGAATGGTAAGGCTGCTGATGGGGATGGTATCACTGCTGAAATGCTTAGGAGTGGTGGCGGATATTTGTTTGTGTGGCTGAGCGAAATCATGAATATTTGTGAATATGGTTGGCTTGTAAAAGCAACATAAGCAAGATATATTGGTAATAAAACGAGTGTGAGATTTAATGGTCAACTGAGAAATTGGTTTGATAATAGCTCTAGAATTGCAACCAGAAGCGATTAATGTTACCTTGAACACTGTCGGCCGCTGCATGAGTACCATAGCGGTAAATGAAAAACTCCAAATTACACCATACACCTAATTTTGTACCTACTACAACATCACCTCAAGAGGTTTCAAACATCGTATTGAATTCTTGACATCTTTAACTCATCAGGCACTTGACTTCATTCGTAGCTGATGATGGAATACCAGGTTCACCCGAGAAAAAAGCAAAAAAAAAACATAATAAAATGTCTGAATTGGCAAGTTATTAAGCTACATTTCCCACTTTGAGGAATGATGCATAGCACTTTGAAATTATTGAACATTACGAAACCCCGTGAAAACACTTTCGACTTGCAAAAGAGAGATAATTGGAAAGTTCCGAGTAAATGAAAGATGACTTTAGTCGTTCTCGATGATTACCTCCTTAGTAGAATTTCTAGCCGACTTCTTTTTGTCTTAACTCTTTGCACTTTTCCCCCAGAAGGAATATACAGGCCTCGTAATGCAACCCGTTTTAATAGAACTTTAGGCACCTGTAAAAGTTCCTCGGGTCTCTAGAAAAGTTGTATCCTCTGCATTTAATATCGCCGAGGGAATGTGGTTAACACGCGAAACGAGACTTTGAAACGAGAAGCGAATCACTTTGAAAAATTCAGGCGATAACGAGAAGCGAGCTGGCTGAGGTTTTAATTGAATTTCAATTTTAAATTCTCCCGACTCTCGACGGTTGAAAGGTTTTGCAGGATTCTACTGATAATGGCCACGTGTTGGCTTTAAAAATGGAATTAATGCCAGTGTCGTTCTCAAAGAATGCGAAGCGGTTCGACTACAAGTTCCGTGTAATTGGCTACTAGAAACTAAAAGAACTGCAGTTTCTGAAGCTTCAAATACATAACTTAAATAAAGTTTTGATCTTATATTACCTCGAGAAACTTCTGCAACTTTCTTAGAATGCGAAGTGCTTTCTCAATTCTAACGAGGCTAGTATTTTGTCATGCGTTCTGATTAAATTTCTATTCAAACTTTTACTTTTGAGACTGCACGACACAGTCCGTTTTGATTATTCAATTAAACAAGAAGGGCAAACTTTGTTAGAGTAAACTCTCCCCAAGTTTTCCATCTTTTATTATTCTCAAATATTCTTTTAATAATCAATTGATTTAAATCCTGAATGAAAATTCTTTTATAAGGATGTAAAAAGCGTGAAGTGCTACATTAAAAGTGAGTTAAAACGAATTTAGTTGGGAGAATACACGACATTGTTTTCCCACAAGACTGGGAATTTTCAAAGAGAATGTGACCCAGGGAACTGTGAGGTCAGAGGAGGAAGGGTCGATGAAAAGCCAAAACTTTGGCTTCAAGCCGTTGATTCACGAATGGTAGTAATGATATTTCAGCGAACAATAGTATCGCTATTTTCCTAATGCAATTCCCTACTTAAATATTCTAATATTCTAATGCAATTCCCTACTAAAATATTCTAATGAAATTGAACCCCTGCAACCCCGTTTCTCGACTCCATTCTCTTATTTCTCTCCATTTGTTCTTCTCTCTCTGACACCCGTCTGTCCCCATTTTTCTTTCCTTCTTCTCTAACTCTGTTCTCTCTGTTGCTAGGATGACTTTTATACGAAAAGTCAACCTACCTAGCTGGTTGTAAGTAGAGTTCCGTACCCAGTTTCCTACTTTCATGCTAATGTTTGTCCGCCTCCTCGCCAGGCTTTGGATGCCACCATTCCTTGAAAGAGAACTGTGTCCTTTCTTGTATGTGAGTCTCCTTTTCTGGATGTGAATACACTTTTTGGATGCGAATCCTTCTTTATATACCATAAATACTTGAAATTCCTTTGTTATATTAAAGGTTGAACGCGTCTAATTTAGTTTTGAGTATTCGAATTCATTAAAAGAGTAATAAGGTGTTGCTCTGCGGAAAACAAGTCGCGTCTGACCATAGCTGTGTTTGTGCCACTGATATTTGCGAGACGCACTGCAGTACAGTAGTATAACGCGGTTTTTGTCAGACATAAGTCTCTCTTCATCGTCCGCGCTCGCGGCAAGTTGACACTCAACTCGCCTCATACCTCTATATATTTTTTTTGGGGGGGGGATCCCTATATCCGAATCTGATGTCAGATTTGCTTCATCACGTTAGATCATTAAGAAAATTAACCTTTGTGGTCATTTTTTCAAAACAGCATAGGGTGCGAACCTAACGTTCTACAAACTTCTAACTGGGCTCAAATTAAAGTTTAAACCTTTATTTCTATGATGATTATACTGAAAAGATCATTTCCTCAGCCGCAAGCGTCCAAAAGTAAGAATAGTGCTCAAGACAATGTGTAAGAAATAGTTGGTGGAGTAGTATATGAGGATTGTCAATCAGAAAACATGTAATAGTTCCGTAAAGACTCTTGAACCCGTAAAAGGAAGACAGTATAAACAAAATAAAGTAGAAATAGACCGCGCTCTCTATAATTTTTATGAAAAATTAAAGCAAGAATTCTCATACAAGTTTCCCATGTGTTTGTTCTTCCTATCTCGTTCGGAGCCTCTGACATGGAACATGTTGAAAGCGAGCGATAACTTTGTTCTTTGAAATGGACTTAGCGGACTGGAATAACGAACATTCGTTGACCCTAGATGTGCTTCCTGGGCCTCGTTATACCGAATCGTTATGGCCTCGTTATCTCGAAAGTCCAACGCATTTATGACGCATATATTTTTCGTCCCGTGCAGAAAATACGAAGATCGTTTCTCGCTCGGCACAAAGGAGATTTATTAAATTATTCCCCCCTTCCTAACGTCAATTGTTTCTCGTTATAGCAATACTACCGTGCCCTGATAGGGATACGAGGGTCGAGAATGCGGTGAAATATGAAACCCTGAAAGGAAAGTATAACGAGAGAAGATTCGTTCTTGCTGAAAGATAGCTTCCAGGATGAGAGTTTGAGAAAGTTAGGAATGATAAAAGGAAGCCTGGAAAAATCAGTATAGTAACTCGCTCGTTGCAGAGAATGGAAAAGTGAACGTACGCGCATCACGTTGAGAATACAGACCGCAACAACGGCCTTTCGAATCCCTTGGATTTTCAGTTATTTAATCCTTCTCTGAATTACGAGCTTATCTGCAGTGATCCTTTGTCCTAGTCTCTTAAGAGGAAGTAGAAAATGAAAGAGACTTTACGAATTCCAGTGGAGAGGTTGCTTTAAATTAGAGGCGTTCTGTTCGCTTTTCAAAGTTGGTTTTAGAATATTGAATTAAGGATTTCTTTGAAAATAGTTTATTTGAAAATCATTTGCATTATTTACTATAACATTTTATAATTTAATGTAAATGTACAATCGGAATTTTATGGTGCACAT
The DNA here is from genome assembly GCA_032362435.1 of Melikaiella ostensackeni. Taxonomy (NCBI): domain Eukaryota; kingdom Metazoa; phylum Arthropoda; class Insecta; order Hymenoptera; family Cynipidae; genus Melikaiella; species Melikaiella ostensackeni. The sequence goes on from JAUMHM010000088.1 coordinate 12,689,076, forward strand.
GGACCTACCTCAATAATCTGTCTATATGAAGGACCTCGGACTCACGACACAATTGACACTTTTTCTTAGTTTTTTTTAACGATGCAACTATTTTGCTACTATTTTGGAAAAAATGACAATAATGCTACTATTTTCTAAATTTGCTTGCTAACTTTGTAAGGGCCTTATAGGGTTTCAAAGCTTTTAAAGTATTTTAAAAGATTCCAAGGGATTTTAGAGAACTTCAAATATTTCGAGAGATTTAAAAAGATTTCACAAAGATTCATCTGATTTCAGAGTATATTAAAGTTTTTGAGATTTTTTTGGAAATTTTAAAAGACATTATGAATTTAGAGACGATTATTGGGAATCAAGGGATTTGTAGGGATTTTACCAGACCTAAGCGGTGTTATAGGATCTCTAAGGACTTTAAATATTGAAAAATTTTGATAGATTTCGAGGGATTTGAGGTATTTTACGATATTTTACAAGATTTCAAGAAATTTCAAGAGATTTGAGGAATCAATTCAAAGCCCAGTTCGAGTATTTTTGCCATAACGATTGCGGCGGTGTGAGCCGGTGCGTTGAGGTGATGAAATAGCACTTTTTTGTGCGCTAATCGTGACCGTTGTTCTTGTAGCTCAGCTTTCAAACGGTCCAATAATGATGCATAGTACTTTCCTGTTATAGTTTTACCCCTCTTCAAGTCATCAATGAGGATAATTCCTTAGGGATCCCAAAATGCTCTGGCAATCACCTTCCCAGCTTAAGAATCAGCCTTCGCCTCATTTAGCGCCCTTACACCAGGCAGTACCCACTGCTTTGTCTGCTGCTTCGTCTCGGGTGTATGGTGATGAACCCATGTTGCAATTATTTTGCTACTATTTTGAAAAAAATGATATTAGTTCTACTATTTTCTAAAATTGCTTGCTAATTTTGAAAGGGTCATATAGGGTTTTTAGGCTTCAAGAGTTTTTCTAAACATTTCAAGGGATTTAAGAGAATTTCAAAGATTTCAAGAGATTTGAAGATATTTCTGAAAGATTCATCTGATTTCAGAGGATATTAAAGTTTTTCAAATTTCTGTAGAAATTTACAAAGACATTACAAATTCCGAGACAATTAGCGAGAAATCAAAGGATTTGTAGGGATTTTATCAGACTTAAGCGACGTTATAAGATCTCTGAGGACTTTGAAGATTAAAAAATTTTGAGAGATTACAAGGGATTTCCGATATTTGACGTTATTATACGAGATTTCAAGAAATTTCAGGAGGTTCGAAAAATTTCAAGGGAATTAAAAGGGTATCAAAAGATTTCAAGGTACTTTCAGAAGTAAATGAAATTAATGAAGTTTTAAGGGATTTCTAAGGATTTTAGGGAATTTCTACGGATTTCATGGCATTTTATGGGGTCTCATAGGATTTTGAAGATTTAAACCTTTTTAGATGAATTTAAAACGATACTGAAGATTTCACGATGTCGTACGGGATTTTAAAACATTTCCAAGGCTTGTACAAGAGTAAAGGGATTTTATAATTTTTAAAAGATTTCGAAGAATATAGTGTATTTTAAAAGATTCCGAAGAATAATATGAGATTTGAAAGAATTTCGTAGGATTATAGAGAATTTGAAGTGATTAAAAAATTTCTAGGGCATTTCAAATGATTTCACGAGATTTCAAATGTTTCAGGAAGTTTTCATGGTATTAACAAAATTTCGAGGGATTCCAAAGAATTTCACAATATCTTAGGGATTCATGAAATTTAAAAAGAAATTTGAAGATTCCATGAGCAACAAAAAGTTAAGAAATTACACAAGTTCATAATAAATCAAAATTTAAATTCCTTCATAACTTCCGACATTCAAAGTTGACTATGAATTTTTCGAAAATCAAGAAAAAATAAGAATATAACGAACATATTAGGACAACACACTCTATTCAAATTGATGAAACCAAAAGAAAAAGAAAAAACCTTAAAATTCCCTTTCCTTTCTTTTTCTCTAGTCTTTTTTTACTTTTTTTTTTCTAAATCACAATAAAAAAATATTAACAAGAAATCTACTAATGAGCACCGAAATATTGGTAGATTTTTTTTGAATATTTTTTGTCGTGAATTAGATGAAATAATATAAAAAAAGACGAGAGAAAAGAAAAAGGAAGGGTAATCGGAGGTTGCTTTGTTTTTCTTTCCTCTTTTTTTATTTTAGTTTCTCAAACTTAGAAAGAGACATTTGGGAGCATAATGTACAAATTTTATCGTTAGATTCAGGTTTTTTTTCAATTTCCAAGAATTTTGTAGCTTGATTTCATAAGATTAGAAGGAATTTCTATAGGTTTAAAAAGATTTTCAAGAATTGGAGAGTTTTGTGGGGATTTCAGAGAACCTGAACAGAATCGAGGGGCTTTCAAAAGATTTTAGTAGATTTCAACAGATCTCAAGGGATTTTGAAGCTGTTAGGGCACTTTAAAATATTTCAAGGAATTTCTTAAAATATCAAATATTTCATCATTTTTGAAGGAACTATAAAAGATATTACAGATTTCGAAATGTTTCACGAGATTCCACTCTGTATTCAATGGGATTTCTAGGGATTTAACCAAATTTGAGAGATTCTGAACGGTTTTTGAGAGCTTGGGGCATTTAAAAATACTCCAAGGAATATAACGAGATTTCACAATTTTGAAGTGTTTTCAAAGTATTTTGTAGGACCTCAGAAAAATTCAGAAGATTTTAAAAAGGTATACAGGATATCAATGATATTAAAAAGATTTTAAGGGACTCCAACGGATCTCTAGAGAATTTTAGGGAATAATTGAAATGAAATTTCAAGGGATTTATAAGGATTTCTTAGGATTTCAGATATTTCAGAGAATTTGAAAAGGTACCGAGTTTTCTAGGAATTTCAGAGGATCTCAATAGATTTCGGGTGTGTTTAAGAGTCTTTAACCAATTTTAAAGCTTTTAGGGTATTTTAAAAGATTCGAAATGGTTTCACTCGATTTTATGGGAGATGTATATTGTACACTAGATTTCAAAATAGTTGACCCATCGATTTAATGTTTAAAAAACTGTATTACACTATTTTGCTACTATTTTTCAAAAGTTATGCTACTATTGACACTATATCAAATTAAAGTATCCAAATATTAAAGCTTGCAATTTCAAAAAATTTAAACTTTGAACACGGATTCACGGAATCAGGAATTATTCAATTTCAAACGCTATTATTCGAAAATTGCCTGTTTATAAAGTTTTGAAGGGTAATTATTCAATTTTGAATATTCTCAATTAGAATAGGACAATATTTTCTAGTTCTCAATTCTAATTTTATGAGTTTCATTGTGATTAAAATTGGAAGTGAGAAGCAAACTTCTGAGAAAAAAGGAAAAAGTCAATTAGTCGCATTTTCCTTCAAAAAGTCGCATTTTTTCCAAAACAATTTAAGAATTTAAGAAAATTTCTACGATGTAAACATTCAGGGAAAACTGCGTAACTCCGCCGAGCTTACGCATCTCTCTCGGCTCCTTGGACCCCCTCATCAACGAATGCGAGGCTGGCGGTAATCCTCTCTCTCGGCTCCTTGGACTCCTCATCGACGAATGCGAGCAGACTGAAATTCTCGGAACACGTAAATGGAGGGCACTCAAAAAAAGGTTCCAGTGTGAGTAACGAACTTCTGAGAAGAACGGAAAAAGTCGATAAGTCGCATTTTTCTTCAAAAAATCGCATTTTTCAAAAAAGTTGATAAAAGACGAAAATGTCGCGCGATCCGAGCCCTGAGACATCTAAACCTAATAATTTCCAGTTAGAAGTAATCAAAACGAATCAAGATTGATATATCTCAAGTTAGAACTCCTCAAATTATATTTTTCACTTTCAAATATTTGAGTTTCTCCTCATTTCAGTTGAACGTAATGTAATTCTGATTTCACCAGAATGTTTTGAATTATTAGTTAGTAGGAATTACAAGCCTTTATTGTAGTAAACCTGAGGCTAAACTAGGTGCCGAGGGCAACTCGCCTAGTCTGTTTCTCTCTCAACCATGTATACCTGTACGTCTCTTTACCAGTGCCGAAAGTACAAAGACCTTAATTCAACTCTGGCTCTAATCTACCGCTCGACCGAATCTCCCTAATCTCTTACTCTTGGGCTAAGCAAGAATACCGAATTCAGCCGACGTTGACTTATCGCATTTGTGAAATCATCTGGAAAATCTGATATGTGTCTCGATTCCTAGATCGCCTTGTTTTTCCACCAATGGTCTAAGTAATCATCACAAGTTGTCCTTAACCACTAGATATTACTAAGAAATTCCTTACTGTCATTTAATTAATGGAATATCATCTCGCTCATTAGGTCGTTTGAAAAGTCCCGGGCCTAAGTAAAAAAACAACATTTTTGGAGTAAATTCGCATTTCTTCTTCAAAATAGTTCCTTTTAAGCTCGATACACTTATTCCAACGAGTTTCTAAAATTTAGATACCTTCTTCATAGTAGTCGTTACTCAACTCCTCAAAATAGGCGTTTGTTTCGGCAATGACCTCTTCATTTGAGTGAAATCTCTTGCCAGCCACCTATTTCTTATGTTTGGGAACAGGAAAAAGTCGCACGGAGCCAAGTCTGGAGAATAGAGTGAATGAGGAATTAGATCAAAGCCCAGTTCGTGTATGTTTTCCATTGCAATTGCGAAGGTGTGAGCCGGTGCGTTGAGGTAATGAAACAGCACATTTTTCTGCGTCAATCGTAGCTGTTATTTTTTTAGCTCGGCTTTCAAACGGTCTAATAATGATGCATGGTACGTTCCTGTTATAGTTTCACGTTTTTTCAAGCTATCAATGAGGATTATTTCTCAGGAATCCCAAAATGCTGTGGCCATTACTTTCCCAGATGGCGAAGCAGTTTTTGCCTCCTTTGGCGCACTTTCACGAGACAGTACCCACTGCTTTGACTGATGCTTTGTCTCGGGAGAATAGTGGTCTTTTACAGCGTATTTTCGTTTGCGCTTTTGATCGGGTGTCATCAATTGCGGCACCTTGCACACACCAGCTTCACCTCAAGTTTCTCAAGCAAGATGTCACAAACTAGTTCACTGAAGATGCCTATAGCCTGAGAAATCTTACGCACCTTAATTCGTCGATCTTTCATAACCATATGATGAATTTTTCCAACCATATCCAATGTGGTGACCTCAATTGGGCGTCCGGAGCGCTCTTCATCTTTAGTTGTGGTTCGGCCACGTTTGAATTTGTTTATCCAAAAATAAACGGTTCCCAACGAAAGAGCAGATGTGCCATAATACTTATCAAGCTTTTCTTTAGCTTCTTTAGCCATTTTGCCTCTCAAATAATAATGTTCAATAAGAACACAAAATTCGTTTTTTTTTTCATTGTTCACAAAATCACTGAGATGATGATGCGACAATTACAATAAACACAAAGTACTACACAGATTGTGATAAAACTTTGGATTTAGTGTTTTTGAGGTTAGGACTTCACAAGAACGATAAGGATTTCATGCTAGTGGCGCCATCCGGTCTTCAGGCCCGGAACTTTTCAAACGAGCTAGTATTATTCGTTATACGTCATACGATTCGCCTAGAAGTTCTTTATATTGTCAGCACTATTACAGTTTGAAAGCTATTGACTTGAAAATTGGCAGATTAATTTCAAAATATGTCTATTTTAAGATTCAAAAAAATTTTTGAACCTATTATTAAAGGGTCTTATGTTTTAACCACTTTTATTACAAACAAGGATTGTGAAAAATGCACATCTACTTGGTACTTAGGATTTTGGTAGATGCTTTCCTCGAAGCCTAAATTAAAATTGCTGAAAATGTCTGAGCTGGGTCTGAAACAATCGAAGGGGTACAGACTGTTATATGTTATATTTTGGTCTTTTTTGACTTTTTTGAGTAAATTCTGACATATAACTTGAGTGTAAAAATATTGTGATATGCCATTATTGTTTCTTTAGACTGAATTCTGAATCTTGGTTAATGTTTCTGTCTTTGGAAATGAAAAATTAACAAAATTCAAAAAATTTTGAAAAATAATTAAAGTTTTTATTCAATTAGTGTTGTGATTAAGTGTTTACAAAACACTCGATTACAATTTTTTAGATTTTATACGCAGGTAGTTATATAACAAATTATTTTATCTATTCTCATTTGACCGGAAATTCAACTATTTTGATGAGAGTTCTTTTTTTGATTGAATATAACTGTTTTTTATTTAAAATGAAACTGTTTTTTGGTTGTAATATCAACCAATACATTTTTCTTTAAGGATGGATCTTCTTGCATCAAAAATTAATTTTTTCAATTAAAAATTCAACTATTCCATTTTTGGTTGAAAATTGATATTTTTTAGTTGAAAATTCATGTTCCTTGTGTAAAATTCATCTCTTTTGTACAAACTCATGTTCTTGTTTGAAAATTCATCTCTTTGGTTTCAAATTTATCCATTTTGTTGAAAATTCGTCTTTTTTGGTTGAAATTCAAAATATTACATTTTTCGTTGAGAATTGAACTTTTTTCGATCGAAATATCATTATTTGGTTGAAAATCAACTTTTTTGTTGAAAATTCGCTCTTTCGGCTTTAAACTTCAACAATCTGGTTGATTTTCTTCCTGTCTTGACTGTAAGCTCAACTATTTCGTTAAAAAAATTGTTTTTTGGTTGAATGTAACTGTTATTGATTCAAAATTAAAATATTTTCTGGTTGGAATATCAACTATTAGAGATTTTGTTAAGAATTCATCTTGTTTTGTTCAAAATTATTTCTTTCAATTAAAAAAAAGTTCATGTATTTTTTTTAAATTCGTCTTTTTGTTCAAAAATTCTCTTCTTGGTGGAAAGTTTGTCATTTTTGGTGGGGTTCAACTGTATTTGATTCAAAATGAAAATCTTTTATTGTTGAAATTTTATGTATTACCTTTTACATTGAGAATTCACCTTTCTGGATGAAAATTTTATTATTTGGTTGAAAATAAACTTTTTTGTTGAAAACTCAACTTTTTGGCTTGAAATTTCATCAATCTGGTTGATTTCATTTCTTTTTTGCCTGAAAATTCAACTATTTTGATGGAAATTCTTTTTTCGGTTGAATATAACTGTTTTTGATTAAAAATTGAACTGTTTTTTGGTTGAAATTTCATCAACTTCTACATTTTTCGTTGAGGATTCATCGTTTTCTTAAAAAATTAATTTTTTCATTCACAAACTTAACTAATCTATTTCCGGTCGAAATTTGATCTTTTTGAGTTGAAAATTCATTCATTCATTCATCTTTTTTTTGGTAAAAATTATGTTCTTGTTTGAAAATTTATCTCTTTGGTTTCAGATTTAACTATTTTGTTGAAAATTCTTCTTTTTTGGTTCAAATTTACAATATTACATTTTTCATTGAGAATTAAACTGTTTAGGTCGAAATTTTATTATTTGTTTGAAAATCAACGTTTTCGTTGAAAATTCGCCTTTTTCGCTTGAAACTTCAATAATCTTGTTGATTTTTTCTGTCTGAAATGTAAGTTATCTATTTCGTTGAAAAATTGTTTTTCGATTGGATGTATTTTGTTAAGAATTCGTCTTTTTGGTAAAAAATTACCTTCTTGATTGAAAATTCATCTCTTTGGTTTTAAATTTACATATTTCGTTGAAAATTCGTCTTTTTTGGTTGAGTTGAACTGTATTCGATTCAAAATTAAAATCTTTTTTGGTTGAAATTTCAACTTTGACCTTTTTCACCAAAAATTCACCTTTTTTGATTGAAAGTTGAACTACTTTGTGGAAAATGATTTTTTTTTTCGTTGAAAGTTCATCATTTTAGTTGGAAATTCATCTCTTTCGTTAGAAAATCAACTGTTTAGTTAAGACTTTCTTTTTTGATTGAACATTCATTTTTTAAATTAAAATTTAACCATTCCATTTTTTGTTCAAAATTTATATTGCTTAGTTAAAGATTCAACCATTTGGTTGGATGTTCCTCTTTTTCATTCGGAAACTCATGTATTTTATTGAAGATATCTCTGTTTTGATTAAAAATTTATCCTTTTTTGTTGAAAATTCACGTATTTTGTTCAAAATTCAACATCATCTAAAACATTTTCTGTTGGTCTTAGGATATTGTGAATCTTCTAGAAGTGGAAGTCGTAACTAATTAAATCCAAAGAAACACTCTTAAAAAGAAATAATTAGTTTCTATCGCCAAAGAGATTTATAGCCCAAAATAGAAAAGCTGAAGTTTTTCTTGCACATTGAAACTCAAAATTTTCTAAAACAGTGCTTGTGTTAGAAATATTATGTGGGTCATGACTAAGCCACGACTTCCATTAAAAAGTGTCACAACTATCACTCGAGAGTTATGAATAAAGTTTTGTAAAAATGAAATTTGAATATATATTTCTCAAATACAAAAATAACTAAAAAAGTAACGATAGATACTTTTTTTGGGAAATGCAACTGAGAAAACGTAACATTTTGAATCCGTAACGATAATGATAACTAGTTACTTTTTTCGTGATACAACGGTAACGCTAACTAGTTCTTTTCAATAAATAACTTACCCATCACTGGCTGGCACCCACTGTGCTGCATAGTAGTGAGACCTGGGCGTATCAAGGATAGGATAGGAGTAAAGTGAACTCGGGTTGGTATGCAATTCCTGAAAAATATACGATAAAACGCTAATGAAAAAAAGTATGAGTGGGTTCTCAGAGAATGTGGTGTACAAGAAACATTGATTGACAAGAGTGAAAAAAATTTGCTGAGATGATTTGGTCATGTTGAGAGGATGAATGAAGGACGCTTGGTGAAAAAAGTGTAGTCAGGTAAGGTGAATGGTAGCGAACTCAGAGGTAGACCAAAGCAAGAATGGTTGGAATGTGTGAATGAGAGTCTAAAGCGAAGAGATATAAAGAATCTTGAAAACACAAGAGCTTGCATGAAACGATGTATGCATGTAAAGAAAGAAAAAGATATACTCAAGGATAGGGATGTATCGAGAACAGTTGATCATATAAAGAAGAGTGACGTCTGAAACAAAAGATTTGGGATACTCACTGACCCTCGTGAAGAGTTTTGCTCAGTGGATGTGGTTGGAATAAAGAGTATGGATCTTCCTATGGGTTTACTAGTCAGTTTCAGTGGCTATGTATGAACCGTGATGTATGATGACTCTGTGAAGCTTTTCACCTGGGCTGATTGCTAGGAAGATTGATCAACGACTCGTGTCTAAGCGGTATTGTGGAAAGAGTTTGTCGGTCGAATAAGCAACACTTGACTTCTAGATTGATCTAAAACCTATCCCGCCTCCTACACTCCCCCTCCTTACCCTTTCCATGCAAATTCCTTGATCCCCAGTAGTATAACGGGGCTAAAACCGAACGAGTTACCCTTAGCCCGAAAGGGATTTGGCTTCGTGATACAATAATAATAATACCCACTTCTTAAGATCAACATTAACAGTTTATTACAATATAAGGTTCATGCATCTGTCATAGAAAAAACCGTACACTTTATTAGTTTTATATCCACCTTTATATTGCTTTAAAAAAATTACAATACCTTTCGCAAGAAATAATAATGGATGTGGATTAGAGAGAGAGAAATTCATAAATTTCAAGGAAACAAAACCAAGGATGAAGGAAGATGGATCACAGTACTCGAGAGCCAGACAGGCACTGGGATGACTTCAAGGCTTCTTGGAAATTCCAGAGTACACGTATTCGGATGGTATTTAAATAAGAGTCATGGAAACGAGAGATTCTAGTAGTTTGGTGACACTGGAGTCGATATCATATGCCCTCGTGAGAATCCGTTCAAAGATTTCCAGAAACTGGGACATTTGGGCTACGGTAACGACAACGAAATCCATCCTTGTGGGGTTAACTCGGCGTTAATTTATCGTCTTGAAAGATCGATGGAAGCGTTCAACGAAGCTAAACGGTTTGTGGCAGGGGCACCGACTTCGAGAACAAACTATCGGTTAAACTACGAGTTTGGCGTTATGTGTATAATGTATATATGTGTAATTGTGAATGTATATGTCGATAAACCACAGTATCAGAGACTGAATTAACTTGAGGCGATGATCGCAAATTCCCTCTGAATAGATCCCGCCAAACTGACGAGCATGCTTTTTATATTAATAACGAAAATATGATATAAATATTAGGATTTTTATTTATATATTATAAGTTACGCCATCTACTTTATAGTACTACATCAAATTTAAATCAGTCAATTAATTCTATGCATAATAGATGATACCAACAAAAAGTAAGCACAGTCTTTGATGAATTTCTTTCTTAGAGCCTGTTAGGTCAGGGGTGGATCAATACGATGAACGTTTGATAAATTTGGTAAAAAAGCAAGTAAAATTTTTTTTGAAAAAGTTTGCCTTCATTTCTTAACATATCCATTAGGGTGGCCCTTATTTTTCACTTTTAGAATTTCTTTACTCTCAACCCTCAGTTTTGTTCGAAAATCTAAAAAAATTATCTCAAAATTTTAGCCAAATCTGTTGATATTAACCCGTGCCTCAAACACCATAAAGTTTAACACATGCTTCCTATAGGGAAAAAGCAGTTTTTTGTTAATCTAAGAATTCAAGGCCATGAAATCTTGCAAATCATTCCGCCTTGCAATATGTTGTTCAGAACACATCAAAGAATAAATATCAGTCATAAATTCTAAAGTTGACCTATTTTATGATACTCTCATGGGTCCCCAAGGAAGATCTCATAAACGCCGAACATGAATTTGATCTAATATTGATGTTTATTAACGCTTTTTGAGAATTTTTTTTCCATAAATCATCACGAGTCGGTAATCTGACAATAACCAGCAATTTTTTAATCAATTTGAAATTGTTTAAACGATTCCCATTTGTTTAAACTTCTGATTTCTTCATATGAGTCGAGAATGTAGTGGATTTCCCGGACAAATGTCAATTTTTATGAGTACTAATTTGTTTTTAATATCACTCTTAATTGTTTGAGAAAACTTCAATTGTTTGAACAAACTTGAATTGTTCAAACAATTTCATATTCTCTAAATATTTCATTTTCGTCATTCTTCTTCAGAAGTGAATATTTGTAGGTACTAATATGTTTCTGAACAACACTCTAGAATGTTAAAACAAATTTTAATTGTTGAAACAATTTTTACTTGTTCAATCATTATAGAGCATTGTTCAAAAATAAATTAGTACCTACAAATATTCACATCTGTAGAAAAATGAGGAAAATTGAGTATTCAGAAAATATGAAATTGTTTAAACAATTTAAGTTTCTTCAAGCAATGAAAAGTAGAATTAAATACAAACTAGTACTTACAAAAATTGAAATTTGTCTAGAAAATCCATAACACTCTGGACTCATATGAATAAATCAGATCTTTAAACAAATAACTTTCTTTTAACAATTTCAATTTTTTTCAAACATTCTAGATCATTGTTCAGAAATAAATAAGTACCTACAAATATTCACATCTGCAGGAAAGTGGCGAAAAGTAAATATTTAGAAAATATGAAATTGTTTAAGCAATTTAAGTTTCTCCAAACAATTAAGAGTAGTATTAAAAAGAAACTAGTACTTACAAAAATTAAAATTTGTCTAGAAAATCCATTTCATTCTTGACTCATATGAATAAATCAGATCTTCAAACGGATAAATTTTCTTAAAACAATTTCAATTTGTTCAAACATTCTAGAGTATTGTTCAGACATATGTAAATAAATACCTACATATATTCACATTTGCAGAAAAATGGCGAAAATTAAATATTTAAAAAATATTAAATTGTTCAAACAATTGAAGTTTGTTTGAACAATTTGAGTTTCTTTGAAGAATTAAGAGTAGTATCAAAAACAAATTAGTAATCACAAAAATTGACATTTATCTAGAAAGTCCATTACATTCTCGACTCATATGAATAAATCAGATGTTTAAGCAAATGAAAATTGTTTAAGCAATTTAGGTTTCTTTAAACAATTAAGAGTAGTATTAAAAAAGAACTAGTACTCACAAAAATTAAAATTTGTCTAGAAAATCTATTACATTCTCGACTCATAAGAATAAATCCGATCTTCAAACAGATAAATCTTCTTAAAACAATTTCAATTCGATTAAGCATTCTAGAGTATTGTTCAGAAATGAATGAATACATACAAATATTCACATCTGCAGAAAAATGGCGAAAATTATATATTTAGGAAATGTTGAATTGTTCAAACAATTTGAGTTTGTTTAAGCAATTTAGGATTCTTTAAACAATTAAGAGTAGTATTCAAAACAAACTAGTACTCAGAAAAATTGAAATTTGTCTAGAAAATCCATTGCATTCTCGACTTATGTGAATAAATCAGATCTTCAAACAGATACATTTTTTTAAAACAATTTCAACTTGTTTAAACATTCTAGAGTATTGTTCAAAAATAAATTGATACCTACAAATATTTATATCTACAGAAAAATGGCGAAAATGAAATATTTAGAAAATATTAAATTGTTCAAACAATTTAAGTTTATTTGAACAATTTAAGTTTCTTTAAAAAATTAAGAGTAATATAAAAAAAATTAGTAGTCCCAAAAATTGACATCTGTCTAGAAAATCAATTACATTCTTGATACATATGAATGAATCAGATGTTTAAACAAATGAAAATTGTTTAAACCACGTAGTTTTCTTCAAACAACTAAAAGCAGTATTAAAAACAAACTAGTACTCACAAAAATTGAAATTTGTCAAGAAAATACATTACATTCTTGACTCATATGAATCAATCAAAACTTCAAACAGATAAATTTTTTTTAAACAATTTCAATTTGTTTAAACATTTTAGAGTATTGATCAGAAATAAATTGATACCTACAAATATTCACATCGGCAGAAAAATGGCAAAAATTGAATATTTGGAATTATTAAATTGTTTGAACAATTTTAGTTTGTTTAAACAATCTAAGTTTCTTCAAAGAATTAAAAGTAGTATTAAAAACAAATTAGTACTCACAAAAATTGACATTTCTCTAGAAAATCCATTACAGTCTCAACTCATATGAATAAATCCGATGTTCAAACTAATGAAAATTGTTCAAAAAATTTCAAATTGCTTGAGGGATTACTGGTTATTTTCAGATTACCGATTCGTGATGATTTATGAAAAAAAAATTCCTAAAAGCGTCCATGAACCTCAATATTAGATCAAATTCGTGTTTGGCGTTTATGAAGTATTCCTTGGAGATCCATAAGAGTACCATAAGATAACACAACTTTAAAATTTATGAGCGATATTTATTTTTCGATGAATTCTGATCAACATATTGCAAGACGGAATAATTTGCAAGATTATATGGCTTTGAAATCTTAGATTAACAAAAAGCTACTTTTTCCCAATAAGAAACATGTATTAAATTTTATGGTGTTTGAGGCACGGGTTAATATTAACCAATTTGGCTAAAATTTGGAGGTCATTTTTTTAGGTATTCGAACAAAACTGGGGGGGTGAGAGCAAAAAAATTCTAAAATTTTTTTTTCCACTGCTTATGAATAAGGGCCACCCTAATGTCCATAGTGTTCAAAACACGCATTTACGGCACCAATTACTCCTTTATTGGACGAAAATCTTTTCCAACCGAGTCAGGTCTTCAAGTTAGGGGAAAAAAAGCCACACGGAGCCAAATCTGGAAAGTAGGGTAGATGAGGAATCAATTCGAAGCCCAGTTCATGTATTTTCCCATTGCGGTTGCGAAGATGTGAGCCGGTGCGTTGTAGTGATAAGACGGCACTTTCTGGTGCGGAAAATGTGGCCGTTTTTTTGAGCTCGGCTTTTCAAACTTTCAAATAATGATGCATAGTACGTTGCTGTCATAGTTTCACCTTTGTCCAAGTAATCAATGAGGATAATTCCTTGGGAATCTCAAAATATGTGGCCATCATCTTCCCAAATGACGAAACAGTCTTCGTTTTCTTTGGCGCACTTTCATCAGGCAGTACCCACTGCTTTGACTACTGCTTTGTCTCAAGTGTATAGTGGTGGATCCAGGTTTGTCCCTTACACCTTCTTGACATCCAGTTTTTTGTG
>JAUMHM010000088.1:12722368-12744482 GCA_032362435.1 Melikaiella ostensackeni
GATACAACTATTTTGATAAAAATTCCTGCCTTTTGGATGAATTCATCTGCTTTCGATTCAAAATTAAAATGTCTTTCGGTTGATATATCAACTATTACATTTTTGGTTGAGAACTTATTATTTTTTTTGTAGAAAATTCTACTACTTGGTTAAAAGTTGCACTAATTTTTAAAGAATTAATTTTTGTTTGCTTAAAGATTCATCACTTCGGTTGAAAATCCCTGTCTCTCATTGAAAATTGAACTATTACGACGAGAAGTAGTTTTTATTCGTTGAAAATTGATTTTTCTACCTGATAATTTAACTATTCCATTTTTGGTTGATGATTGAGCTATTTTGTTGCAAATTCGTCTCTGTTGGATGAACTCATCTGTTTATGATTTAAAATTAAACTCTTTTGTGGTTGAAATATCAACTATTTTGGCAGAGAATTGAGTTATTTCGATGAAAATTAACTTTTTTGTAGAAAATTCGTCTTTATGTCTCGAGAAATGAACAGTCCGTTTGAATTTTTTTTCTTTCTTGATTCAAAAATCACTTTTGGTTGGAAATTAAACCACGAGAATTTTGTTGGAAATTCACCTCATTTTGTAGAAATTTCATCTTGTCTGGTTAAAAATGGAACTTTTTGGTTGAAAATAATTATATTTTGGTTGAGGATTCAAATCTGTTGTTGAAAATTCATCGACTATTTTGGTAGAGGATTTAACTATTTGGTTGAAAATTAACATCATTTTCGGAAATTCGTCTTTTTGGCTTGAAAATTCCACAATTTCCATAAATCTGATTTGTATTGGTTGAAAACGAAACTGTTTGGTTAAAAGTTGCACTAATTTTTTAAATATTAATTTTTGTTTGCTCAAAGATTCATCATTTTCGTTGAAAATTCATCTCTTTTGTTGAAAATTTAAACTTTTTCGTCTAAAAGTATTTTTTATTTGTTGAAAATTAATTGTTGTAGCCGATAATTTAAATATTCCATTTTTAATTGAGGGTTCAACTATTTTGTTGGGAATTCGTCTCTGTTGGATGAATTCAACTGTTTCTGATTTAAAACTGAACTTTTTTGTGGTTACAATATCAACTAGTTTGGTGGCAAATCAAGCTATCTTGCTGCAAATTAACTTTTTTGTAGCAAATTTGCCTTTATGTCTCGAAAATTTAACAGTTCGTTTTTTTTTCTTTCTTGATTCAAAAATCACTTTTGGTTGAAAAATAAACTACGAGAATTTTGTAGAAATTTCATCTTTTTCAGTCAGAAATGGAACTTTTCAATTAAAAATCAATCAAGTATTTTGGCAGAGAATTTAACTATTTGGTCAAAAATTAACATTTTGTTCCGGGAATTCGTTTTCTTGGCTTCAAAATTCCACAATTTCCAGAAATTTAATCTGTTTTGGTTAAAAATGGAACTGTTTGGTTAAAAGTTGACCTTTTTGTTGAGATTTCGTTTTTTCTTGATTGACCTAATGTAGAATGTAGAAGAAACATTCATTGATAAGAGTGGAAGAAGTTCGCTGATATAATATGGTCATGTTGAGAGAATGAATTAAGGACCTTCATCGAAGCAAGTATATCTAGGTTAAGTAAGTGGTAGCGTTCCCAGAGGTAGACCGAAGAAATTATTGTTGGGATGTGTGAATGAGACTCTGGAGCGAAGAGATATAAAGGGTCGTAGAACACCGTAAAAACAGGGCATTTTATTAGGGCTAATTTCAGGTATAAAAATAAGACTCAGGAAAAAACAGTTTCGAGTGGTACTAAAATCAGACCACTCGTGGGATCCCAGAGTCATGTGTTTCACATTGAAAATAACAGAATGTAGTTATACTATTCAACAACAGGACGCGTAAAAATGATATTGTAGAAAAGAAGATCTCTAGTTTTTGCAGTGCAATACAAAAGCTTGCATGAAATGATATATGGATTAAAAGGAAAAAAAATGTATGTAAGGATAGGGATGTATGGAGGATAATTGTTTATAAGAAGAAGAGTGACGCCTGAAACGAAAAATTTTGGATACTCATGGGCCCTTCTGAAGAAGTTTGCTTAGTGAATGTGTTTGGGATAAAGAGTATGGATCATTCTACGGGTTTATCACTTAGTTTGAGTATTCATGTGTGAATCATGATGAATGATAGCTCCGTGAAGCATCTTAAACCTATCCTTCCTCTTAAACATCCCTTAATTACGCTTACCGTATAAATTCCTTAATCCCCGGTAGTATAACGAGGCTAGAACTGAATGAGTTACGCTTACCCCGAATGCTTCATGGTATAATAAAAATAATAATATCCCTGCATGATTGGTCGAATGAATGTTAGTAAGACTCAATAGAGAAGGTATTGCTCTAAGCAAATTCTGGATAAATTCGAACATGCTGAAGAAGAAGATAACAGATTGCGCCATTACCTACGCTTTCATGTAAGGTTTTCGATGGAAAATGTGTGAATAGGAAGTACTACATGAGGTGCCAAATAACCTTACTTATCTCACACATAGATGTCGGTATTTTACTCACGAATAGAGTTTCGCATGCCGAACTGCAAGTCTCTAGACCACAGGATGTGGGTATCTGCGTGGGGATTATGGGGTGGAATAGTTAATTAAGTTTCTGACGGTCCTCGGAGAGAAGTGGTCACTAGTGAATCATCTAGCTCGTATGCATGTATGTATATACATATACATATATACAATGTACATCTATGATTGTACATATATATGTAACTCTGAATGTAGTATCTACATACTGTTCGTAATTACGAGTATGCGATATCCGCTCATTGCCATCTACTCAAGTAAAGCTGCTTCATTTCATCAACACGAAGAAGAATGAGATTAAAGAGTTGGATATTCAGTGCCAGAATCGTGTAATGATTACAGAACTTCAGGAATGGATACAGAAGACACGGGAAGGAATGTGAAAATACACTTTAATCATTCAAGAATTTCATCTCTCCTGCATAAAACCTTACCTTTTGATACTTTAAAGCAAGTATACAGAATTCATACGATATCACCTACAATTCATTCAGTTAAAACTTCGTAGAAAAAAAACAAAAAGTAATAAAATAAATGCAACACTTTTATAAAAGAAACCACAATTTCTATTGAAAAATGAAATTACATTTTACTTTTAAATTAAATGTTGTAAGAAAAAAAGGATCTCAATTGATTGTAAGATTTTTTTTTCTTTTTCGCGACAATGATGATTCAGTCATGTCAAATTTCCATTTTTCCATTTTTTGATTGAAAGAATTTATCTCTGAATTCTTTATATCAAATATTTTTTGAAAATTTGAAAAGGAATAAAGAAAACTTTGAAAACAAATTCACAGCATCTTGCACTTTGTGGATTCTTCACACAATAAATGCAGAAACATAAATAATCACGAGTATCCTCAATAATTATATTTAGAATAGACAGAAATAGAAAATTTTAGAAAGTCCAAAAAATTTATTGAAAATATTTTTTTAGCTCTGCCTTCTGCCTTGTTCATAACATGTCGAGGATTGGCTTGCTAGTGACTTTAAAAGCCTTGCCTTTTTGCAATTATTAAGATATTAAGGTTTTTTATTACGGTTTGTCGAGCTTTTGTCACTCTTTTAAAACCGATGACAAAAACAAATAAAAAATAAAAAATGGTGAAGCTATTTCGATTTTTTGAAAAATTGAAATACGAAATTTTCTCAAAACAGCTTTGCAGTTTTCGATGCATTATATGGTTATGTCCCTTAAAATAAAAAAAGGCAAGGTCTTGAAAAAAAAAATAATTTGGTGGCGTTTTTGAGAAAATTCTTTTTTTCAGAAAATCAAAATAACTTTACCATATTTTATTATTATTCATTGGTTTCATGGATTTTGAAAGAGTGCACAAAACTGGATAAACTGAAACCAGAAAAATCTTATGATCTCAAAAATTGCGAAAATAGCACTACGTTTGAAGAAAAATTGGCAACAAACTCATTTCACCCTTGAAATTTTGAAATATTCGTGAAAAATGTAACAATGTCGCTAAGTTAATTAAAAAAATACGTTTATTATTTGAATGGAATATTTTAGGAGAATTTTGAAAGCATTGGAGAAATGACTTTTTCAAAAACATTCTCACAATCAATCAAATTTTGCTGTTTGTTCAAAGACTCAACATAAAAAGATATGATATCATGAATATCTTAGATAATTCTATTCAGAATGACCAGGAATATAAAACTCAAAAAAAAAGAACAAAAAATTATTTGATGTATTTTTTTACGCAGTACGTCAGACCTTGTCGATTGTATAAAAATAAATATAAAAAAGCGTAAAATTTGAATCATTAACTGAAGCTTCAAAAAAAAAGGAAAAAGAGGAAAAAAGTAGAAAATTCACGAATATAGAGATTGTAGGGGATTTTGAGAATAATAAGGGAAAATAAGGAAAAATAAGGGTAGAAAGTGGAATAGTGTTCCCTGCAACAGTTAATAAGGTAGACGAAATTCATCATCAGCTCCAATATATATTTATTATTGTCGCTTTTGATATCACTTTTCTATTGAAATTCTGAAGAAAAAAAAGCAGCAAATTATGATTTTCTTTTTATTTTACTGCATTTTTCGTAATTTTGTCAAACATTCAATAAAAACATCATATTGAAAGCGACAATAATGAATGAACATTGCAGCTGATAACCGAAAACTTCTACGTTATTGACTAATGAAAAGCTTATCAATAAAATCGTAAATTCAGATCTCAAATATTGTTCAATTAAAGCTGAAACATAATTTCATGAATTTAATACCATGTTATAAAGTAATTAAGTCCTCAAATGTTTAATTTGTAATGTAAAATCACTTTTAATAAAAATTATGATGTTTTCAGATTTTTTCTAATTACATTTATTTGTATTAAATATTTTTACCAACTTTTCTCAAAAAGGGAACGATGGATGTATTTGTTTTTTGGTCTTGAAATGTCCATGGGATTTTTCTTCATTTTTTATTTTATTGCAATCAATACCCAACAGCCGAGACCAATTACAGGGTATACATCCCAATTATAATAATACAGTGCCTTGGAATTTAGCTTCAGTTTAATTGTAATACGCTGAACAATAATCGCTCTTCGCACATTTATACTTTGCGAGAGATTAAAAAATTTGTTGCTCACGTTTTGAAGACTAATAAAACATATGTTAGAATTGCGCACTGCATGAAGGACAAAGTCATTCATGATGGCACACATTCGGAACATCGGTTTTCTGTTGAAAACTTGATGGATTTATGGGTCTTTCTGATTAACAACTTCTTAGTTGTAGTACAATAATAAATTTGTTCTCTATTACAAATCGTGGATCAAAAATTTTTCGAAAGTACATGAAAGAGTTCCAAAAGGAGCCAGTAACATAAGTACCAATCATTTTAAGAACTAATCTAATAGTACATGTGTTACTGGCTAGATACATGCAGTATATTCATATATTGCATTTACTATAAGTACTTTTAAGATGCATGACCTAAGTGCAGCACGTGTACGCATAAGGATGTTGGATAAAGGGGACTTGGGAATTTTTTTGGTTCCCCCCAATTATGAGCACGGCCCTGACCCCACATTTATTTTCGGAAGTAGATTGTAGGATAAATAGACGAAACTCACCTAGTATTCGGGGTCTGATGAAATTTTAAAGTCCATATAACGAGAAATATAGCGCGTTTTTCAAGAGGAAATTAATATTTAAATGGGAAATATTCATTTTCTGAAACATTGAAATCAACACCGAGCAGACGAATTCCGAGAGAGAGATGGATAGTGGCAAACACACTCGACTCCAAACATATATTACAGCACAACACTGACACTAAATAAGAAAAAACGCTCTCTATAGCATCCTTCTTTGGACTAAACTTCACAATTATGAAGCCAATTTCGTGATTCAAGAAGAAATAAAAGGTGAAAAACACTTTTGAAATTTTTGAGAACTACGCGACGTAATTTGGCAGATGAAGAAGCAAGAGAATCCAGCTCGCAGCGCGTTTACAAGGCGATAGCAGCCACTTTTTGTACTAAAGCAATAAAATCGTAGACTACCCAGCGAATCGGGGTCGGTAATTCACTTTTTTCCTAAAAACTAATTTTCGGAATATATGAACAGAAACTAACAATTTTCGTTATGAACATGCATCCTGCAATTTTTCTTGGAAGAAATACAAAGGTAAAATACTATTTATAAAGTTATTCACTAAGATTAGATAATTATTTATGGCTAAGTTCACAAGTCGCTGTCCTGTATGAATGAATAAATTCACCAACCTTGTGAAATTATTTATTTATAAATACACAAGTCGTTGTTCTTTATGAATACATGAATAAATAAATTTACTAAATTCTCGGAATTATTTATTTCAAAATTTACGAGTCCATTTATAATGAACAAAAAGATTCTCTAAGTTGTCAAATAATTTATTGGTAACTTCATAATTCAATTTCCACCATAAATAAATAAATTTACCAGCCTTGTGAAATTATTTATTTATAAATACACAAGTCTTTGTTTCTTATGATTGAATAAATAAATTTATCAACCTTGTGAAATTATTTATTTGTAGATTTCTACGTCTCTGTCCCTTATGAATAAATAACTAAATGAATAAATTCACCAACTTTGCGAAATTATCTATTTCAAATTCACAAGCCTATTTCCTTTATACATCAGTAAACTTACCAACTCTGCCAAATTATTTATTTTCAAATTCACAAGTCCATTTCTTATCAACAAATGAATTTCCCAAGTTGTCAAATTATATATTGCTAACTTCAAAATTCACTTTTCTTTATGAATAAATAAATTTACCAACAATAACAAAGTGTACTGCATCACCGACAGGGGTCATCAAAAAAATTAAAAAATTTGAAAACTAAGAAAAATGAGTAAATAACTATCATTATTAAAAAAAACATTTGTTAGTATAATATTTATAAATAATTGCGTTCTTGCTAGTTCGTCTATTATTTATAATTTTATAATTTCACTCATTTACAGGTATAAATTCAGTTATTTATTCATAAAGGACAGAGACGTAGAAGTCGACAAATAAATAATTTCACAAGGTTGGTAAATTTATTTACTTATGAAGGAAATTGAATTATGAAGTTAGCAATGAATTATTTGACAACTTAGAGAATTTATTTGCTTATAAGAAATGAACTTGTAAATTTCAATATGAATAATTTTTCAAATTTGGTGAATTTTTTTATTTATTTATTCACGAAGAACAATGACTTATGTATTTATAAATAAATAATTTCACAAAGTTGGTAGAATTATTCATTCATATAGGAGAGCGACTTGAAAAGTTAGCAAGAAGTAATTGTCTAAGCTTGGTGAACTTATGCATTTAAAAATGACTTGTGAACTTAGTAAATAGCTTTATGAGTAGTATTTTACTTTTGTATTTCTTAAAAAAATAATTTCAGAATGCATATCCATAACGAAAATTGTTAGTTTCTATTTATATATTCCAAAAATTAGTTTTTAGGAAAAAGATGAATTACCGACCGCGATTCTCTCAGCAGTCTGAGATTTTATCGCTTTAGTACAAAAAGTGGCCGCTATCGCCTCGTGAACGCGCTGCGAGCTACTACTCTCTTGCTTCTTCATCTGTCAAATTCCGACGCGTAGATATCAAAATTTTCAAAAGTGCTTTTCACTCTCTATTTCCCTTTGAATCGCGAAATTCGTTACATAATTGTAAAGTTTAGTTCAAGGAAGGATGCTATACAGAGCGTTTTTTTTATTTAGTGTCGGTGTTGTGCTGATTTCAACGTATCAGATAATGAATATTTTCTATCAAAATAATAATTTTCTTGTGAAAAATGCTTTATCCAACGTCCTTGTCTATAGTAATAATTAAACATTTCAATATGATACCTTTCAATCATGGTGCTTGCATTTCTCCTTCGCAATACATTTCATATATCTGACAAATAATAATTTCGGTCCTTTATTCACAGTTAACCTCCTATCAATAATTTATTCATAAAAAGAATCTGACAAGTGGCTGATAAAGTTCTTTCTAAAAAACATGAACTACAGTTACAGCTTTTCATGTAGACTGTGCAAGGTCGATATATGAGTTAGGTTAATGGAAACTACAAGGTTGATACATAAACAGATTATTCGAAGATTGACAAATCGAATGGATGAAATAATTAATTCCTAATAATTTCTAGTCAAGTTATTATTTTTTGGAGTTTCGAACATTTTTTTCTCCGATCCATTGGTCCCATTGGTAAAAAATAATGAAAAACGGTTCTAGTTTTTGAAAATCTTTCTCTAATCAACTTTCTTTTCGACTTGTCGGCACACAATGCGGGCCTTCATCAGGAAAAATTCCTTCTCTGAAAATACAAACAGTTTTTTGTGTATTCTTTAATTGTTTGTGAAAGTCATAAGCTTAATAACTGTGAATTTTTGTCATGACCTGTGCTAAGTATGTGGAGTCAAACATTAAGGAAAAGCAAAAACAATGTCAAATATTAGACACTCAGGAAAAGAAATATAATTTGTCAAATTTTTGTTTAAGAAGAAAAATATAATAAAACTGTTCTTTCCTTTGTTGGAACTTCAAAAAATAAACGATGAACAAATCAAGATTTCATTGAATGCCGAGTGAGGAAAACGCGCCAAAGCTCATGAAATTCAAAAGTGAAAAAGAGAAAAAATTAAACAGTTTAATGTATAATGCATTGATGAATTTGATTTATATTCATTTTAATACTGTATACTATATGCTATATACTATACTATATGCGCACTGAAACCTGAACGTGCGAAGAAATTCCATAAATTTTTTCTAACGAAAAATCATTAAGTTTTAAACACACATTGAACTACGTCAAATTAAAAAAACCATTTTTGAAGGTATGATAGGATAATTTCCAGAGCTATACAGATTCATAGACCAATATAGGGAAAATTGAATTCTTCTTGCACCCTGAAATTCAAAATTTTTAATTTTTAATTTAATATTGTACTTTTGGTTGAAATTTCATGTATATTGTTGAAAATTTGTTTTTTTTTTAGTAGAAAATTCATTTTTTCAACTGAAAATTTTAATATTCTAGTCGTAAATTCACCATTTCAGTTAATGCATTAATTTATTATAAAAATTGTTTCTTCTTGGTTGAAAGCTGATTCTTTTAACTGCAAAATCAACTATTCCGTTTTTTGTTGAGAATATATCATTTTTAGTTGAAAATTCATGTAATTTGTTTAAAATTCTTCTTTTTTTCTTTAATCTAATTGTTTTTGATATAATATCGAAACCTCCTTTAGTTGAAATTACAACTGTTTGGTTGAAAATTAACCCGTTTTGGTTGAAAATTCAACTATTTCGTTGAATTTCTTTTCAGTAGAAAGTTGATGTTCTTGGGGTTTAAGCTCATCTCTTCGCTTGAAAATTGAGCTACTTTGTTGAAAATTTGTTATTTCCGGTGGAAAATTCATTGAAAAAAAATTAAAGTCCAACTATTCTAGTTGTAGATTCATTAATTCAGCTAAAAATTTAATATTTCTATAAAAATTGGTTTTTCCAGGGTAAAAATTAATTTTTTCTCAATAAGAGTTTGGCAATTCCATTTTTGCCTGAAAATTTATATTTTATAGTTTGGAATTCGTGTATTCCTTCGAAAATTGGTCTATTTCTCGGTTTTCCGATGAAATACGAAATGAACTAATAGAAACGAATGAGAAAATCCAACTCAGTTTCATTGAAAGTTAATCCTTTAATAATTTTTGGTTGAAAAGTTAACAAGTATGTTCTTTGTTAAAAAGTCATTTTTTTGGTTCAAAATTTTATTATCTGTTTGAAATCAATTTTGGTTCAAGATTCAACTCTGTTGTTGGAAATTCGTTCTTTTCTGTTGAATCTGTTTTTGATTCAAAATTAAAATCTCTTTCAGTTGAATTATCAATTGTTACATTTCGCAAAGAATTTATTCTTTTTTGGTTGAAAATTCAACTACTTGGTTGGAAGTTGAACCACTTTGTAGGAAATTCACTTTCTTCGCTGGAGAGTCATCATTTTTCGCTGAGAATTCATGTTTTTGTTTGAAAACTTGACTATTTTGTTGAAAAGTCAGTTTTTTGGGTTGAAAATTGGCCTTTTTTTGTAGCAACTTAATCTTCCTAGTTGAGAATTCTTCTTTTCGGTTGAAAATGCAACTATTTTTGTTTGAAACTTGATTCGTTTCAGTTGAATTAATCGGTTTTGGTTGTGGATTCAACTATCCTTTTTTTGTTAAAGATTCATCATTTTACCTGAGAATTTATCTTTTTATTTAAAAATTCAATCATTTTGTTAAAAATTCGTTTTTTCGCCTGGAAATTTATGTTTTCAATTGAAAATTCGACTATTTGGTTGAAAATTGATCTTTTTCAGATCAAAATTCAACTATGCAACTTTTTTGTTTGAAAGTTGATTCTTTTTAGTTGAAAAGTCTACTGTTTTGTTGAAAATTCATTGCTCTATCTAAAAATTGATCTCTTTTGGTGAAATTCTCATATTTATTGGTAAAAAAAGGCAACTGTTTATTTAAAAATTAGTTGGTTTTAGTTGACGATTTAACTCTCTTGTTGAAAAATCACCTATTTTGGTTGAAATATCAACTACTCGATTGAGAATTGCACTCACTTCTTGAAAATTTATTTTTTTTTTTGGTTGAATATTCATCGGTTTAGATGAAAATTTATCTCTTTGATTGAATATTTAACCATTTTGTTAGAAATTTGTCTTTCTTGGTAGAATCTTAAACTTCTTGTTTGAAAATTTTGCTTTTTTGTTGAAAATCCAACTATTTTTGTTTGAAATCAAATATTTTTGAGTGAATATTCGTCGTTCTGGTTTCAAAATTTATCTCTCTTGGTATGACTTTCATCTTTTTTGGTTGCAAATGCAACTGTTCATTTGAAAATTTATCGGTTTTGGTTGATGATTCAACTATTTGGTTGAAAAGTCATCTTTTTTGGGTGAAATAGCAATATACTTATATCAATATACTATGTATATCAAATATGCTTGGTTAAAACTACGCTCATTTCTCAAAAATTTATTTTTTTTTGATTGAAGATTCATGATTTCAGTTGAAAATTCATTTCTTCAACTATATATTAGAACAGTTTGTCAAAAATTTGTTTTTCTGTTAAAACAATTATTTTGAAATCTTGTCTTGTTCGATAGAAAAAAATTCTTCTTGGCTGAAAATTTCAGTTGAAAATTCATTTCTTCAACTATATATTAGAACAGTTTGTCAAAAATTCGTTTTTCTGTTAAAATAATTATTTTGAAATCTTGTCTTTTTTGATAGAAAAAAATTCTTCTTGGCTGAAAATTTATTCCTCTGGTTGATAATTTAACTACCTGGTTGAAAGATGAAGTAAATTGTTAGTCATGACTGAGATACAACTCCCAATTAAAAGTATAACAACTGCCACTCGGCAGATATGCATGAAGTTGTGTAAAAAAATGTTGGATCCGCAAAAATAAATCATTTGATCTGAAGTTGATAATCAAGATGGTATCCAATAGTTTAATTACGGTAACTACTCTTGATAACTTGGTATTTCCTAGTTGGTATTCAAATTCTATAATATCCTTTGAACATAAGGATGTTTTAACTTTACATTTCTCATGGTGAATAGGGAACTCGTTCTCTAAACACCATTTGTAAAATGTATTTGATTTTTCTTGCAGTTTTATACAATCTCCAATGGTTGAAAGTGTTTAATAGACTTTTTTGTCGTTGGCAAAGATTAAGATTGGTGTTATTTCACAGGATTACAGGATTACAGGATTACGGACTACCATAATCAGTCTGAAAATCTCATATGCATCGACCTTGCAATTAAAGTTGATTCAGTCCCACCAAGCTTCATTATATCAGTTATAAACATAACCTTATATATCGAGTTAAGTCCAATTTGACGCATCAGTGGAAAATTTCTTCAACTAGTTCTATGCGAAACTACATGAAATATTCTTTAGAGCCTGCATGTAATATGTAGAGTTGGCAAGCATTCGTGGCGCCATTCAGTTTTGATAAATATCCTTCTAAAATATGACGCAAATGTTCTGACGTTATAAGAACGCGCCAGGTGCAGTAACCCTCCCCCCTGGAGGATGAGTTCACCTCTTGGCTTATCTCCATACCAATCCAGGAGATATCCCACTCGCGTATATTTCGAGTGCTTGGGATGATTTCGATGGGATAGAATTCTGCCAATTCCACTCCGCTGGAATTGTGAAGCGCAAAATTATTCCGAACCACAAAGATCTCGACGAGAGAACTTTGACCTGATGTATAATAATACTAATCATTGTATTCAGTATAATCAATTTATAACATTTCAATATTTGCATCGATAATAATCTCAATCTTCCATTTTCTGCTCCAATCTTTAAACCCTTCCATCGTGAATTTAAGATGAACTAATCTTGAGTATTAATCTAAAGAACCATCTCAAGAATGAATCTCTGGATCATTCGTAAAGATTCCTTAACACCGGACTTTTTCACTGAAGGTTTCATAATGGCCCTAAGGAATTTAAGTCACAGTCCCCTATATTTTTCATTTCAGATGATGTATTAGCGTGTTTTCATCGCGTGATGTTCATTCAAATGAAACACTCGTCCCACGATACAACTCCGACCAGGGTCGCTGATAAATCTCTCTAGGAGTCAGTCCAGGTAAAGAGAGCTTCACCAGGTCATCAAACATGACGATACAGTCGTAAATACTCAAACTGACTAATATACCCAAAAGAAGATCCATAATCCTTACTGCAGCTACATCCACTAAGCAAAACTCTTCACGAGATCTTATTGGTATCCAAAATCTTCCGTTTCGGACATGTCTCTTCTTTTCATAAAGAATTGTTTTCCATACATCCCTGTTCTTGTATACATCCTTTGCTACCTTCAAATCCATACATCGTGTCATGCAAGCTTTTGTGTTCCTACGACCCTTCATATATCATCGCTTTAGAGTCTCATTTACACATTCCAACCAAACCATCTCAGCAAGTCTCAGCAGTCCAGGTATCGTTACCATTCAGCACAGTGGGTGCCAGCACACAATTATATAGTGAAATTTCAGCTTCATTTATTAAATTTTTACTTCTAGTAATAGCACGTATAATGCCGATTACCTTTCTACCTTCGTTTATACTTCCAGATATATCTGCATCTACCCTTCTGCCAACGGTAAAAAACTTCCAAGATACACGAAATCATCAACTTGTTCCATCCTTCCTTCGTTTAAGGCAATGTTGTACACTGTTTTCTCAACCCTTCTTTCAAAACGATGACTTTTGTTTCATTTGCGTTAGTCTCAAGATCCATACTCTTCATGCTGGTGTCCATTCCGCTCATCATTCTCTGCAAATCGTCGACTGCTTCTGCCGTAACAATCTCATCATCTGCAAACTCCAGTCCATGTGCTTTCACTGTCCCGAAAACAACACTTTCTTCTCCTAAGAGGGCCATTTTTAAACATTCGTCCATGTATATGAGGCAATATTTCTGAAGTGAGTCCATCTAAAAAACCAAGTTTCTCCGATCAGACTCGAACTTCGGTAAAGTGTAGTCGTATTGGGTAACAATCTATGGAGAAAAACTTCTGTCATTGGGACACATATTTACCGAGAGGAAGGGGGTGACATTTTGGGGTCTTTTGGGTGTACTATCAAACTCAATGACTTGTGACTTTTTTAATATCAATTAAACCAAATCTCGTTTCTGTCAGTTAATTTGTATCATAAGTATTGGAAAAAATATATTTAACCTTAAAAACTGAAAGTCAAGAATAAATTTCTTTTTTTCGAATTTAGACCACTTTTCTATTTCTCCTCAGGCTTTAGAAAAAAGCTGAGCTTTTTTCAAGGCCATTTGGTATAGAAAACGGATTGTAATTTTTTTATTGATAAAAATAATTGACAAGTAATTTTTTGAGGATATCATCTGCTTCGATAATTTGAAACTCATTTATATTGATGAGAAAAAAATTACTCTCCTACAGTTTGAATAGCATTTATACAGCCTTTTCACTAAGCCAAAGCATTTTAAAAAAAAAATGAATATTTGACCTTCAATAAATAAGTTCAATAACTAATATCACTTTCTTCGTATTTCTAGCACTTTTCTGTTTAATCTTAGGCTTAAAGGAAAGCTGAGGTTTTTTCCATAAAAAAACCGTTTAGTGAAAAATTGGGCTGACAATTATTTGTTTATGAAAATAAGCGCTAAGTACTGTGGCATTTAATACTCTTGAGGATATCGTCTGCTTCAATAATTTGAAACTTTTTCAATAATTATAAAAAAATTCAGTCTTTTACAGTTTCAATATTATTTTTATACCCTTTTCACTTAACCAAAGTATTCTTCGAAAAGAATACTTGACTTTTAAAAAATAAGTTTAATATAAAACCTCACTTTTTTCGACTTTGTAGCACTTTTTTCTTCGATTTTAGGCTTGAAGGAAAGCTGAAGTTTTTATCACTTAAAACCCGTTGAGTAGAAAATCAGGCTGACAATCATTTGTTTATCGAAATAAGCGACAAGTACTCTGGTGGACGAGCGCCGACGTCATGGGGTGCGTGAAAGTACATAGAGCTTTTTTTTCTTAAACATAGAATTGTCAGCCCACTTTTTTATTCAGAGGATTCTGTAAGGAAAAAATCCTAGCTCTCTTTTAAGCCTAGAATGAGACCAAAATAAATCGAATGTCAAAAAAAAGAAATATTTTTTTTTGACCTTTATTTTTGAAGGTCGAATATTTACTTTTCCAAAACAACGCTTGTGTTCAATGAAAGGGTCGTGAAAAGTTGTATCGAAAGAGTGTAAGAACAAATTTTCTCACGCATATTGAGAGAGTTTTAAATCATCGAAACAGATGATATCATCAAAAAAAATACTCAACGCTTACTTCTATTAATGAACAAATGTCAGCCCACTTTTTGACCTCAAGGGCTCTGAAGAAAAAAAGTTCAGCTTTATTTTGAGCCTAAAAAGAAACAAAAAAAGTGGTCAAAAGTCGAAAAAGAGTAAAATTCATTTTTGACCTTCAGTTTCGAAGCTCAAACATTTATTTTTCAAAAAAGACTTATGATCAATGAAAAGAGCGTGAAAAATCTGATCGAAACTATGAGCACTAAATTTTGTTCTTTTGAAAATAAAATAATTGAAAGGCGCTGAATTTGATGGTACACCCAAAAAACTCCAAAATTTTACCCCCTCCCTTTCGGTAAATATTCCCCTCGGTGGCAACATTTTTTCCCTATATATTGCCATCCAGTAGAACTTCACTTTGCCAAAGTTTGAGTTCAATCGGAGAGCCGTGGTCTTTTAGGTGAGGTCACTTCATAAATAATGCCCCATATAAACAAATATTCGCCACCGCTCTTAAACATTGCAGCGTTGATACCATCCATATCAGCAGCCTTACCACTCTTCAGTTTCTCAATTACGGAAAAAATGTCGCAGATATTCATTCTTCTTCCGCCACCTACAGCGGGATTGTCAAACGTATCTTCTTCTGTGTCACGGCATTATGCTCCATAGCTTGACCTCTATACAATTTCTTGAAAAAATCAATCACGCAATCTTTCACTTTGTCCGTATCCCATACCATTTCACCATCACCATTCCTAATTTCGACTAACTCAGTGCTAGTACTTCCTTTCCTAATCTTCTCAACCCATTCCCAAAATAGTTTCTCATTTCCTCCAAAATCATTTTGCATTTCTTTATCTGCTTCTGTTCTGATTTTATCCTTGCTGTTTTTAACCAGTATCTTGGCTTCTCTGTTTCTATCCCAATATTCATTTTCTAATCTATTCCTTTCTTCATCGCTGAAACTTTTAATATTCAACATTCTGGAGTACGCTTGCTTTTTCTCGTTGACAGCTACGCGAATCTCATCATTCCACCAAGCATCTTCAGTCTTTTCTTCTACAACCGCAGTACCGCACACTTCAGATGCACTTTTGAGATGCTATCCCGTAGTATTATCCATATAATGTTTATCGTAAAATTTTTAATTTCACTTATGTTAAGCTTATCATGGATATCTCTTATGTACGAGTATCTACAGAAACTTTCTATTATTCTAAGACATTTGTTCTGAACAATTTGTAATATCTAATAATAATCCACAAGAATACGCAGATAACAAATAAGCTTTTATTTAAGAATTAATTCAAATTCAAACTAAAGCCATAATGATTTATTAAAATCAAGATTGAATCTTTCCAAATTGAGTAATTGAAAAATTGGAAGTGTTTCAAATTAAACAATTTTGCATTCGAAATCATAAAAATAATACTTGCAATTTTATCAATTATTGTAAGTTTTTGTTATTCTAAATTAAATTAGTTCAAATGAAAAACTTTCGAAATTTATTAATTTTCAATTAAAAATGTTTAGAATTTGACAATTCTGAAATATTTTGCACTAAAACCATTCCAAATTGAATATGAGATTAAAAATTAAAAATAGTACAATTTCCAATCAAAAGGATGTGATGTTCGATAATTTGGAGTTGAAAGGATTTCGAATTGGATAGTTTGGAATGCCTTCAAATTGGAAATATCTAGACTTAAATACTTTCAGATTGAATATTCGAAATTTTCACACTGAAATAATTTCAATTTGCCTAATTTCAAATGGAAAGGATTTGAAATTGCGTCGGTTCTAAATAAAAGGGTTCAAAAATTAATAATTTAAAAGTGATCGTAATTGGAAAATTTGAAGGAGAAAACTATTTTAAAGTAAAAGAAATTAAAATCATATAACTTTCATGCGAAAATGTTCAAAATTGATTCATATTATATTAAAATTTGAGAAAAAGCTAATTTCAATTTGAAAGGATTTCAAGTCGAAAAATTCTCAATTTGAAAACGTTCGTAATTAAATAATTTTATATTCCAGTTCCAAAACTATGACTATTTCGAATGGAAGGAAGTTGGAATGATTTCGAATTTATAGTGTTGGAAATTGAACAATTTTTAATTCAAAGCGTTCGAAGTTTGAGAATATGACAATCGGCATTACAATTTTTTCAATTTGAAATTCAATAAGTTTGGGTAAAAAACTATTAGGATTGAAAATTTTTATTTGTCTTTCGAAATATGAAATTATCAATAAATTTAAATTGAAATTGTTCAAAATTGAATAATTTTAAATTTAAATTTTGGATACAGGTCAATTTAAAATGGATAGTAATTTGAATTGGATTATTTTCAAATAAAAGCGTTAAGGATTGAATAATTTGAAATTGAAAGCTCTCAAAAATTGAATAATTCCGAATTTATAAAGCGTTTGAAATTGAAGAATTTTCAATTCAATGTTCAAAAGTAGGATAATGAAAATTCACACTTTTTCAATTTGAAATCAAATAAGTTTGAATTAAAAACTGTCACAATTAAAAATTTTTGAATTGAGTTTAGAATTATGAAATTTTGAACAAATTTGAATTGAAAACGTTCCAAATTAAATAAGTTTAGATTTAAAGTTTTAACAAATTACGAACTGTCTACCGTTACGGAATTCTCCGTGAAACCAACCCCCTTTCCAGCTCGTTCAGGGCTAAAGTTACGGAATTTTCCGTAACTTGAGCCCTAGAGCTATACTTGCCCGGTTTATTTTTACGGAAAATTCCGTAACGCTGGTTAATGCATAAAAATTATTGAAATTAATATTTAGAAACTGCGCATTCAAAACTGAAATTAATTCATTCTGCAATTTGAAAGTGGACCACTTCCGAACTTAGAGCGTTTAGAATTGAAAAATGTCTTATCTGGCTTGCTGAGAAAAGTACAATATTAAATTTTTAGTCTTTAAAATTTGGGATTCACAGGTTCCAAATCATTTTAAATGATCAAGATGTACAATTTAAAATTGGAATTGGAGTAATCTTGTCGTATACTTGTATATTATTGATTGGAAATGCATAGTTCAATGCAGGTTTAATAAGTAGTTTATATAAGAACATTTCATTGGATAAGGAAAGAGCAGATTCATGACCACATATAGGATAAATTTTTTGCAAAAAACACTATAAAATGAGCGGTAGTAAACAGGACTGTTAACAAATAATGCTATTTTACGACCCTCAGTACGACAGTAACCTTTGTTCGAAGTTGACCGTCTACCTGAGCTCTACCGGAATTATGTTGAGTGTGGAAGTAGAACAACTCGTCAACGTGACATTTCTGGTAAAACTTGGAAAAATCCGCTACAGAAACGTATAGCTTGTTAAACGAAGTTTATGTTGAGTGTCTATCTCGTACTCAAGTTTTCGATTGGCTTAAAATATTTTAGGATGGGGAGGAGAGTGATTGAAGGCGATCCGTGTTCTTGCCGTCCTCGCACATCGAAAACCGACAATTGCTCAGAGTATCGGTGGATTTGCCTGGTTTTGGAAGAAGAATTAATTTAGCTAATTTCAAGGACTTAGGACAAAGGGAAAACTTGAAAATGCTGTGTATGGATTTGGTGAGAAAGCTCAGGGCCTCTTTAGGCAGATGTTTCAGAGCTAAGACTGAAATTCCATCAGCTCTGAAACTCTTTCTATTTTCTAACTTCATAATTAATTTCAATAATTCTATAGGATTGGTTAGGTAACCGAGGTGAGAATAATGTATCAATTTACAGCAAAAATCATGATCCATATGCAAACCAGATTCCAAAAATGAAATGATAGTGTTAGAAGTCATAGCCCTCAGCTTTAATACGAGCTGACCAACTATTTTCAACTGAATAAAATACAGGTGCGCCAAAAGGATATCTCACTACATTCGAAAATAAAGTTTCACCTCAGCCATCTAACGATTAGTACACTCTAGCGCAAATATTGATTTCCATTGTTCTGTTGTCCGGACTCATCTCAATCAAAGTCAACAAACCTATTCCTCAAGTCTAGTTTCGATTTTAATTTTAATCAACAGATTTCTTCATCGATTGGAATAGGCATTTTTGTGAGATTAGATATGCAGTGTGCAGATAAAATTCTTGGCTTGACGTCCGTTTTAAAAGTCACATAACTTTACATTCGAGGGATATTCGGAAGTACCTCTCATTCTACTTCGACCCCCTTTATCCGAGCAGTTCAGGCGTCTCTGAAAACGGTAATCCAACGTCCGACGTGCGCGTTGCATACTTGATTCCACTTAATTACAGTCGCTTAACGTTGAGTTTCCCAACCGTTGGAATAATAACGAGAGGCGGACGATATTGGCCTGAACATAAAGGGTGATCAAGTCTCACAATTTTTGTTTGACTCGTTCCTCAATATGGGTCGTATTAAGGTATTATCGGCATAAAGTATTTCACTTATGAATTTTTTCAAACTGGAAATACCATATACTGCCGTGCAAAACAAGAAAGTGGTAACTACATTTCTTATGAAATTTGAGATATTGATATATTTGCGATCATTCTAACTCTCCCTTTCATACGTGGGTCGTTTGATAAATCGTTTGATTCGTGACTTTGGACAAAACTTGGATCTGCCACTATACACCCGAGACAAAGCAGCAGTCAAAGCAGTGGGTACTACCTGGTTGAAGTGTGCTAAAGAAGGCGAAGACTGATTTGTCAGCTGAGAAGCTGATGGCCACAAAATTTTGAGACACTGGAGAATATCCTACAACATTTAATACAATTCGTCGTCATTCAAACGGTTCTGATTCTGGAGAAGATTTTACTCTACGATTTTCGAAGATGCTACAGATACAGAAACTTCAGAAATTAAATCTAATAATTTTGAAATAGTCGGTTCTGGTTTGGCTGAACGTATAGGTGAATGTAAATTTCGTTCCCTTTGATATTTCAGTTCATTAATAGTTTCAAACAATTTGAGATGACTTGATCCTGTTATTTACAGAACATGATACCAATTCTTCAAATCTAACTGACAAAGAATATTATATAACTGAGACATTTAAAGCTGATTCTGAAAGAATTGCTCTTAGTCATTCAAGAAGATGTGGAAAATATCACTGATAGGAAACTAACAGTATATGATGTTGCTTTTCAAAAAGCAAGTATTGTCTTTTCAGAATTTGAAAATATCACCTCCAACGATTTTGGAAAACATAATGGTACCCAATCTACAAGAATTGAGATAATACTCAATACCGGCATTATTGATGCACGAAAGGAAGACGCCCGTAAAGCAACAATTAATCTGGGACTGGAAGTGAAATTCTGAAGAAGAGAAGTAGAATACAGGTATAAAGGCTTAAGGAAAACATCTGATACTGAAACTTTGTGGTGAGGAATGTCGACGAAAGTCTTCAACAAGATTTTCTGAAAAAAGGCGATTGATAGACGACGAATTTTGGTTGTTGCATTCAAATCAGCGAAAATTATTTTCAGTTTGAATCGCTGATGTTACAGACGTAAAACTAAAAACAGGTGTTGAAGATTCAAAACATGTCAATACATACTATGGAATATCATTTACTAGGAGAGGATGGTTGTCTTACCTACGCTTGCAAAAAAATTCCTGTAAACATTAGGTTTTAACAGAAATAACTACACTCCCCTTCTGAACACATTAAATAAGGGTCATTCTGTAAAGCCTAAGAAAGATAGCAGAGGTCAACACAGTAATCACAAAAAATTAGATCAAGATGTAAAAAAAGTGCATCAATTTCAAAAAAAAAAGTCCATCAATTTTACATTACAGAAAAGAACATGCGCCCGAAAAGCGATATCTTCCATCGGACATTACAATAAAGAATATTTATGATGATTTCCGAAAAAAAGTTCAGAACGGACTGTGCTTATGAAATTTAGCAAAGCATAATAAAATGCGAACTGAACATTTCTTTTACGAAATTGGGTCACGAAGAATGTGAACACCGCAAATTTTTCCAGCAACACATTGCAAATCATAAGCAATCAGCAGATAATCGGAGTAAATATTATGATTGGGATAATCGTAAAGTGCAGCAGCAACATATTCGGAAATCGAAAGCATCACGTGTGAAATATAGAGGGGATCCCTCATTTGAAATGTGGAATGGTGTAAATGTTTGCTGCAACCAGATTTGGAGAAAGTTATAATGCTATCACGAATCGACACGTTCAAGCAGGTTGTTTTCACGAAATGAATAATCACTTTCAACGAGAGTTTTTTTGCAGTCAGAAAAAAGCCAAAAAATTTGCAACCATTGGCTGTACTTTGGCACGAAGCTATTGACGGAAAAAGGAGAGAAGAGTTCAAAAGTTTTTTCTATGCCTTGCTGTTACGACATCAAGATGCCAAGTACATCAAATTATAGCTTAACAGTTGTTCGGGGCAGAACAGAAACTGGACTATCTTTGTATGACGCAAAGTAGTAAGTCATCGTATGCCTAAGGCAAAAAACCGCAGAAAGAATGTAATAAATATCACGTTTATTGTGTGTGTAATTCTCTTCATAATTTTCGTCAGTCTTTAAAATCAGATTCTATTTCATGTTCTTGATACCACTGTAATTAAAGTTGAAGTATGGAAATATTTGTAATTTTAACTTGTATTTCATTAATTAATTTGCTGTAACTAAACAAATGAAAGTTTAACTATAATTAAGCCTTTCCAGTTCGAAAAATTATATAATTGTTAATGACAGAACAAAAAATATATTTGCGCTAATATCTCAGTTCGACCCTTGATATAGTCACAGATCTTCTTGTTCTGCACGGCAGGTATGTCTGCCAAAATTTATTTAAAAAATCATCCGATTTGTATAAAACTCATTTTCTAGGGTTTTCTTCACTTACAGATTCCAAATATTGCATCAAAAATTCAAAATTCAAAATAGAGGGTAAGAAATGGCGACGAAGATTTTGTCTCAATTATTAGATATTCATAAAATTCACCTTGCATTGGTTTTTTCAATCACATAGTCCTAGAATGACATACAAAATTCAAAATTGACTTCCAATGGGTTGTGTAAGACACAGAGGAAATCTTTCTCGAAACAAAACTTCGAGGAGTGAGATGAAAATAAAAAATCATTGCTGACGGTAGTCAGCGAGAGGTGAGGGATCTCCCCCCTCTCGCAGCCGCCGTGCAATCTTTTCAAAAATT
>JAUMHM010000088.1:12744582-12770302 GCA_032362435.1 Melikaiella ostensackeni
TGTCCGCTTTCAAATTTAGATGTGGAAGCTATGATTGCGATAATATTGCGTTACTATATATTGCATGTCATAAAAGCAGACAGGTGAGTGACTGGAAATGCTCGAATTGAAATGAACTAAATGTAGACTGTTACGTATGATCCTGTTGTAATTTCAATGTAAGAAGCCTATAAAAAACATCTTCACACTTATAACCTACAATACATAAATCACTTGAATGGAGTTTATCCCTTACAGAGCGTATTCGAACGATTTGGTTTTTTTTGGTATGTTGTTCAGACGAAAACCCTCACCTCCCCTATTTTACATTGTAAAATAATATAAAATAAATCCAAATAAGTCAAAATAAACTCGAATAAATCAAAATAAATATGAATAAGTCCAAACGAATACAAATGAATCCCAATAAATCTGAATAAATGCAATTCAAATCAAATAAAGTCAAAAAATACAAATAAATCAAAACAAATCCGAATAAATGAAATCAAATCCAAATAAATTCACTTAGATACAAAAAAATCCACACAGATCCGAATAAATTCAAATAAATCTAAATACACCAAATAAATCCAAAGAACTCCAAATAAACTCGAATATATCAAAATAAATATAAATAAGTCCAAATAAATGCAAATTAATACAAATGAATCTCAGTCAATCCAAATAAATCCAGATAAATCCAACTAAATCCGAGTACATTCAAGTGAATTCAAATAAATCCAAACAAATCTAAAAAATCCAAATGAATCGAAACAAATCCAAATAAATAAAATCGAATTGAAATAAATCAAAATTAATCCAAATAAATCTAAGTAAATCCAAATGAATTCAAATGAGTCAAAATAAATGCAAATAAGACCAAGCAAATGCAAATAAATCCAAATAAATTTAAATAAATCCGAATAAATTCAAATAAATCCAAAAAAATTTAAAAATCCAAATAATTCCAAATTAATTCAAACAGATCCCTTTTAATGCAAATAAATCAAAATAAAACCAAATAAATTCAAAAAAATCCAAATGAATCCCAAACAATCCCAAAAAAATCCAATTAAATCCAAATGAATCTAAATTGATACAAATGAATTCAAATAAATCCAAATTGATCCAAGTAAATCAAAAAAGTAAAAACAAACAAAAACAAATCCAAATGAATAAAAAAATCCAAATAAAAGCAAATGAATCTAATTAAATCCAAAAAATGCGAATAAATTCAAACAAATCCAAATAAATTCCACTTAGATACAAAAAAATCCAAACAGATCTGAATAAATACAAATAAATCTAAATACATCGAAATAAATAGAAATGAATCCCAATCAATCCAAAGAAATACAGATAAATCCAACTGAATTCAAGTATATTCAAATGAATTTAAATGAAACCAAATCAATGTAAATAAATTAAAATATATCAAACTACGTCCGGAAGATCTAAATAGATCCAAATAAATCCAAACTAATTCAAAAAATCCAAATAAATCCAAGTGAATCCCAACAAATCTAAAGAAATTCAAATTAATCCAAATAAATCCAAACAAATGCGAATCAATCCAAATAAATCTAAATGAATCCAAATAAATTCAAATTAATATAAAAAATTTGAAAAAATCCAAATAACTCCGAACAAATTCAAACAATTTCCATTTAATGCAAATAAATAAAAATAAATCCAAATGAATTCAAATAAATCCAATTAAATTCAGAATAAATTCAAATAAATCAAAATGAATCCAAATAAAAAAAATCCAAGTAAATAAAAAAAAATGAATAAAAGCAAATCCAAAGAAATAAAATCAAATCTAAATACATCAAAATTGCCCCAAATAAATCTAAATGAATCCAAACAAATCCAAATAAGTATAAATCCAAATGAATCTAAACAAACCCAAATGAATCCAAATAAATCTTAATGAATCCATATAAATCCAAATAAACCAAAATGAATCCCAAAAATTCAAATAAATCCAAATAGATTTAAATAAATCCAGAAAATTCCAAATCAATCTAAATGAATCCAAACAAATTCAAATTAATTCAAATTAATTCAAATAAATGTAATGAAATCGAAGTGAGCTCAAATAAATCTAAGTACATCCAAATTAATCCAAAAAATCCAAATAAATCGAAAATGAAAGGATTGCAAAATATACTTTGACTTGAATGTTATTTTGTACGTTAACTATTTGACCCCAAACTTGTAATCCCAGGCTCAAAAAACCCCTAGAAAATAATGTTTACACAAATCGAATAACTTTTTTAAATTTGGTTCGCCATGTTGTATCGGACATTTTGAATTATGACTTTTCGACCCCAAACTTGTAATCTTTAACTCTAAGATCCTCTGAAAAATAAGTTTTATGGAAATCAAATGATTTTTCATAAATTTCGGTCCCCATATTAGTTCAACTATTCTGAATTTCAACTTTTTGATCCGAAATTTGGAATCTGTGACCTCAAAAACCCTGCATAATAAGTTTTATAAAAAATTGGATGAATTTTCGACTTTTTTAGCCAGTTTTTTCGGGCTTCTGTCCCACGGAATTTGAATAATTAAATTCAAAGATTAAAATTATTCTTTTCACTATAAAAATTAAACTGCTGGATTCATACATATATAATAAAGCAGACGATAACTAATAGGAACAGCTGCCAGAAGACATAGGGAGACAAGACCTCATGCTGCAGGGAACATCGCAATTTCCGGCACCCTTAACTCTCATCCTGTGACTTCCCTTGAATTAATATCGTGCAATTTCACACAAGATCAGGTTCAGATGCTGGAATGCGACATTGGAAGCAATCGAATCAAATAAGCCTTAAATAATTAATAGGGAAAACTAGAAATATGCAATCATTATATACATTTTTTATGAATAAAATGGTTTGCTTAGAATATTTAAAAATTGAAAATAGAGGAAGCTTACTTTCAACTTTGTTTTTCCTCCTTTTCAGGGCAACTTCCATCTCAAGTAGTTCAAGTAAGTAACTTGACTTGCATGTAACTAAAATTCAACGAGATTTCAAGTTTCCTACAGTCGTATCTTTTCGAAGAAAATGGTCTGTAAACCTAGGTGATTTTATTTTCTTCTTATTTAGAGGTCCCTCCATCAGGAAACCCTGGCAGGGGATGAGTGTTTTCTCAAGAAGAAAACTTCCTATCTAACTTTTACCTCAAGACAAATCATTCCTCATAAATTGGTTTGTTTGCTCGACTTTTCTGAGAACTTCTAAAAATTAACGTCTCCAAAAATTTTGCAGGTCCTTTAACTTCATCACATTTTTTAGTGCTCCACAATTTTCGTTAATTCCTGCCTCTCTCGGAACTCATTTATGAACTTTTTAGCATCAGTTTTCGATAATCAATACATCAATATTTTAAAAAAGCTTTTATGTTACACATCAAAGCATCGATATTGATACTAATGGACAAAAATTCATGTTTATGATCACGTCTTTCCTACAGTTAAATGGAGGAATTTAATTTGAATACACTGAAAGGGATTAATAGAAACTAATGGATTTCAACTTCTATTTCATGCCTGATGAAAATCGATCTGCTGAATATTTAAATCATTTTTTATTGGGTTGAAGTTTCAGAAGTCTAGTCGGAAGAATTTTTATTTTTCATTTTTCTTCTTCGCAATAAAAATGAAAGAATACACTCCGCAACAGTTTCTATGCATTTTTGAGAAGCCTGGGCGATCAAAAACTATTTGCAAGTAAAAAAATCACTTTTTTTCAAAAAATGATAATTTTCTTAAAAAATCGTAAAGTTTTAAATTTCTGACCTTCGGCTGTCGAAAACTATGGCTCCGAAGAGTCAGATGAAAATTAAAAATAAAAAAATCTAAATAAATTTAGATAAGTCCAAATGGACCCAAATAAATCAAAATAAATCTAAATACATTTGAATGAACCCAAAAAAAATACAGAAAAAACAAATAAATCCGAATAAGTCGAAATGAATCCAAATAAATCCAAATAAATGTAAATAAATTCAAATGAATCCACATGAATCTAAATGAATCCACATATATCAAAATAAGTCAGAACATTTCTAATAAATCCAAATGAATCTAAAAAATCAAAACAGATTCAAAAATCCAAATAAACCAAAACGAATCCAAATAAATCCAAATACGTCAAAGCAAATGAAAATAAATCTAAATAGATCCAAATGAAACCAAATAAATCCAAATGAATCCAAATGAATTAACATAAATCCAAAAGACCAAAAAAAGCAAATGAATCCAAAAAAATTACAAATGAATCAAAATAAATCCAAATATATGAA
Organism: Melikaiella ostensackeni; assembly: GCA_032362435.1. Lineage (NCBI taxonomy): Eukaryota > Metazoa > Arthropoda > Insecta > Hymenoptera > Cynipidae > Melikaiella > Melikaiella ostensackeni. Next base: position 12,748,879 of record JAUMHM010000088.1, read on the forward strand.
ATAGAGTCGAAAAAAATAAAATAAATTCGAATAAATCCAAATAAATTCAAATAGATCCAAATGAAACTAAATGAATCCAAATAAATTAACATAAATCCAAAAAAATCGAATAAATCCAAAAATCCAAATAAACCAAAACGAATCCAAATGAATCCAACCATATCCGAAAAAATCGTAATTGATCCAAATTAATCCATATCCATAAAAAATAAAAAAATAAGGGAAATATCCAAAAAAATCGAAATCAATCCAAATTAATCCAAATGAAGCCAAACACGTAAAAATAAATCCAAATAAATCCAAATAGATCTGACCGAAACCAAATAAATCCAAAGAAACCGAAATAAATTAACAGACATAAAAAATCCCCCTCCCTCAAAAAAAACATTAAATCTGAATAAATTGAAATTAATCCAAATAAATACAAATAAATCCAAATATATCCTAATAAATTCAAATTATTTTAAATAATTCCAAATAAATCTAAATACATCCAAATAAATCCAAACGAATCCTAATAAATCCAAATCGTCCAAATAAATCTTAATACGTCCAAATAAGTCCCAAGAAAACCAATCAGGTCAAAAAAAACTATAGAAATCCAAATAGATTCAAAATAAATCCAAATAAATCTAAATAAGTCAACATCAATGAAAAAAAAATCAAATAAGTCCAAATAAATCCAAACAAATCCCAATAAATTCAAACTAATCCAAATGAATCGAATTACATCCAAATGAATCCAAATAAATAAATTATGATAAGTCCAATAAAATCCAAATAAATTCAAACAAATCCAAATAAATCAAAATAAATTCAAAGAAATCCAAATAAATCCAAACAAATCTGAAAAAATCCAAATAAATGCAAATAAATCCAAAAAATGTAAATAAGTCCAAATGAATCTGAATAAATTCACATAAATTCAAATAAATTAAAATGAATTTGAATGAATTAAAGTGAATCCATACATCCAAATAAGTCCAAGTAATTTCAAATATAACTAAGCAAATCCAAAAAAAATCCAAATAACTCCAAACAAATCCAAATTAATCCAAACTAAATTAAATTAATGAGAATAAATCTTTATAAATTCAAATCAATTCAAATGAATCCAAATTAATCCAGATGAATCCTAAAAATCCAGAAAACCCAAACACATGCAAGGAATCCAAATAAATCCAAGAAACTCAAATACATCCAAAGAATCCAGATATATTCATATAAATCGAAATTAATCCGAATAAATCCCAATAAATCCAGAAAGATCCAAATAAATCTGAATAAATAAAATAGTAATCAAATAACACGGTTAACATACACTGTAAGTTTTTTCCAATCTTGGTTGACTTCCGCAATTAAAAAATCTCATTTAAATTTTCTATCTGACTCCTTGGAGCAATAGTTTACGATGTCCGAAGGCGAGAAATGTGGAACTTGCTCGATTTCTCAAGCAAAGTAAGATCTTTTGAATACCATATAATTTTTTTGTTTGCAAAAAAATAGTTTTTGATCGCCTATACTTCTTGAAAATGGATAGGAAATGTTACTGGGGTTCGATTATGTAACTTCTTCACTTTTACTTTCACTTCCACTCTTTCGAAATTCACGTCGCTTGTCATTCTTTTTACATTTTAATTGTCACAACAATTGAGACAAATAACAACTGACGTGAATTCCGAGAAAGTAGAAATGAAAGTGAAAAAGAAAAAGTTACATAATCTACCCTCTCAATACATTTTTTTACTGCAAAAAAAATGAAAAATGGAAATTCGTCTGACGTCTGAAACTTCAACCCAATCAGCGTTTTTTGAGTAATCATATTTTCTACAGATGATTTCTATCTTCAGAGTTGATCGACGAAGTAATGAATATTTCTTCTATCTACTCACATTATTTCAGACAGAAAATTGTGTAAAAATATGTCCGAGGCAAAAAATAAATTTTCTAGTGTAGGATTTGCTGTTTTATTTATTTAGTCATTTTTTGTTATTACTCGACTTCTGACTTTTCGAACTCTGACAGTACAAGGGTTTCGCCAGAACGAAACTCATCAGCTCGTGGGAAGCCATTTGGACCGACAATCGAGCGTGCTCTCGAGAGTTGGAAGCCACTTACGAAGAAATGCTATCGAGAAGTTTTTCCAGACTTTTATCGATACAGATTCCTGGATTCTTGCTGCAGTATATTTCGAAGGAATTGCGATCAAATTAGAAAGTTCTAATTGGCACGTGTCGAAGTTTATTTTCAATACACCTCTAAGTGAAAGGAAAACTATGTTCACCTACCCGACTTACAAGTTTCACTCACCCACACCAAATTTAGCCCAAAAGGTTAAGTAAACAATTTTGCTGATCCAATCCTAACAATAATGATCAATATCTCTAGCAGTCACTTCAGGCGAAGTGCGTCACAGAGTCGTCGTACATCACGATTCACACATAAGCACACAAATTAACTGATAAACCAATAGAAAGATCCATAATTTTTACCCTTATCATATCCACTAAGAAAAGCTCTTCACGAGGGCCCACGAGTATCCAAAATCTTTGGTTCCACATGTTACTCTTCTTCTTATAAATAATTGTCCCCCATACATCCCTATCCTTGCATACATATTCTGCTTCCATTACATTCGTTCGTCTTTTCATAAATGCTCTTGCGTTTCTACGACTCTTTATATCTCTCCGCTTAAGAGTCTCATTGATACATTTCAATCATTCTTTCTCCGGTTTACCTCTGGTTACGCTACCATTCACCTTATGTGAATACACTTGCTTTGCAAAACGTCCCTCATTTATTCTCTCAGCATGACCAAGAAATTTCAGCAAATTTCTTTCACTCTTTTAAATCAATGTTTCTTCTATACCACATTCTTTGAAAACCTACTCATTACTGACTTTGTCCATTAGAGTTTTGCCGCACATTTTAAAAACAACATATTTCAAGAGGCGAATGATTCTGTTACCTGAAGATGCATTGCCTGCATGATTTTAAATGGATTCGATCATAAGTAGTGACAGCAGTGCTTTAGTCAGACGTCGTTCTACAAAAAAGTTTGATAAACTACAAAGTAAGCTTCTTAAAAGAAGTGATATTTTCTATCAATACAATAAATGTTTTTTTTCTACACCTCATTCTTTGAGAACCTACTCATTATTGACTTTTAGCATCAGCGTTTTACCACAAATTTGAGAAACAATATATTTTAAGAGGTGAATGATTCTATGACATATAGTTGCACTGCCTGTCTGATTTGAAATGGATGTTGCCACAAGTAGTGACAGCAGTGCTTTAGTCAGACGTCGTTCTACAAAAAATTTTGATAAATTTCTAAGTTAGTTTCTTTGAAGGAGTGATAGTTCCTAACAATCCAATCAATTTTTTTTCTATACGGCATTCATTGAGAATCTACTCATTACTGATCTTGTGCATTAGCGTTTTACCGCACATTTGGGAAGTAGCATATTGAGGAGGCGAATGACTCCGTGACATGTAGTTGCACTGCCTGTCTGATTTGAAATGGATCCTGTCATAAGTAGTGACAGTAGTGCTTTAGTTGGACGTCGTTCAACAAATTTTTAAAATAAATTTCCAATTGACTTTCTCAGAAGAGGTGATATTTCCTATCCATCCAATCAATGTTCCTGCTACACCACATTTTTAAAAACCTACTCATTGCTGACTTGGTGCATTAGCGTTCTACCGCACATTTGAGAAGCAACATATTTAAAAGGTGAATATTTTCCACAGATTGGTTCTAAATCAACCGATTAAAAGGTGAATAATTCTGTGACACGTAGATGCACTGCCTATTTGATTTGAAATAGATTCTGTCGTAAGTAGTCACAGTAGCTCTTTAGTCGGACGCTGGTCTATAAATTTCAAAAATAAATTTTCAAGTAACTTTCCTAAAAGAAAGTGATATTTTCTATCCATCCAAGCAATGTTCCTTCTACACCGCATTCTTGAGCACCTACTCATTACTGACTTTGTGCATTAGCGTTTTACTGCACATTTGAAAAACAACATATTTAGAAGGGGAATGATTCCGTGACATGTAGTTGCACTGCCTGTCTGATTTAAAATGGATTCTGTCGTAAGTAGTGACAGTAGTGCTTTCGTCAGATGTCGTTTTACAAAAAAATTTGATGAATTTCCAAGTCAAATTTTTTAAAGAAGTGATATTTCCTATCAATCCAGTCAATGTTTTTTCTACGCCTCATTCATTGAGAACCTACTCATAGCTGACTTTCTGCATTAGCGTTTCACCGCACATTCGAAAAACAATATATTTTAAGAGGTGAATGATTCTGCGACATGTAGTTGAACTGCCTGTCTGATTTAAAATGGATTTTGTCATGAGTAGTGACAGCTATGCTTTAGTTAGACCTCGTTCTACAAAAAAGTGTTATAAATTTCCGAGTAAATAAAAATTCTCTATATTATGTTGAAGCCTATTATACTAAATGTACTATATATATATTAATTTTTGTACCACGGTCGGAGACTTCTGCTTCAGGCGAAAAATGTAGCAATTGAAAATTTTATTGTACCTTAAGTCTGTTCTCTTTAATGGCACTTCTCACGCTTGAAACCATAACTATGCTTCTTATGAAAGACGGTCAATAACAAATTTGTATTGCACTTTTTGGTAGAACAATTTTTGTCTGTTTATTTTTTTATTATCTTGCGCAGTTTGACCGGAAAGTAGAATTTATGGCTTTCATCAAATTTTCCACGATTCAAACAAAAACTGAGCATATTATTAGAAAATAATTATACGAATATATGTAGATCTTTCTGATATGAACGATTTCATCCCTCAACATGTTTTCGTATCTCGCATAGTTTTGGTGGAAAACTGATTTCTTCATTTTTACTAACATTTTTTAAGATTAAAACAAAAATTACGCATCATATCAAAGAATGTTTAGCGAAAAATTTTTAGACCATTTTCTGGTGAATATGTACATTTTTCGTTAAACAGTTTATTGTATCTTGTGTCGTTTTATCAAAAATTTACATTTTTTATTTCCAGTGTAATTTTTCACGATTGAAATAAAAAGTGTGCATCCTATCAAAAAATAGTTGAAGGAAAATTTGTAGACATAACTTGGCAAAAAATTTTGTTATCAAAAATTGCATTGCATCATGTGTCGTTTCTTCAAACATTGACATTTTTCATTGTTAATGTTACTTTTCCCGATTAAAACGAAGAGTATGCGTCTCATCAAAAAATGGCCGAGAACAAATCTGTAGGCCTTCTTCGGATGAATAATTTTGTAATGAATCATTTTATTGTATCTTGTGCAGTTTTTTCAAGAATTAAAGTTTTTAATTCTTAATGTTATTTCCCACGATTAAAATAAAACTACACGTTCTGTCAAAAAATAGTCGATGAAAAATTTGTAGACCTTTCCTTGGAAAATTATCTTTGTAATTTTTTTCTCATCTCTCATAGTTTGACCAAAAAATGAAATTTTCGATTTTCTAATATTTTTTTGTGGCTAAGAAAAGAACCGTTGGTCAAAAAAGGCTGGTTAACGAATTCGACTTTTCTTTTTGGTAATCAAAAATGTGTGCCAAAGTGCAATCCAATTAGATTCCTCTTTCGAAAGTTATCCAGTATACAGACGAGAACAACGACAACGACAGACAGACATACACCATCGTAAAACCTGTTTTTTTTTAATTCGGAAAGTCTCGAAACGTGGAGATTTCATAAAATCCATGAAAGTCGATATTCACATAAAACCAATACTTTTTCATTATGATGAGAATGTAAAAATCCATAAGGTAGTAAGATAAAGTAAGTGATGAATCTTACCAACAGATCAAAAATGCTTAATTCGAGCGATAAAGGACACTCACCTGAAACAGAAAAAAGAGAAAGATTAAGACTACTGAATGTACTAATTCCTAAAAATAATAAAAGTTCATAAATAATCTAATATATATTGCTTTACAGAAAAAAAAACTAAGTTTAATCTCTATCCTGACATTATAGTAATCTTTATCTGCAACAAAAATTACCTTCACATTGTGAGATTTACCCACCGCATTGGGTACACTTACCATGTCAATTTCATGCAACTTTTTTTATTTAGAAGCGAAAAAATTCAACTGAACACACTTGAGAATTATCAACAACAAAAATTCACTTCTGCTTCTTTTTTCTGTGTAACATTACTTTCATGAATCATTATTTTTAGCAAATCGTCAACTGAAAGAAGCCTCAATCATGCTATATAATCTCACAGGAATTTTGAAGCAATTAACGCACTTGATTGTGCGTAAATTTCACAAATTGCTGTTACACAGCTGATCATGTTCATGATACTGTATGTGGCAAATGAACAATTTCACTATCGAGAGAGACAAGTATATTAGAATGTGCGGCTTATCCAATGTCTGAGCGAGGTCGACCGTAACTTCGACAATGGAACCCGTAGGCAGTAACAGATTGTGCATATAACAATTTTGGTCAGACCAACAAGCATATCGCTACTAAACTTCAACTACATGTTTGACTTACAAAGCTGGGTTTGACTGACGTTAAAATTTAAATATAGGAACAATTGCTACACCAGCAAATTTGATACTTATCGTCTGACCTCAGCAACCATCAACACGTAACTAAAGTTTCGAACTGTTTTTTGAATTCCTCTCCCTGAATGCCTGATACAACTCGCAGACCTATTCATTTTTATTATTATTACACTACTAAGCCAAATCTTTTCTGACATAAGCGTAATTTGTTTGGTTCTAGCCTCGTTGCACTACCAGAAATTGAGGAATTTATATGGTAAGGGTAAGAGAGGGATAGGTTTTATATCAATCTAGAAGTTGCGTCTTGCTCATACAAACGACACATCCTTTCCACAACACCGCTTCGACGCGGGTCGCTGATCAATTTCTCTAGCAATCACCTCTGGTGAAAAACTTTGCACAGCCATCATACATCACGATTGAGACATAATACTCAAACTGACTTTCTCCATTAGCGTATTACCGCACATACTCCATAGGTTTATCATGAACACCGCGTTCATATTACTTCCACCCTTTCTCATGTTAGCTGAAGAATTATGTGATGACCCACCAATGTTTTTATACTCAAAATCCTAATGATGCAAATACCGTGTGGAAGTCGTTTTTATTTATATATATTTTTACCACATATTATGTCTCTTTGAAACAATATTTTTCAACTAACGACTAACAACAACAAAGAAATGTTGAAATTGAAAAAATGTACAGCTTTTACGATTTTTGACTCACAAAAATGACTCATTTACTCCGTGAATAATATAAGATCTTACCCTTTGGGACAATATGGTTTAAATTGTTGTACGTGTGAAGAAGCCCTTTTTCGAAAGGCCAAACGTTAAACGTTTTTGATAAGTATATATAGACCAGTAGACCAACAAAGTTTGACACCTTCTCATCCAGCTCAGTTACCTGGTCAATATCTAAAGACATCGTCTAATGTTGCATATTGTTTTCCCGCCCTTTTTTTCTGTATACTCATCATTCTCTGCAAATCATCGACTGATACTGCCATAACAATCTCATCATCTGCAAGCGCCAGTCCATGCACTTTCACTGTCTCGAAAACACCTTCTTCGTCCAAGAGAGCCATTTACAGATATTTGTCCATGTATATGGTATCTTACACTCAAAGTATATAATCCAGACGTTATATATAAGCCCTAGGCATTATATATAATGCCTGACCATTTCAGGCAAAGTATGTGATGAATACTTGATTCATACATTAAATAGGCATTCGATATAATCCCTCGGCATTATATAAAATGCACCTCAATGAGATCGGCAAAGAATATAACGGAAAACTACGTTCTAAAACAAAGTGTCGAACAGTCTTATCAATTTTTAGTCTTAAATTTTCATCAGATTTTGATATTATTTTTTCAAGTGAAATCTAGTTTAATAAATTTTGAAGAGAACAGTGAGAGAGGGATTCGCAATGCTCAACTCACTAAAATCAATAGTCTTGGTACGAAATGCAAACGAAATTAATGTTTGGTTAAGACTAATAGATTATAGATGCGATTTGGCAATTGTTGAAACAATTTTTACAAACAACTTTACAGTTTCACTATTTTTTAATAAATGACCTAAATTTTTTTACGAAATCATCTAGAAAAATTGTCCCGGTGACTCCTTGCTATGATACTTTGCAAACTGACAGCGACTGTTCATTATTTTAACAAATATAGTTTGGAAATGTTCTGCTGGCCGTTGACAAACTCCTGTAACAGCTTTGTTGAGCTTAATTACATATGAAGCATAATTTTTAAATCCGAATTAGTGAAAAGTCAGTTAACGATTTGCTTCAGTAATATTTTTGACTAATTACATTTTTTGTGGAGTGAGCGAACAAAATGTGCTAATTCCTCGTTTTGAAAAATTGATAAAATTATTGTCTCTGTTCATTTGGGAAATCATCAATTCGATCATCAAACTTTACAGTGGAAAAGTTTCGTTGTTTTTAGTTTCAAAGTTTATCCATAAAATAGAATTAATTAAAAGAAAATAATTTGATTTCCGATTACAAGTTCATTATGGAATTACTGAATAAGTAAAATTTTTCATAAATGTGAACACTTTTTGAAATTCATAAATACTTTTCAATATTTTTCTTATAGTATATGATTTCAGAAAACTATAAAATTTTATTTTTAAAATAGAAAATATAGAAGGAATGTATAAAATTATCTTCTGATTTCATGTGTAAACAAGAAATTGTTAGATATTATTTTGAGTTATGTTGCACGCCAACTTGTGAAGTCCTGTTTTTTTCATTCTTGAAATGTGCGAAAATATATCAAAGGCTTTCTCAATGTTCCATTGAGATACTTTAAAATTTTTTTCGAAAATCACTTTAATCATAGCAGTTTACTTGCGACTCCCCCCCCCATTAATAATACGCATTAATGCATTCTAAGACTTATGGATTTACATTCTTAACATGTTAGAGCATTCATTTCTGCAAAGAAATCGATTTTCTGAAATCTTACTTGAGACTCTGCTCCATTGGCAGAGAAAGAATAATTTTCAACGAGAGTTGAATTTTCAAGCTAAAAAATGAATTTTCTCAGATGAGAGTTGAATTTTCAATCCAAAAGGACAAATGTTCTATTCAAGCAGACGAAAGAGATGTTGAACAAAACAGTTGAATTTTCAACAGAAGAAATCAGTGAAAAATGATATAGTTATATTTTTAACTGAAACTCTAAATTTTTGTAAAAAAATGTTTAAATTTTCAACTGAAGGGATGAATTTTTGAATAAAAATAAATAAATTTTCAACGTAGAGGTTCTACTTTCAACCAAGTAGTTGAATTTTCAATAAAAAAAGATTAATTTTCAACGAAAAATATGATACTTGATATTTAAACTAAAGAAAAATTCTAATTAAAAATTAAAGAGTGTTGAATTCGACCGAAAGCATGAATTCTCAACGAAAAATGTCATGGTTGATATTTGAACCAAGAAGGATTTTTATTTTGACTAGAAAACATTTGAATTGAACTGAAAAAGACGAATTTTTAACAGAAGAGTTAAAGAATCAGAATAATTTATTATATTTATTATAAATATCCATCTACAAACGAATATCATTCACCACTCTTAAGCATTTCATCATTGATACTATCCACACCAGCACCAAGTAGTTGAATTTTTGATGAGAGAAGAATCATTTTTAACGAAAAATATAATAGTTAATATTCCAACCAGAAGAAGATTTCAATTTAAAATTAAAAAGAGATGAATTTGAGCCAAAAGATGAATTCTCAACGAACAATGTAATGGTTGATATTTAAACCAAAAAATTTTTTTATTTTTAATAGAAAACATTTCAATTCAACTGGAAAATACGAATTTTCAACAGAAGAGTTGAAAAATCAAAATTATTTATCACATTTATTATGAATGTTTATCCACAAACAAATATCATTCACCGCTCTTAAGCATTTCAGCGGTGATACTATTCACACTAGCAGTCTTACCATTCTTTAGTTCCTAATTACCGAGATAATGTCGAAAACGCTCGCAAAACGCGTTCGTGGCAAGCCAGACGTTTTATCAAAGATCTACTATATACGCGTTTCCTTAGCCGGCGCATACGTATATTTATAGATTTCATCCTATCAATTGCTTGGATAAAATAACAATTTTCAGATGAACTTGAAATTCAAATTATTTATTATATTTATTATGAATATTCATCAATATTTTCATAGGCTGCGTGTATTCATCCCGGAAAATTGGTGAAGCTGGAAAAGAAGGTGAATCGGGACGACTAGCAAAACTTCCAATAATTAGAAACTTTACCGTTTTCAACATACATATTCATAAATGCTCTCATCGACACAAACAAATTGCCCGTCACCGCTCTTAAACATTTCAGCAATGAAACTATCCACACTAACAGCCTTACCATTCTTTAGTTGCCTAATTACGATATAATGTGAGCAAAAAAGTTGTTAGAAATATTGATCCTACTGCTACGTGTATCCATCCCAGAAAATTGGCGAAGCTGGAAAAGGGGGTGGATCGGGACGGCCAGCCAAACTTTCGTACATATGGAAATTCACCGTTCTCAACACAAATATTCATAAATTTGCTCAGCCACACAAACAAATATCAATCACCGCTCTCAAGCATTTCACCGTTGATACTATCCACACTAGCAGCCTTACCATTCTTTAGTTGCCTAATTACGATATAATGTGAGCAAAAAAGTTGTTAGAAATATTGATCCTGCTGCTGTGTGTATCCATCCCAGAAAATTGGCGAAGGTGAAAAAGGGAGTGGATCGGAACGACCAGCCAAACTTTCAATCGTTTGGAACTTAACCGTTCTCAACACACATAATATTTATAAATTGGCTTAGCCACCCAAACAAATATCAGTCACCGCTCTTAAGCATTTCAGCGGTGATACTGTCCACACTGCAAGCCTCACCATCCTTGAGTTTCCTGATAACAGAATAATGTGAGCAAAAACGTTGTTAGAAATATTAGCCCTACATTTTTTTAAGTTAGTCTCGATTGTTTTCTTTTATTTATTGATCTACTATTGGAAATAACGCCATAAAAAAGAAAAGGTCGCGTTTTAATATTTTTAAATTCTTGTGTGCTCCTAACACATCTAAATCAAAAATACTACTCGACAAATTGAGAAATTATGATTATAAAACCTCGTATATTTTCGTAGCGATTAAAGAAGTCGAAAACGCTCGCAAAACGCGTTCGTGGCAAGCCAGATGTTTTATTAAGGATCTACACGCGTTCCTTTACCCAGCGCATACGGAATAAAGCCCGGTATTAACGTACAAAGTAATCTTTTGAGCCTCGGGCATTCAGAGTCCGGCTGAGTCTAATTTATTCGGATTTACCTCGAGTGGTTGAGCCCTCGTGTTAAGCTAACGCTTTAAAAAATTATGACAAAAAGAGAAGCCGTTACCTTCAAGAAAAAGCATGTCAATCAAAGGGCTTTTACCTATCATGATTTGATTCGGTCTGTTTCACGATTCCGATTTGATGGCAAATTAATCCACATGATCAAGGTTGAATTTGAAATATCTCTTTGATTTCTGATGGCACTCGGGAGTTTGACATTTTCCAATTAATATGGTTATAATATATCTCTATGAAATTGGATATTACTTCGAATATCGTTATTAAAGTCTATGGTTTAAGGGCCTTTAAAGAACCTTTTGCTAATAATTTTATCTTTGATTTCATTTGATAAACAACTAAAGTGGAAGACAAAAGATATACTTATGATATTCTAACAGGTTTCAGAGTCCAAAATGCTCTCAAAATTGGGCAAATACGGTGATTTTTCACGAAAAAAGGGGGATCAATTCTTTCAAATAAAAATATTTCACAGGTACCATATTAAATTCAATATGAAACGCTTAAGATTCCAAGTAGAAATATACTACATTTTCAACAGAATATTTGGATTTCAATCGAGCAAGAGTGATCCTCAACGAAAGAGTTAAGTTTTCAAGCTCAAAAATGAATTTTTTATAAAACGGTTGACTTTTGAACCCGAAAATATGAATTTTCAACCAAGAAAGATAATTTTTTAACCGAATAGATAAATTTTCAACAAATGAGATAATTAATTTTAGACCAAACAGTTGCATTTTCAACCAAATAGTTCAACTGCCAAGCAAAAGAGACAAATTTTTAACCAAACAGTTGAATCTTTAACTTACGAAGAAATATTTTCAGCAAAATAATTGTATTTTCAACTAAAACTCCAAAAATTTTCAACAAAATATAAGAATTTTCCACCAAAGTGACGAATTTTCGAACGCTAGAGAATTAATTGTTGACAAAGAGCTTCCACTTTTAACCATGTAGTTGAATTTTCAATTAAAAAAATTAATTCTCAGCGAGAAATATAGTTGTTGATAATTCAACCAAGAAAATATTTCAATTCAAAGTCAAAAAGTGTCGAATTTAACCATCAATTCTCAACGACAAATGAAATAGTCGATATTTCAACCGAAAAAGACGAATTTTCAAGAAAATAGTTAAATCTTCAACCAAAACAGATTAATCTTTAACCAAACAGTTGCACTTTTACCAAAAGACGAATGAATTTTCAACCAGGCAAGATTTTTCAGTCAACAGGGACAAAAATTTCAACCAAATAGTTGAGTTTTCTACCAAAAAGACGAAAGAGATGTTCAATAAAATGATTATATTTGCACCAAAAAAATTTTAATTTCCAACAAAACATAATTAAATTTTCAAACAAAATAATTGTTTTTTTTAAACAAAATTCTTGAATTTTTAACAAAATATTTGAGTTTTCAACTTAAGTGACGAATCTTCAACCATGAAAAAATGAATTTTTAACAGAGAGGTTCAACTTTTAACCAAGAAGTTGAATTTGAAATTAAAGAGTTAAATTTAACGAAAAAGATGAATTCTTAAGGATAAACGTAATAGTTGATATTTTAACCAGAAAAGATTTTAATTTTCAATCAGAAACAGTTGAATTTGACCCCAAACATGAATTCTCAACGAAAAATGTAGTTGGTAATATCTCAACAACATTTTGAATTAAAAAACTGTTAAATTTAACTGAAAAATATGAGTTCTTAACACAATAGTTGAATTTTTCTCCAGGAAAGACTTTTCAGTGAAGAGAGAAAAAATTTCAACCAAATAGATTGACTTTCTACCAAAAAGGCGAAAGAAATGTTAAACAAAATAGTTATACGAGTATTTTCACCAAAAGAATTTGAATTTCCACCAAAACATAATTAAATTTTCAAACAAAATAGTTGTACTTTTAACAAAATTCTTAAATTTTTAACAAAATAATTGAATTTTCAACTTAAGTGACGAATCTTCAACCATGAAGAAATGAATTTTTAACAGAGTGGTTCAACTTTCAATCGAGTGGTTGAATTTTCAATGAAAAAATCAATTCTAAACAAAAAATATAGTAGTTGATATCTCAATGAAAAAGTATTTTTATTTTAAATTAAAATCGTCGAATTCAACTCAAACCATGAATTCTCAACAAAAAATGTAATTGTTGATATTTGAACGAAAAAATATTTTTATTTTAATTAACGAAACTGTTGAATTTAACTGAAAAAGATGAAGGTCAAACAAAATAGTTGAATTTTTAACCAGGAAAGATTTTTCAGTTGAGAAAAAAAAAAATTTCAACCAAATAGTTGAATTTTCTACCAAATAGACGAAAGAGATGTTCAACAAAGTAGTTATATTTTCACGAAAAAAACTTATTTTCAACAGAAAATAATTAAATTTTCAGCAAAAAAGTTTTATTTTAAGCAAAATTCTGAAATTCTTAATAGAGTAATTGAATTTTCAACTTAAGTGACGAATCTTCAATCATGAAAAAATGAATTTCTAACAGAGAGGTTAAACTCTTAACCAAGTGGTTAAATTTTCAATAAAAAAATCTAGTATCTAACAAAAAATATAGTTGTTGATATTTTGAGCAAGGAAAGATTTTAGTAAACTCAAAATTATATTTTTGTTCTTGGAAAAGAACTTGCAAGTTTTTTAATCATGATAATAACAATTATATATTATTGTCCAAGTTTCCCCGGAAACTTTCAAAATTCATTACTTAGAGGATGAAAATTGTAGACTGAAAATCAACTTGTCCACGGACGTTTTTTTTCCCCACTGTGCCCTAGCTGCGTGAAGTAATTTTGAATCCGTCTTCAAAGGTAAGAGAGAAGGTGAGACCGAAAGGAAATAGTGATGAGGCAGGAAGGGTTGGTGGGACGATGCATGCAGGAAAAGTATGGACAGGATGAAGGCGAAAGGAAGGTGAAAGGAACAAAGACAGGATGAAAGTAAGAAGAAAAAAGGATAAAAGTAAGAAGAAGAAAAAGGGAAAAAAGAAGAAGAGAAGAAATAGAGGAAGGGGAATACAACAGCAGAAAAAGAGATCACAAAAGAAGATTAAGTGAAAAAAGACAGAAGGAGGAGGAAAGGCACATGGAGGAGTTCGAGCAATCCGTAGAGGGGAAGAAATGGGTAGTGATAAGCAGGAAAATAGAAGAAAGGAAGGGTATGAATGAGGAAATCGGGATGCAAGAGTGCACGTAGTACCTCAAAATGCTGTTAGGGTACGTGGAAGATAGGGTGAAGGGTAAAGGAAGAAAAGCGGTAAAGGAGGACGAGGACAACGAAGACGAGATTAGTAGGGAAGAGGTGAATGAATGAATTGCAAAGATGAAAAAAACAAGGCAACAAGTGAGGATGGTTCGGGAAGGAAGCACTGAAATACGGTGGAGGAAAGTTGAAAGAGATGTGGAGGATTTGCAAAAAGGTTTGGAGAAACGAAGGAAATTTGGAGATGAAAAGAGCATAAAAGAGTGCAAACTCTGGACGAGAAGTTTCTGAGATGGGTCATAGGGGTGAGTTGGAGCTGCCAAGGTTGTATGCTGAGGGAAAAAATAGGACGAGAGAAAATCGTGGTCAGGCAACTAGAAATATCATGGAATTTTGAAGAAAAACTAAGAAAGGGTAGGGAAGCAGGACTGATCAAGCATGTGCGCGGGATTATGAATAAATAGAAGGGGTGACATGAAGCATTCGAAAGAGGGGAAAGAATATCGAAGTTAAGGTACAACATCTGGTATAGGATGATTAGAAGAAAGGTGGAATCGGAATACCTGAAAAAGACTAAAAAGCAGAGCAGATGGAACAGAGTGGTGTGATTCAGTATGGAATAGGTGGTTAAAGCATGAGGGTATTGGATGAATAAAGATGAGAATTTGTGTAAAGTATGTAGGTATGTGCAAGAATCATGATTGTACGTGTAAGAGAGGTGTTCAGGTTACAAATGAGGAGAGGAGAGTATGGAAGAGTAAATAAAGTGGATTTTAAATAGGAAGGGTCAGGATGATGAGTGGATTAAGAAGCTGGAAGAGTTGACAGATAACTAGTTACAGGGGGTAGGGAAAAGCCAAAAAATGACTCCTCATGGAGACCAAGGATGTAATGTTGAGGAATTGAGCCACAATCTTTAAATTAATAGTGGTTAGAGGAAAAGGAAGCGCAGGTCAAGGTCGCAAACGTCTAGGATTGAGAAATAGTTCAATTGTTTAATTTAGTCTAATTGTAGGAAATAGTTGGTAAGGAAGTATATGTAGCGATCTCTTCATTTATTTGTAGAAATTAAATAAATTATGTTGTTGTTGGGAGAGTACAATTCATAAGGTACCAGGGGATGTGTTGAAACAAAAGCGGGCATAAAAAATGAAAGCGAAAGCACTCCGTGAGCCCACTCTTTCAGGAACAAGTTTAAGATGTGTCTCGGATAACACCAAAATGAAAATCGGTCCTCGGTAAGCCCACTGTTCAAGGGGCACGTTGAGGACACAACTCGTGTGTCACCTGAATTAAAGTTGGTCCTCGGTGAGCTCACTTTTCAAGGGGCACATTGAGGATCCAAGTCACTAATTGCCGTTTAGGCAACCATGCACAGAATAAATGGATTATAACTAATTCGTCATATTTAAATCAGTATTACAAAAAAGAACGTGTTTGATCGATAGACTCAAAAACAGTATTTCTACGAATGATCCAGGCGTGGATATAAAAATGAAGAATCTAGTTTCCTGTCTATTATGTTGGCGTTGAAAACCGGTGCGACGAAGCAAAGTCGATGGTTGATACGCCCGGACATTCAGGTGTCGGAATTGTGATCTTCAAATTTTTTGAGCCTGAGACACGTCACAGACACGTCACAGACGGCGGCTGGGGAATTAATCCCAAGTTGCGCGAAACTGGGTCATATTTATACGCTTGGCCTGAGCGCGGATTGCGAAACGGGATAGTGAAGCCGCGGATTGGCTGCCGCGTAAAAAGAGGGGCATGCGAATCGGCGATTAGCCACTCGCGAAAAACGGGGCAAAAGACGCGGTGATTGATTGCTCGCGAAAAACGGGGACTGATGAACGACGATTTGCCGGAATCGCGGGAGCCGCGAAGCATCGACTCTGACTCTCTCACCGGAGATCTCAGCTAACCTGTATTTATTTAAGTGAACAATTTATAGATTATTCTTATAAGTATTTATGAATATTATGGTGTGCATCAAAGTTAAAATCTTTTATAGCATAAAAGACCCCACATTAAAATTCTCTTTGGATAGAAAAACGTTGCGGAAAAGAAGTTTTTACAGAAATTATAAAATTGAGAAAGCATTTGCGGCGACATATAAAAGGATTGTAAATGAGAAAATATGTCACGTTTCTGTAAAGACTCTTGAGCCCGTAAAAGGGGTAAACTATAAACAAATAAAGAAGATTCCCATGTACAATCCCTGTGAACATGATTTGCATAAACATCAAATTCTGAGGATGTATAACTTTCAAATCTCCTAAAGTGAGAAATGATGTTATAGTCTTTGAGGTTAGAGCTCTGTTATTCTAGTGGTGATAAGATCGACTAGATTTAATCTGATCTTAGGGGTGGAAGTGGAACGAGAATTCGCGAAACGGAGTAGAAACGAGTTACGAAATCGCTTCCAATCCTGATGATCTCGATCTCGTTGAAAATCACCATCTCGCAATTTCTACGAAAGCATAAACTTTATCGAGCGTGATCTTGAATGATTCATGAAAGCCAGTTCCTCACTTGTTTCCTCTTCGTTTTCAAGTTTGTGGCTACTTTCTGTCTTTGCTCAATCTTATCAATCGACATTTCGACAAATCAAACGAAATTCTTAAAATCCAAATCTCAAATTCAAAAAATTAAAAAAATAAGGTGGATTCTTTGACAACAATTTTGATCGAAGAAATTTCAAATTTTTTATTTATGAAAATTTAAAAGGCCTTCACTTTAAAAGTCATTAATTATGAATTGGAGAGTAGAATGAATACTTTGATGTTTCAATAAATCTAAGATATATATTTTCAAATTTTATCTGAAAGTTTATAATTCAAAAGGGCCCCGCACAAAAAAGCTAGTCGTAATTGGTCCAAGTTCTTTTGGAAAATTGCTTCTAGTTTCATAAAGTACAAAATGGATGAATGTCAGTGAAATCCTGCGAAAGGATTTTTCCATACATTGTATGTGGCATCCTTTTCAAATTTTCGAGACTACTCGTATCAGGATACTGCTTTTTTATTGAACATGAAATTGTTATCGTAATTTGAAAAATTTTGTAAATGAACTTTATTTAACTTATTTTTGAATTTTTAAATTAATTTATTGAAATTACAAAATACGTAAAATCAAATACTTCTTAATTACAATATTGAAGTTTAAAATCAAAGAAAAATTGTGCTTTCCAAGAGTCCTATCATCCCCCCCCCCCCCTAGTATCATATCAATATTTAAAATATACAATCTTTTCCGTTCCTTTCAAAAATTCCATTCTTTTCTATCCACTTTGATTCTATTACTTTTGCCAATTATTTCATCTTTTATATCCGCAGAGACATGCGTTCCATGAATAAAAGATGAGAATGGAATAAACATTAAGAAACACATATAGCATTCTTTGGTAAAATAAAATAATGGCGAAGAAATGGATGAAGTAAGATATATGTATTTAGAAACTAATAAGTTAGAAATGGACAAAATGAAATACGTTCCCAATAAAACATAACAGATCGAGTATATATAGTATAAAAAAAAGCGAGAAAACGAAATATTTCTATAATAGAATGGGGAATAAATTAATTGTTCAAAATAAAAATAAATAATGCTTCAAAAAGGAGCAATAGCGAAAACAGTTAGCTTAGATAGGTGTACAGTAGGGTGACCCTTATACACGTGGTCAAAACTTTTTTCAAAATTCTTTGGCTCCCAGGAACGGGTTTCGTTCCAATGGTCAAAAAAAATGTGCTCTATATTTTAGGCAAATCGGTTAAGTTTTTTAAGTTTTCCATGTGATTAACATAAGGAAAAATGTAAAAAAGTGAGAGTTCCTCATAACTTTCTCAGTTTTCGGCGAATTCTTGCACAAGCCGAGGACCGCAACCTGTTTTTAAACCCAAAAAGATTAATTCAGAGAGAAAATAAAAATTTTCACAATTTGAAAAATGGCGGACCCATAAAGATAACAAAAAATGGTATTTTCTATAGTTGTCAACAAAAGGGACCCGACTTCCATAATGAAATATTGTTAATAGCTGCAAAGCAAGTGCTAACATTAAAATTAAAATATAAAAAAAAGCTTGAACAATTTCGGATCATGTTAGTGTTTTTTCTCGAAAATTGAATTCATCATTAAAAAATCATTAGATTCCAAAGAAGATTCATAATTTTTTTAACAGTTCTAGGTTACGCTGGCGTTTCATATCGAAAATCAGTATTTTCAGACGAGAATAATTATAATATGAACAAGATTCAGAATCTGTTAACAATTTTGGATTATGTTAGTATTTTCCGCCTGATGTTGGTATTTTTAATAAAAAAATATATTTCGAAGAAAATTCACAACTTTTTAAAAATTTAATGTTATGTTGACAAAGCACAGGAAATAGGTATTTTTAGTAAGAAATTATCAGATTTTAATGAAGATTAAATTTTTTTGTACATTTCTAGGTAGAGCCAGCGGACTTTTCAGCGGATATATCGATACAGATTTCAAAAAAGAATCCAAATTTTGGAACAATTTAAGGTAATTTCAACGTTTTTCACCAAAAATCGGTTATTTTAAACGAAAATAATTAAACTTCAACAAAAATTTACGTTGCGGAACAATTTTCTGTTATGCTGTGTTATTGTTTTTCGTCGAAAATTGGTATTTTTAATGGAAAAATCATAAGATTTCTTAAGTAACCATTATTCTTCAGATCATAATTCAGAAAGACTAAATTCTCAATTTTTGGTTCTGTTGGTGTTTTATATCGGAAATTAGTACTTTTAATTAAAAACATCATCGATTTCAAGAAAGATGAATTTTTTTGAATTTTAGGTTATGCTCACGCATTTGACCGGAAAGAGGTACAGATTTCAAATAAGATTTCCCATTTTGAAACAATTTTAGGTTATGTCAACTTTATCCACCAAAAATTAGTTATTTTAAACAAAGAATCCTAAAGAGTATTTTGAGGGATTCCAAAGGATTTCGAAATATTTCAAAAGAAAACACGACATTTCAAAAGATTTTGAAGGATTTCAAGGGATTTCAAGAGATTTCGAAATGGCGTAAAAAAATCACTGCATTTCAAAGGATGTTGAATGATTTTGATGCACATTTAGAAATTTGAAGGATTTGAGAACGACTTCCACGGATTACAGAAGACTTTAAGAGATTCTAAATGAGTCCAGAGTATTTCAAGAGATTTTGAAACATTTTGAAAGGAATTAGCGGATTTCGAAGGATTTTTGATTATGTCAAGAGATACTGAAGAATTTCGATGGATTTTTAGGGACTTCAAGAATACAAGAACGATTTTTAGGGGTTACAGAGGATTTAAACAGATTCCGAAATATTTCGAACGAAATGACGGGATTTCAAGGGATTTTGAAGGATTTTGACTAAATTCACAATTCTTGGTTTGGTCGGTGTTCGATACCGGTAATCGGTACTTTTAATAAAAAAGTTATCGATTTCAAAGAAGATAATTTTTTCTTATTTTAGGTTATATTGACTTGTTTCAGCCAAAATAAGTTATTTTGAACAAAGCACATTAGTTTTGAGAGAAGATTTACGATCCTCAACAGCCTTTTGTTATGATATATTAGTGTTTTTCGTCGAAAGTTCTATTGTAAATAAAAAATCAGTTCTGATTAATTATCAGAAACATTGTCCTCGATTTTCTTTTCTGTTATTGTAAATAATAAATATCATAAAATACAAAAATTCTGTATGAATATTAATTTTATATTTTAATTTAATAATTGCATAAGATAAAAAAATAGCAGTAGAGAACAAAAATTGAAAACAGGAGACATGTATAGAAGAGGATACAATAGAACAGAAGAAATAGGTCACTTCGGCTATACTTTCTTCATGTATTATATAATTATTCCTATTATTTATAATCTAATTATTGAAATTTTATCATAAATGATTGAAATGGGCTTAGAAATAGATTTGGAAGGCTGTGAACTTGGAGGAGAAGAAGGCGAGTAAAGGAAAATGGGGCACAATATTGGAAACAGGCAAACTGTATTCACTAGCATACGCAGACGATGTAAGGTAAAGGCCCCGGTTCGTAACCCCCCAACAGTTTGTAACCCCCGACCAGTTAGTAACCCCCGACCAGTTCGTAACCCCCGACCAGTTCGTAACCCCGAAAGCGTATAAATTGATTTCTTGTATAATACAAAAGAAACTGTTGGCTGATGTGAATTTCTCTTCGAAGTAAAAAAGAAAATGGACAAAACTGATATGAGATGATAGGCATTATTTCGCGTTTATCAATTAAAAAAAAATAAAAAACATCGCGCTCTGCCCTTCACCGAGGCACAAAGTACTTTCAAACCAGCTGACTATAAGACCAGAACTAAAATGACTCCTTGAAACTTGACAGCTCAGCGTGTTTTGAGTAAGAAAAGTGGCAATCCACTGGACTGATAACGTTCGTCTTATTTCGAGTGCAATCATTTCAGTAAGTAGTTTTCCATGTCGATATACAATAACTTCTGGGTTGGTTACGAACGGGCACCGGATTATCAGCAGCGACTTATCTGTATCCCTTCTGACAAAAACTCTTCTAAAAATTAAAATATGACACATATCGTTACTCGCTTAGGCAGATCTTTACTTTAATTCATATTTTTCAAATATCTATATTAACTTTTACCTTTGATCAGAAACAAAGAATGAATGCGTCATTCAGAAATTGACAGTCCTCGAATCGATTGTGAGGTTAGTATATGAATTGACGCACTTGGCGTAATTTGCTGTTGACG
>JAUMHM010000088.1:12770402-12795158 GCA_032362435.1 Melikaiella ostensackeni
ATATTGCTTGAGGCATTCAAATAGGATTTTATTCTTTCCAGCTTCTTAGTAGGTTACGAACCGGGGCCTTTACCTTATAGACAAAATCAAGGAAAATAAAAAGGGAAAAATTTTGAATAGATTATTGGATACTGCACCGGGAAAGAAAAGTGGGATTAAAATGGATATGATATAATCACCTGAATGTATAAAAAAACTGAAATCAATAGAATGAGATAGACTTAGAATGGAATAGGATATAGATCAATATACTGATAATTTGGGGAGACACTTCCAGGACTTCAAAATTATTTTGAGGCGTTGAGTAGCCTGAAGAAAGGGCGGAATTGAATCAAGAAGGTTTCTGGAGATTCTGAATAGCTTGAAGGCATCGCTTCAAAGGGACATAGAACTCCTTTGAATTTCGAATCGTTTGTCCACTCTGAAAGTGATATCAAGGACTTGCAAAGCCGATCGCATGAATGCGCTTCTGGCACCAGTGGATCGAGCATAATGGCCTACTTATGGTTCCCCTCACGAGCAAGGAATGCTTCAGGAAGTCTTGCTATATTACAAATGCAAGAATTGGGGAGACAGATCAGAGTCAAGACAACGTGAAGAGCATGCCATTTCAGGGAATGGCTTCGCATTTACTGTTGTACAGCTTTGTACAGATGGAAGCAATTTCATGTCTACGAAACTCCTTTTGTGGTCAAACGTTACTGGCTCGAATTTGCATTCAAATAATCATAAATAAATTGGTTATGCCAAATTACGTGAAGACAATTAAGAGTCGTCAAACTAATGCTGATGCTGCAGTTTCTCCCCTATGAGGGAACGTTCATTAATTACGTAAGGAGTATTTTTGAAACTTAGGCACTCTCCACCGTATTGTGAGGATTTTAAAGATATTTGTATCTCACCCCCCCCCCTCCTTATCACGTAAGGTTATATATTCTTACTTGATATCTTAACAATATATCAATTATTTTGACTGCTAACGAGATATCATAAGATTTCAACAGGGATTTCAAAAGATTTGAAGGATTTCCAGAAATTTAACGATTTTCAGGGTATTTAAAGTGATTCTGAAAGATTATGTGAGGCTTCGCAGATTTTGGGTAATCTTAAAAGATAAAAAAAATTTGAGGGAATAACCTAGTATAATTTTAGAGAAAATCTCAATTTTACAAGGAATTTCACACGATTTTGAAAGAACTTTAAGTAATTTGATCAAATTTCAAGAGATTTCACGGGATTTCAAAAGATACCGAAGGATTTCGACAGATTTTCAGCAATTTCAAGGATTTAGGAACGATTTCCCCTGATTACGAAGGATTTTCAGGGATTCCACGGAATTTTGAAAGATTTCGAATCATTTCAGGAGGAATCAGAGAGTACGAAAGGATTTTGAATGATTTCGAGAGATGTTGAATGATTTTGACGGTTTTTTAGGGATTTTAAGAAACTAAGAACGATTTCCGCAGATTGCAAAGAGTTCTGAGGGATCCCCAAAGATTTTAATAGATTTTGAAATATTTCAAAAGAAATTACGGGATTTTTGAAGATTTCGAAATACTTTGAAAAAAGTCCCGTGATTTCAAAGGATTTGAAAACATTTCAAGAGATATGGTACCGAAGGATGTCGACGAATTTTTAGGGATTTCGAGAATTTGAAAACGATTCCTGCGGATTACAAAGGATTTTAAGTGTTTCCGAGGAATCTTAACACATCTCGAACTATTTCGAAAGAAATCACGAAATTTCAAAGGATTTAAAATGAATTCAAGAGATATTGGAGGATGTCGATGTTTTTTGGGGATTTTAAGGAACTAAGAATTATTTCTGCAGATTGCAAAGGATTTTGAGAGAATCCCAAGGATTTTAAGAGATTTTGCAATATTTCGAAAGGAATTACACGATTTTTTAGATTTCGAAATATTTTTAGAGGAGCCTTGTGATTTCAAAGGATTTAAAAGGATTTTAAGAGGTACCAAAGGATTTCGACGGATTTCAAGAGATTTCAAGTAATTAAACACGATTTCTGCGAACTACAAAGCATTTTAAGGGTTTCCAACTCATTTGAAGAGATTTTGAAAAAAATCAAGAGTATATCACGGGATTTCAAAGGATTATTAATTATGTCAAGAGATACCGAAAGATTTCGACGGGTTTCAGGGATTTTAAGGATTTTAACATAGTTTTCGCAGATTAAAAAGAATTTTGAGGGATTACAAGGGATTTCAAAAGATATCGAAATATTGTGAAAGACATCACTGGATTTTAAACGATTTTGAAGGATTTCTAAGCATTTTCAGGAATTTTAAGGATTTGAAACCGATTGCCGCGGTTGAAAAAACATTTTAAGAAATTCTAAATGACTCCAAATGATTTTGAGAGTTTTTGAAATATTTCAAAATAAATTGAATGATTTCAAAGAATTTCGACTGATTTTTAGAAACCTTAATGATCTAAGAAGATTTTAGCAGATTACAGATAATTTTAAGGGATTACAAGGGATTTCAAGAGATATCGAAATATTGTGAAAGAAATCACTGGATTTCAAATGATTTTGAAGGATTTCGAAGCATTTTTAGGAATTTAATGGATTCAAGAACGATTGCCGCGGACAAGAAAGATTTTAAAGGATTCTAAATGACTCCAAATGATTTTAAGAGGTTTCGAAATATTTGGAGAGAAATTACGGAATTTCAAAGGATTTTGAAAGTTTTCAGGAGTCACCGATGGATTTCGAATGATTTTGTGAGATTTAAAGGATTTAAAAATGATGTCCACAGATCACAAAGGATTTTATGGGTTTCCAAGTTATTTAAAAATGTTTTGGAATATTTTAGAAGAAATTACCAAATTGAAAAAGGATTTTAAATTCAAATCAAGAGATACCGAAGACTTTCGACGGATTTGTAAGGACTTTAAACATTCAAGAACGATTTCTGCTGATGACAAAAGATTTCAAGGGATTTCAAGAAATTTTAAGAGATTTCGAATTATTTCAAAAGAAATCACAGGGTTTGAGAGGAGTTTGAATGATTTCAAGAGATACTGAAGGATTTTTAGGATTTTCAGGAATTCCAAGGAACTAAGAAGAACGATTTCCGCAGATCCCAAAGGATTTTGAGGGATTCCCAAGGATTTTGAAATATTTTACAATATTTCAGAAAAAATAAGGAACTTTTTAAATATTTCGGAATGTTTAAAGAAACCGTCATTTCAAAAGGTTTGAGAGCATTTTAAGAGATACCGAAGGATTTCGACAGATTTTTAGGGATTTTGAATATTCACAAACGATTTATGAGATTACTAAGGATTTTATAGGTTTCCATGGAATTTTAATAGATCTCAAACTATTTCGAAAAAAATCACAAAATTTGAAAGAATTTGAAATGAATTCGAAAGATATTTAAGGATGCCGATGTTTTTTTTAGGGATGTCAAGGAATTAAGAACGATTTCCGCAGATTGCAAAGGATTTTGAGGGATTTCCAAGAATTTTAATAGATTTCGCAATATTTCGCAAGGATTTACAGGACTTTTGAAGATTTCGAAATATTTAGAATGAAGTCCCGTGGTGTCAAAGGATTTCAAAGGATTTTAAAAGATTTTGAAATATTCCAGAATAAATTAAATGATTTCTAAGGATTTCAAAGAATTTGCAGAGACTTTAATTATCTAAGAAGATTTTCGCAGATTACAGGAAATTTTAAGGAATTACAACGGATTTCAAGAGATATCGAAATATTGTAGAAGAAATCACTGGATTTCAAACGATTTTGAAGGATTTCGAAGCATTTCTAGGAATTTAAAGGATTTAAGAACGATTGCCGCGGCTAGAAAAAGATTTTAAGGGATTCTCAATGACTCCAAATGATTTTGAGAAATTTCGAAATATTTTAGAGGAAATTACAGGATTTCAAAGGATTGCTAAGGATTTCAGAAGACATCAAAGGATTTCGAATGATCATTAGGGATTTTAAGAATCCAAAAACGATTTCTGCGGATTACAAAGGATTTTGAGGGATGCCAAGGGATTCCAAAGTATTTTGAAAGGATAAGAAATATTTCCATGTAAATTGCAAGATTTTGAAGTAAATTACAAGATTTCAAAGGGTTTTGAAGGATTTCAGGATTTCGAAGGAATTTAAGGGAGTTCACGAGTCATCGAAGGATTTCGAATGATTTTGAGGAATTTTAAGAATTTAAAAGCGATTTACACAGATTACAAAAAATTTTAAGGGTTTCCAAGTGATTTGAAAAGATTTTGGAATATTTTGAAAGAAATCACCTGATTTTAAAGGATTTTGAATGTCAGTCAATAGATACCAAAGAACTCCGACGGATTTCTAGGGACTTTGAAAATTGAAGAATGATTTTTGCGTATTATAAAGAATTTGAAGAGATTATAAAAGATTTTGAAATATTTCAAACGAAATTACGGGATTTTGACGATAAATAATTGCAAAAGGTTGGTTAGTTTATTTATTTATAGAGGAAAGTGACTTGTGAAGCTAGCAATGAATAATGGTCTGAACGTAGTAAATTCATGCATTCATAAATGACTTGTGAACTCAGTAAATAACTTTATAAATGGTATTTCATCTTCGTATTCCTGCAAAGATGATTTCAGAATGCATGCTTATGATAAAAATTGTTGGTTTTTATTTAAATATTTCGATAGCTAGTGTTGCGAAAAAAAATAAATTACCGACCGCGATTCTGTGGGTTGTCTGCGATTTTATCATTTTAGTACAAAAAGTGACCGCTACCGTCCTGCGAGCGCGCTGTTAGATCGGCTTCTCCTGCCTCTTCGTCTGTCATATTCCGCCGCCTAGTTCTCAGGAAAGCTGGAAGTATTTTTTACTTTTCTTTCGCTTCGAATCGCGAAATTCGCTACATAGTTGTAAAGTTTAGTTTGTGGAAGGACTTTATGCAGCGCGTTTTTTTTATTTGATGTCGGTGTTGTGTCTTTCACAACGTTTCAGAAAATGAATATTTCCTCTGAAAATATTATTTTTTTAATAGAAAACGCGATGTATTTTTCATTATATAAATTCCAATATTTCGTCAGACCCTGGGCACTTGGTCAGTTTTGTCTGTTTATCCTAAAATCTACTTCCGAAGATAAATATGCGGGAAGAACCGTGTTCATAATTAAGGGCAACCAAAAAATTTTCTTAGTCCGCTTTATCCAACACCCTTAATTGCTTTTATTGAAAAACACTCATATTTGTAAATTTCCTACCATTTGCAATTAGCTATATTTTTTGATTTCGCAACCTTGATTACCGTTAAAAAAAATAAAATATCAATAGTCATGTACTTGATGGAATTTTTTCACACGTTATTTTTTAGTGGGATAACAAACATAAAAGTATAAAGTGAAAAGTAGAATAATCAAAAGAAATCAAAAAGAGTGTCTGGATCACTTGAAAGTTTTGATGGAGAGAGCTTAAAAATCTGAGGGCTTTATTCAATTGGCAGTCAGCTTCACAATTTACTAGTACAATGGTCTGAATTATCCTTTGATTTTACCACAGCGCTCAATTCATTCGGTGACTAGTCGAGAAAATTGAGAATTACTGAAAATTCTGTCCTCCATTAGTGCGAAACCATCCAATTTGACGTCAAATATACTGTGTATTTAGTTTACGAGGGTATCAATTTCAGAGTAAAACGAAGAATTTTCTCTTTGAAATTAAAGATTACATATTGGGGTGGGCTGGAAAATTTTTCATTTAGATTTTTATTATTGCTAGCAAAAATCTTTTTCTGCGTATCAAAAGGAGTCCTCATGATTTTTTTCAGATTTTTCAAAGGATGTTTCCAGTTGTAACAGAAATTTTCGAAGTTTGAAACTTTGGAAACAGTGATTTTTTGCATATATTTTGATGTTGTGTCACCATTTCTTTATCGAGTCAGTTTTCCTGTACGAATTTATCCATTTTAATGTCAAAAACGATTTTGAAAAACTTTTATTGTAGAGAAATTTCTGGTTATGAATAGAGTTACGTAGAATATAATTTTTATTTGAAAATTAATGCTTTGAAGACGATAAAAAATAGTAGAAAATCTTAAAAACTTTCTGTCTCAATTATCCTTGTTAGAGGGGTTATAGGACCTGAAAATACGTTCAAATTCAAAAGACAAAATTTCAATGATTATGATCGCGTTTTTCGCGTATCATCAAATAAAATGATATGTCCAGCTTCAAAAAATCTTCGTGTCGTGAGCACTTTCGATGTTTTTATATCGTTTTTTATAGTCATATATAATTTTTGTGAGACTAGCAAAGAACTTTTTTTTCATTAAAGGTGTATTATTCAAAGGCGAATGAAGTATTAATTTTCGCATTTACATTTCCATGTGCCTCTACGCATAAATTCGATGATGACTGTAGTTTCTTTCAGAATGGATTTTTAAGTTGAAGCATTTTGTTCTATTTATAAGTACTCTGATTAATAAACGATTCTGAAAATGGAAGAGTTTTACGGAAAGTTCCAGAGGAGTATGAAGTTTGTTAACAAATTGATTATATTATTTTCCATTTCAAAATCAACTGCAATTAATATGGAATTTTTACGTGAAGCAGTTCTGATAAGACGAAAATGTTTTTAATTAATGTCGATTTCTACACCAAAACTTACGTGCGGAAATTATCATTTTATTCGTATTTGACTAATACACTTTTTATTAAAAAAATGTTTCCGCTAGTCTTACAAAAACTCGATATAACTATAAAAAACTATATAAAAATATCGACATTGCTCGTGACATGAAAATGTTTTAAAGCTGAAAAAATATTATTTCACTCAGTAATACGCCAAAATCACAATTATAATTATTCGAATTTTTCTTTCCAAATTCACATGTTCTTTTTGTCCTGGAAGATCTCTGAAAACAAATAATAAAACAAAAAAATTGTGACGATTCTGTACAATTTTTGATTATCTTCGAAACATCAATTTTCAGACAAAAATTATATTCTCCCTAAGTTTTTTCTTCACCAGAAATTCTGTTTACAATAAAATGTTTTTAGAATCGTTTTTTACTGCAAAATGAATAAATTCGTGCAGGGAAAACCGATACGATGAAGAAATGGCGACACAGCATTGAAATATATCGAAAAAATTATTGTTTTGAATTTTTCAAACTTCAAAAATTTCCCTCGAACTAAATATATCGATATAAAAATCTGAGAAAAATCATGTGGACTCAGTTTGATATGTGGAAAAACATTTTTGATAGTCATAATAAAAATAAAATAAAATTTTTCGGCGTACCAAATTACATCCCGTCTTTTGGAAGTAATGAGTTATGATAAATTTTAAGATGAAAATTATTTTAATATTTTAATTAAATTCCGAGATCAAAGAATAAAACAGAAAAATTATTTGTGGAAAAATTAAAATGATATGAGTGTTTACAGTATAATTATAAGGGTTTTAAGATATTTTGAAATATTCGAAAAGAATACATGGGATTCTGAAGGATTTTGAAGGATTTCAAGAGATATCGAAGCATCTCGACGGATTCGGAGATTTTAAAGGATTTTAAAGGCTTTCAGGAGTCGCCGATGGATTTCGAATGATTTTGAGCGATTTTAAGAATTTAAAAACAATTTCCACATATTGCAAAGGATTGTAAGAGTTTCCAAGTAATTTTTTTTGAAATATTTTGAAATGTTTTAAAAGAAACAATCGAATTTCAAAGGATTTTGAATTAAAGTCAAGAGTTAACGAAGAATTTTGAAGTAGTCCTAAGGACTTTAAGAATTCAAGAACGATTTTCGCGGATCACAAAGCAATTTAAGGGATTTTAAAAGATTTTGAAATATTTCAAACGAAATTGCGGAATTTCAAGGGATTTCAAAGTATTTAAAGAGATACCGAAGGATCTTGATGGACTTTTAGACATTTTAAGATGTCGAAATATTTCAAAGAAACTCACGAGATTTTAAAAGATACAAAAATATTTCGAGGGTTTTCAGAAAATTTTAAAAAGATTCCACGGACTCTGATGATTTCACTGAATTTTAAAGGGATTCGAAATTTTTTGTGGGATCTCGTAATAATTCGAAATATATCACGGAACTTCAAAGATTTTAACCAATTTTTATAGATTTTTAGGGATTTCCACAGATTCTAATGGGATTTTGAAGTGTTCGAACGATTTCAAGCTTTTCAAAAGACTTTAGGAAATGTCAAAGAATTTTAAGAGTTTCCAAGTGAACTGAAATTTTTTTTGGGATAATTCTAAAGATATATGTACCACGATCTCGAAGCATTTCAAATTATGTCTAAGGAATTTCAAGAGATTTCGAAATATTGCAAAAGAAATCACTAATTTTCAAAGTATTTTGAAGGATTCCGACGCATTTTCAAAAATTTTCAGGTTAAAAGAAGGATTTCATCGGACTTCAAAGGATTTCACGTGTTTCCAAGTGATTTGAAATTTTTCTGTAATCACCCAAAAGATATCACGGGATTTCAAAGGATCTCAGATCAGGTCAAGAGATACTGAAGGATTTAGACAGATTTTCAGTGTTTTAAAGAATTTAGGAACGATTTTTGCAAATCACGAAGTACTTTAAGGGATTCTGAGGGATTTTGAGAGATTTCGAAAAACTGCAAAAGGAATCACTAATTTTCAAAGGATTTTAAAGAATTTCGACGCATTTTCATCAATTTTAAGGATTTGAGAACGGTTTTCGCGGATTAGGAATGAATTTGAGGGGTTTTAAAGAATTTTAATGAATTTCAAGAAATTTCGATATATTTTTAGAGAAATTAGGGGATTTTAAAGGATCTTGAGAGATATCGAAGGATTTAGTATGATTTTCAGGGATTTTAAGAATTCAAGAACGATTTCCGTGGACTACAAAAGATCTTAAAGGGTTCAAAGAATTCGTAAGAAATCTCGAAATATTTCAAGAGAAATTACGTGATTTCAAATGATTTTCAAGAATTTCAAGAGATATCGAAGGAATTCTACTGATTTTGAGGTATTTTAAGAATATTAGAACGACTTTTACAGATTACAAAGGATTTTAAGCGATCTTAGAAGACTTCGAAATAACTCAAAAGAAATCACGGTGCTTCAGAGGATAATGAAGGTTTTTAAAAGACTGTAAGGAACTGTAAGAGGTTTCGAAATATTTTGAACGAAATTGCGGGATTTCAAAAGACTTTAAAGGATTTCAAGTGATATCGACGAATTTCGACTGCTTTTTAGGGATTTTAAGAATCTAAGAATGATTTCCACGGACTACAAAGGACTTTAAGGTGTTCCAGGTGATTTTAAGAGATTTCGAAATATTTAAAAATAAATTACGTGATTTCACAGGATTTTGACGGATTTTTAGCGACATTACCGATTGAACAAAGATTTTTGGACATTACAAGGAATTTTAAGAGGTCTCAAGGGATTTCTGAAGATTTTGAAATATTTGAGAAGAAATCACCAGTTTTCAAAGGATTTTAAAGGATTCCTACGCATTTTTAGAAATTTTAGGATTTGCAAATGATTTTCGGGGATTACAAAGGACTTTAAGTAATTGCAAAGGTTGTCAGAGGATCTTAAGAGATTTAAAAATATTTTAAAGGGAATTACCTGATTTCAAAGGATTCTCGAGGATTTCTAGAGATACCGAAGTATTTCCACTGATTTTGAGGTATTTCAAGAATTTGAGAATGACTTGCGAGGATTACAAGGGATTCCAAGGGACTTTAGGAGATTTTGAAATAATTCAAAAGAAATCACGGTATTTCGAAGAACTTTTGAGGATTTTAAGAGACTTCGAGGAACTGTGAGAGATCTCAGAATATTTCAAATGAAATTGCGGTATTTCAAAGGATTTTGAAGGATTTCAAGTGATATCGGAGAATTTCGACGCATTTTCAGGGATTTTAAGAATTTCGGAACGATTTCCGCCGACAACAAATGATTTTAAGGGTTTCCAAGTGATTTAAAAAAATGTTGGAATAATTTGAAAGATATCACCGGATTTCAAAGGGTTTTAAATAAGGACAAGTGATACCGGAGGATTTCGACAGATTTTCAGGGATTTTAAGAATTCAAGAACGAATTCCGTGAATTCCAAAGGATTTTAAGGTTATCCAGGGGGTTTTAAGAGATTTCGAAATATTTTAAAATAAATTGCGTAATTTCGAATGATTTTTTCGGATTTTTGGGAACTTAAGGATTTAAGAACGATTTTCGGAGATTAAAAAGAATTTTAAGGATTTCGGAATATTGCAAAAGAAATCACTGGTATTCAAGGGATTTTAGAGGATTTCTACGCATTTTTAGAAATCTGAAGGATTCGCAAACGATTTTGGAGGATTACAAAGAACTTTAATTCCAAAGGTTTTCAAATGACTATAAGAAATTTCAAAATATTTTAATAGATATTACGTGATTTCAAAGAATTTTCGAGGATTTCAAGAGATACCGAAGGGATTCTACTGACTTCGAGATATATTAAGAATTTTAGAACGACTTCCGCAGATTACAAAGGATTTTGAGGGATTTTAGGAAAGTTTGAAATAATACAAAAGAAATCACGGTATTTCGAAGAATTTTATAAGGTTCTATGAGACACCAAAGAACTGTAAGAGATTTTGAAATGTTTTAAACAAAATCGCGGTATTTTAAGGGATTTTAAATGAGTTAGGGTGATACCGAAGAATTTCGACGGTTTTTCCGGGATTTTAAGAATTTAAGAACGATTTTTGCAGACTAGGAAGTATTTTAAGGGTTTTCAAGTGATTTGAAAAAATTTTGGAATAATTTGAAAGATATTACGGGATTTCAAAGGATTTCAAATTGAATTAAGTAATATCGAAGGATTTCGACATATTTTTAGGAATTTTAAGAATTCAAGAACGATTTTCGCAGACTATAAAGTATTTCAAGGGTTTTCAAGTGATTTGAAAAAATTCTAGAGTAATTTAAAAGATATCGCGGGATCTCAAAGGATTCTAAATTGATTCAAGTAATATCGAAGGATTCCGACAGATTTTTAGGGATTTTAAGAATTTAAGAACGATTTTCGTGAATTAAAAAGGATTTTAAGGTGTTCCAGGGAATTTTAAGGGATTTCGAAATATTTCCGAATAAAATACGTGATATCAAAGGATTTTGACGGATTTTTGGAACCTTAAGGATTTAAGAACGATTTTCGGAGATTACAAAGGATTTAAAGAAAATTTGAAAATACTGCAAAAGAAATCACTGGTTTACAAAGGAATTTAAGGGATTTCTACGCATTTTTAGAAATTTTAAGGATGTACAAACGACTTTGGCAGATTACAAAAGACTTTGAGGGATTCCAAAGGTTTCAAAATGATTATGAGAGATTTGAAAATATTTTGAAAGAAATTACGTGATTTCAAAAGATTTCAAAGGATTTTGAGAGATGCTGAAAGATTTTTAATGATTTTTGAGGGTTTTAAGAACTCAAGAACGATTTCCGCGGATCAAAAAGGATTTTAAAGGGTTCCAAGGAATTTTAATAGATTTCAAAATATGGTATTTTAACAGGAATTTCGTGATATCAAAGGATTCTCAAGGATTTCAAGAGATATCGAAGGATTTCTACTGATTCTGAGGTATTTTAGGAATACGGCTCACGCGTCTTACAAAGTATTTCAAGGGATTTTTAGAGAATTCGGAATAATTGAAAGGAAATCGCGGCATTTCAAAGGATTTTGAAGGATTTTAAGAGACTCCAAGGAACTGTAAAAAATTTTGAAATATTCCAAACAAAATTGCAGGATTTAAAAAGATTCCAAAAAATTTCGAGAGATACCGAAGGATTTCAACGGATTTTCAGGAACTGTAAATTTCGAAATATTTCAAAATAAGTCACGAGATTTTAAAAGCTATTGAAATATTTCAAAGGATTTCAGGAGGTTCGAAAGGATTTTCACGAATTTTGAAGATTTCCAATTATTTTGAAGGGATTTCAGAGATTTACAGGGATTTCGTTATGATTCGAAATATTTCAAAAGAAGTCACGGGATATCAAAGTATTTCAATGATTTCAATGAATTTTAAAGGAATTTCAGATATTTTGAGGAATCTCGCTATACGTCATGATATTATACGGAATTTCAAGGATCTTATACGATTTTCAGATATCTTAAACGATTTTCATAGACTTGAAAGGATTATGAGAGACCTTCATGGGATTTTGAGAATTTTGAACGATTTCAAGTATTTTGAACGATTTCACAAAATCTCAAATAATTTCAGGGAGTTATCTACAGTTTTCATAGGATTTCAAGGGATATTTAGGGAACTCAATCGTTTTAAAGGAATTTCAGGAGATTATGTGTAATATCCATAGAATTCATAGGATTTCAAGAAATTTTCATAAGATTAAAAAAATTTGTAGGGCTTTACAAAATTTTCAAAAGAATTTACTAGACTTCAAACGATTGCCAAGATTTCCAGACTCCACGAGATTTCATGAAAAATGATTACAAATGATTTTTTAGGAGTGATAAGTTCTGTATAAATTCTTGGATAAAGTCTATTTCAACTTTTTGATTTAGCTTCAAGATAAAATAATAAATCGGAATAATTATTTTGGGAAAAATGAAGGGGATATGAGTGTTCAAGTATAATTGATAAGTCTCTCTGTCAGAAACGATAGACTCTTTCAGCCAAAAACTTCACAAAAGGCACCCTCCAGCTATTTTTACTTCGTTATACGCGGTTGAGCACACAGCGCTTTGTACTCAAGTACTTTGTCCGATTATCATACTTTGTCAGGCTTCACAATAGACATTTTCGCACTGACCTGTGACTAACGTAGTAAGTATTCTAGAAAATCCAGAGAAGAGGAGCCATAAACTCAAAACAGCTTCCTTTCATCTCCGGTTTGAATTTTGAATTATTCAAAATAAATGTCTTTCAGATATTAATTAAGTCAAAAACAAAATGGTTTCAATCTTTAGCTGTGAAAAAAATTCCTTTCTAGCTCCGTTGGGATTCGAACCCATGTCTTCAGACCGCTGGTCTGGTGCTCTTAGCCACTAAGCCACGGAGGAGAACGAGAATCATTATTTGTTTCACAGCCTCTCACAAAAAAACGGCGACGTCATTCTCAGTCTCGCAAGAATTTAGATTTTCCAATCTTATTGCGAAATTGAATTTTGATGTTATATTGTCGAGTAGTAAAATGAAACAGTTTTTTTGGCGATGAAGTGAAAGTTTTCGATCTACTAGTCAAAACCAAAAGGGTTTTTAAGCTTTGATTGTGAGAAAAAATTTCTCTCTAACTCTGCTGGGATTCGAACCCTGGTCTTGAAATTGCCTTCAGATTGACCATTCTCGAGATTGTTGGAAAATTTAAATTCCTTCAAGACTGATAATGACGTCGTCGTTCGCTTGTGAAAGGCTGTGAAAGAAATAAATGATTCTCCTTCCACTCCGTAGAATAGTGAGTAGGAGCACCAGACCGACAATCGGAAGACCTGGGTTCGAATCCCAGCAGAGCTAGAGAGCAATTTCTTCACAGTTTAAGATCAAAACCATTCTGGTTTTGAATAGTAGATCAAAAACTGTCATTCCATCGACAAAAAAAAAATCTCATTTCCCAAGTCGAAAACATAACATCAAACTTTATCAACTAAATTGCTTCACCTCCTCTTTGGAAAATCAAAATTGATTTTTAAAAATACACTAGGGCGCTTGACCACCCTGCACACCTCGCGCGCTTAACCCTCCATCTTTTTATAAAATTATGGTTAAATAATTTATATAATAAAGGAAGGAAAATTAATTATACCCCTCTAGAGAGGTTCTCGCTTTTCGAAACAGTGCTAGGGAGATCTTTTTATCTCAACCCCATTTTTTAATGATGTCGAACACTGTAACATGAAAAGGATAAACAATTCAGACAATGTTTAACTGATATGGTATGCTGGTCTTTGGCCAACTCTATTGAACATTTTAATTAAATAAACCACATTCAAATAAATCAAAAAATGACAATTTTGAAGAAACTCAAAGGAAAAAACTACTTAAAATTTCCACAAAAGACTGGAAAGGGGGAGGGGATCAGTAGTACATGTCAATGAAAAGGAAAATTAAGGCCTAAAGACTTTTATCTACTCATTATTTTTGTTACTTATTTTAATTTTTCTATTATTTCAATTTTGATTCAATCTTGAAAAAAAATTTAAAACACTTTCAAATAAATCATAGAATGAGAATTTCGAAGATATTAAAGGGAAAAGACTTCTCAAAATTTCTCAAAAGACTGAAAAGGGGAAGGGGATCAGTATCACATGTCCATAGAAAGAAAAATTTAAGACTATGGACTTTTATTTACTTATTATTTTTGTTACTCGTTAATATTTCTTATAATTTTAATTTTCAACTTAATTTTAAAAAAAAATTAAAAATTTTCAAATGAATCATAGAATAAGAATTTCAAAGATATTAAAAGGGAAAAACTTCTGAACATTTCCACGAAAGACTAGAATGGGGACGGGGATCAGTAGTACATGTCCATGAAAAGAAGAATTG
Source organism: Melikaiella ostensackeni (assembly GCA_032362435.1). NCBI lineage: Eukaryota > Metazoa > Arthropoda > Insecta > Hymenoptera > Cynipidae > Melikaiella > Melikaiella ostensackeni. The sequence goes on from JAUMHM010000088.1 coordinate 12,784,937, forward strand.
AAGACTGAAGACTTTGATTTATTTATTATTATTTTTTATCACTTTATATTTTTTAATGAAAAACCCTCACTTTCTAAAGGTGTCTATTCAAATCCTGGAAAAAAATTCCTTGACAATTCCAGGCTTTCTCCAGGTATTTCTAGATTTAATCAGGCATCATTTTTCTAAATAAGAAGACATTTAAGAACAAAGTATCGTAATTTTTGAAGTATTCGACCCTACATCCTTTCAAATCCATATCATTACATAATACTTGAATAGCTCGTATTTATTACTCACTTGTGAATGCTTAAACTTTAAGTGTTTTCGTTTTAATTTATATTTATTAAGTATTATTTTAGCTATAAATTTCAACAGTTTTGTGAAAAATTCAATTATTTAAGTAAAAATTCAACTATCTGGTTCAATTTTTTTCTCTCTGGTCCAAAAAATCTTCCTTGGTTAAAAATTGAATTTTAGGTTGGAAACTCGCTTTTAGATCTGAAAATGCATCTCTTCTTGTAGAAATTTCATCTCTTTGGTTAAAAATGCAACCGTTTGAAAGAAAATTAATTTATTTTGGTTGAGGATTCAACCATCTTGTTGAAAGTTCATGCATTTGTTTGAAAATATAAGTGTTTGGTGGAGAATTAACTTTCGTGTTGATAATTTGTCTTTTTGGTTTAAAAATGTATCTATTTTAGTTGCAATCTCATCTTTTTTGGTTAAAATGCAATTGTCTAACTGAAAATTAACAGTTTGTTAAAAATTCGTCTTTTTGATTCAAAAATTCATCTCTTTTAGTAGAAATTTCATATTTCTTGGTTGAAAATGCATCTTTTTGGTAGAAAATTAACCTCTTTTGGTTGAAAATTCGACTATTTTGGTATAAAAGTCAACTATTTAGTTGACATTAACTTTATTGTTAAGAATTCTTGTTTTCGGTTTGAAAATTCAAATGTCGTTGAGAAAATTCTGGCTTGAAAATTTAACAATTAGCTAAAATTTTTTTCTACCTTGATCGAAATATCTTTCTTGGTTGAAAATTAAGCTTTTGTGTTCAAAATTCGTCTTTTTGTTCAAAAATTCTTTTTTTTTTGTAGGAAGTTCATATTTTTTTGTTTGAAAATACAACTGTTTGCCTGAAAAAGAACTATTTTGTTGAAAATTCGTGTTTTTCGTTGAATTTCATTGCTTTTAGCTTAAAATCTTTTTTGGTTGAAATATCAATCATCACGTAGAATGAATATTCATTTTCTAGTTCAAGATTCATCATTTAAATAGAAAATTCACATTTTTGCTTGAAAATTTAACTATTTTGTTGGACGTTGATTTTTTTTAGTCGAATAGTAATTTTTAAATCAAAATTCAACTTTTCCATCTTTGGTTAAAAATTTATCTTTTTTAGTTAAAAATTTGAATATTTGGTTGAAAATTTGAATATTTGGTTGAAAATTTATGCATTTGATTAAAAATGCATCTTTTTGGGAGAAAATTAATGTTTTTGGTTAGAAAGGCAACTTTTCCGTTGATAAATACTCTGTTTTACTTAAAGATTTAACTATTTCGTTGAAAATTCGTCTTTTTTGGTTGAATTCAAGTGCTTTTTGTTCAAAATCCTTTATGGTTGAAATATCAACTATTACATTTTTCGTTGAGTACTCATTTTTTTTTGTGAAAAATTCAACTGCTTGGTTGAAAATGGAAATACTTTGATGATAATTCATTTTTCTGCTTGAAGATTTATCATTCAAGTCGGAAGTTCATCTTCTTGTTTGAAAATTTAAACATTTAATTGAAAATTCATATTTTCGGATGGAAAATTCAACACTTTTGTTGGAAATTCGTCTTTTTAGTTCGATGGTTTTTTTCTTTCAGTAGAAATTTCATCCTTTTTGTTGAAAACGCATCTATTTGCTTGAAAGATAATATTTTTTTGTTTGTTGAAGATTCACCTATTTTGTTGAAAATTCGTCTTTTTGGTTGAACTCAAGTGCTTTTAGTTTGAAATCTTTTTTAGTTTCAATATCAAAGATTACTTTTATCTTTACAAACTCATCTTTTTTAGTTCAAAATTCAACTAACTGGTAGTTAATTAAACCACTTTCTTGAAAATTCATTTTTTTGATCGTAGATTCATCATTTTAGTTAAAAATTCATCTCCTTGATTAAAAATTCGTCTTTTTTGGTAGGAAATGAATCTTGTGTTTAGTTTATTCAAAAATGCGCTTCATCTAATTAATAGATGTGTTTATTTCAAGAAGTTTTGACAAATAATTGAACGATATTCTTAAATATATTGATTATCACTATCGAATGACCAAATATAATAATAATAATAAAAACATAATTAATCATTTCTCAAATTTGTTCCTCAAGAACATAAATTTGATTGATTGAAACAAATTTTTATTTTATCTTCATGCTCAACATTCAGTACAAATAAAAAATCACTGTTATTTAATTTTATATCACAATTCAAAAGGAAAATTTGGCACGTTCAAAGAAAATCCCTAACTTAAGAATGATGACCTGACATTCCTAGGTTTTTCCAGGTATGTGAAAATTCCCTAGAGGGTTACCCTTAACCAGGCCTGCCGAAAGAGGAGAAGGGCTCCCATGATTCCATGTGTCTGGCGGTGGTGAAAACCACATGGCCTCGAGTTGACGACAGTAAGGAGTCAGTGACGTTGCTAGGAACAATTTTTCAGGGCGCCTCGCGGTAACAGTACTTTGTTACATTTGTATCGATTTATAAATCGAGAATCTAGAACGAGATTTCTAGATTTCTATTTTGACAACTCAGTGCAGTGATCCGTGATCCGGACTAAGTTCCCTTGCCATAGGGTTAAAGTTAAAGATGATTAAGGTGAAAGGCAAAGGATCAACGCAAGGAGTCCTTTTCCTCTTTCGACAGGCCTGCTTCACCTTTTTTCTTAATCATCCTCAGCTTTATCGTAAGGCAGGGGTAACTAACCTGGATCACGGATCACTGCACTGCTATGTCAAAATAGGGATCTAGATAACTAGTTCTAGATTCTTTGTTTATAAATCAATACAAATGTAAGAAAGTACTTTCACCCCAAGTTGCCCTGAAAAATTCTTCCTAGCAACATCACCGACTTCTCACTGTCATCAACTCTTCCGACGGTCATTGGAGATGGAAGCGGACCTGACACATCCGCGGCTTACAAAAAGTGTTATCTTAATTCCGATAAGGAAAATGTTATATCTGAGAAAAGAGAGGAAAATGTGATATCAGAAGATGCCCCTCTAAAAAGTGGTATCTGGGGATTCTGCTCTAAAAGGCTCGCTCTGGAGGCCCTCATGAAAGGACCTGGAGGCCCTCGTAGGAGACTCTGCAGACCTTCTCGAGAGGCTCTAGGGACCCTCATGGGAGGCTCTGGAGACTCTCCTCAGAATTCCTGACACAGCAGCAGCAAAATCTTTTCATGATCGAGAGAGATGATGAATTTCATTACAAGCGAAGATCATAAAATAGTGCACAAATTATTTATATTTTCCTAAATAACCTTTTCCTCACGGCCAAGAACTGCGAGGTACTTGTTGAGTTCTCGTTCCATGCTTATTCGTTCCCAGTGATCTCTGTCCTCCTATATGTAACCACAAGTGTTTGAATCGTCTCAAATTATTCTCCCTCATTCTCTTCGATCTCGAAGTCTTGGATAATTGAGGAAGTTTTGCCAGGACAATCAGAATCCTGATTTCTCGGTCGCGGTATCTCGATTCTAGATACCTATTCTCGACCAGAGGGACGAGCTTGACGCTTTCCAGAGCCTCGTCGAGAAATGCCAATACCGCGAACTTCCGTACTCGGTACGGATCGAGGATACGCTTCCCTCTTATCTCCCTGTCACCTTCGACGCGGAATTCCGTTCCGGTGCACAACGTCAAGAACGTGTTCACTTTTCTTCTAGCGATCGCTTCTAGGAGCCTGAAATTCGTAAAAGAGTAAAAAAAGGGAAAGAGTAAAGAAACTCCTACGTTGCGTAACTGAAATTGAACCAGAAAAATAAAAGTCATTCCGGTGCGATTGGTGAACGGCGCTTTATAATGGGTTTCAAAGCAAAAATGGAATCTTACGATGGTTTCGTACATATTCAAAATTGGAATAAGAGGATGTTATGAACAGCAGTTTTTGGAACTACTTTTCTCCTTCAGTTGAGAAAGATTTTGTTAAATCTGTATAATAATAAAATAAGCGATGAAAATGGAATGCAAGAGTGAAGAAGTGAAGCTTTTTAAATATTCTATCGGTAGAGGATAATTAAAATTTGATGTTCTTTCACAAATAAATTGAAAAGAGTGTACTGTGAGAACTACTTCAAATCTAGGTGAATTCAAGACAATATATTCAACGGAATTTAAGAAGCTACAAGCTCCTCCAAGCAGAATAAATTAAAGTGAATACAAATGAATTCAATTGAATTAAAAAAAAAATTATATTACTGGATTCAATTCAAGGACAAATAATTTAACTCTAAGGTGTGAATTCCACTGAATTCAAAATGACTTCAAGGAAGACTAAATCCACTAAATTTAAGATGATGTGAATAGGTTCAGAGTAATTGATTCCCTTATTACTCTTCTTTATTTTGTTTATACTATTGTGAACACATATCCTGTCGGTAATATTTTTCTGTTTTTCATCTCTCTAAAATTATTGATGTTTTCGATACCGATGTTGGTACCTCTTCAATTTTCAAAATCCCTGCTGTACTTTCAAGTTTCTCCAGATAAATGTGTAGTTTCTCTCCAATATCGGCAATTTTATTTAGTTCATTGAATTTTTTTCAACAAATTAGTACAAAATGATATTCATATATTTAATTTTTCCAACCGAAAGCGTTTGTAATCTCCGTTTGGACGTTTACGAGACAACGCTTCGATATTCATTCAACATTTCTCCCTCCTTCATTATTCAACATTAAGCTCCGCGAAAATGCATAAGTAGGGCTTAATATTAATGGCACTCAGGGGGAACGACCCGGAATCGCGCGACTTGAAGGTGAACTACTTGTATCTAAACTTTTCGGGCTTGCTGTGGGGTAGGTCGAGAATCGACCTTGTTCATTAAAGTGGTTCAAAAAGTGTGAAGTTTTAAATTTTCAAAATGTTAATGCACCATTGCATTCTTATCGCAAAAAAATATAGCATACTTTTTTTGAAGAATTTTTAATTAATATTTGCAGGTGGCACAAGGCTGCCAAAGTTTAGTATTTGTGAATCGGAAACCAAGCACTTCTGTCCAATTTTTCCTCCTGGGCCCTAATTTTAATCCCACACCTTGATGGCTTTATGGTCTGAGGCCTTCTGAATTTTTATGGCTATACTGAGCCTTCTATTTAGGATTGGTATGATACCAATAAGAACAAGAAAATCTTTTCCCAAACTTCACATAGCTATTATACTAATCCACGAAGAAAATCTCTCCAGGCGGGCCCTTTAGTATACAAAATAATTTGTTTTAGGCATCACTCTACTTCTCATAAGCAATTGTCCTCGATACTGAACAAAGTATACACATAGATCATTTTATGTCTGAACCAAGTGTCTGTAATAGACAAGCCTTTTCATAAGCATAAGCTTATCAATTCATCTCCGTTTCCGTTCATTTTTGGGTCTCTAAAATGACCCAGTAACCTTTTGGTGCCCTTGCGTTGCACACCAAGCCAGTCATTTATATCTCGAGTATAATGATCCTTTCACCAGGATTGCAAGTACCTATAATGTCATTTAACAAGTCCCAGAAGGTATCTTTTACATCCCTACTGTCACCGTCAACTGGAGCGTAGCACGCTATAATGAACAGCCTTCTGAATCCCACTTTCATTCTAACCTATAGTAGTCTAGGAGACACACATTCATTCTTTTTGACATGTTGTCTTCATCTCTCATTCATAATCAGAAGTGTCAATCCTATCCGAGGCTACATTATTATTTGTATTATTCATTGTTAAATGTATACCTCCAAGTAAAACTTGATGCGTGAAATTTATTCCATGAGTATGAGATCATGTCCAAACTAAGCAGCTAAATCATCATAAGATCGTGTATCCATTCATAACGTTAGTCCCGCCAAACTTCGGTTATTCAAAGGAAAGTATGAAAACCAAGCCAGGACCAAATTAGTTATAATCGGTTTGTGTTGTACACTAAGGAGAGCACCAGTCTCCTGCAGTTTGGCCTCTAAAATGAGAAAAGACCATTCATTGCTCCATAAATGTCATAAGAATTCTTATCCGTGAATAAAGAACTAACAAGCTGGGAAGCTTCCCTGAGTTTTCATTTCAGAATATCAATTTTTGAAAAGTCTTACAAATTTTTAAAACCTTCCATACACTTGAGAACTTTCCATAAATCTACGTAAGTTTCCATGAATTTCCGTCGATATGTATAGCTTTCTCAAATTTTTCCGGAAATTTCCGGTAATTTATGAGAAATCATAAATTTCCACTATTTTTTTTCTTCTTTTTTGTGATCCTGTTCTCTTTGAAAGCTATGGACTTGGGAAGTTTATGTTTCACAGTAGACAAAATACTACAAATAAAATACTCATCGTGAACTGTATTATCAATAGAAGAAATTCCCACTACATCTAAATATTCAAAGACGCTGAAAAATATTGGAAAATTTATTTTTTACAGCAGATAAAATTCTACGAATAGTTTTTAATATAAAGTTTTTAATTGTTGTTCTCAGGACAGCTGTTTTCGATATGTCATGAAACAGCTCGCGAATGGACACCAATGTCCGATATTGTTAAAGTGGTTAAGAAGAGAAATAAAAAATGGTGTCTCTTTCCCATGTTAAACTTGCGATAAGCCCATAAGAACTAAAAAAGCTTCGCGCCACCTATAAATATTAATTAACAATTCTTTAAAAAAACTATGCTATCTTCCTAGGTCCTTCGAAAAATCCAAGGCCTAAGTGATAAAACAAGATATTTTCGAAAAAATTCGTATTTATTCTCCATCATAGTTCCCTTCCAGCTAGATACACTCAATCCAACGAGTTTCTGAAAGTTCGATGCCTTTTTCATAGTAGTCGGTGCTCAACTCCTCAAAATAGGCGTCTGCTTCGGCAATGACCTCTTCATTTGGGTAAAATCTCTAGCCAGCCAGCCATCTCTTCAAGATTGAGAACAGAAAGAAGTCGCACGGAGCCAAGTCTGGAGAGAAGGGTGGATGGGGAATCAATTCGAAGCCCAGTTCGTGTATGTTTTGCTATTGCGATTGCGAAGGTGTGATCCGATGCGTTGTCATGATGAAACATCAGCTTTTTGGGCGCGAATCGTGGCCAGTTTTATATCTCGGCTTTTAAACGGTCCAATAATGATGCCAAGTACGTTTCTGCGAATTCCAATCAAATTTCGCCAAACACTGCACTGAAACGTTTTTTCGGTCGCGCTTCTGATGAGGAGTCAGCAATCGCGGCACTCACCTTGCACGCACCTTCTTGACCTCCAGTTCTTCGAGCAAGATGTTACAGGCTCGTTCATATATTTGAGTATAATGATTCTTTCACCAGGATCGCAAGTACCTGTAATGTTATTAAACAAGTCAGTACTTCACAAGAACGATAAGGATTTCATACTAGTGGTGCCATCTGGTCGTCAGGCCCGGGACTTCTTAAACGACCTAATATTTTTGGGATAAGAATGCAATGGTGCATAAACATCTCAAAAACTCGAAACTTGACATTTTTTAGATCACCCTACTGTTAATACTATAATACGAGGCGGAATATTTTCTGGCAGGCAAACCTATGGTAGGATGAATCGGTGTAGGCTACCTTTCAACTGTCCCGCGGGATTCTTTTTCTATTAGAAAAGTTACTATCAAGGAAGAGGAACTCCCATGCGCGAAACGGGGTAAGACAACGAGGATTGGGTAACCGAAGAAGATACTTTCCGCGAGTTTTCTGTAATTGCTATAATATTTTTCGGTATGGTCCCTCCAGACCATGTCGCATGTCATATATAATTCATAAGGAATTCTATTATTTTTCGTATTTCATTATTTTCGAGAAAACTTGCTACGTTATTGGGGTTACCCTTTAAATTATTGTTAGAGTAGTAAGAGAGGGTCTATTAATTACATAAGGATTTCATAGAAAAGACTTACCTGAAGTTGTTCCTAATAGTTCTTAAGATTTTTCTACGTTCGCTCTTCAAAAGTTCTTGGATTTTTGATTATTCAATTTTGTACCAAAACTTTAACCAAATTTAGTCTGCTCCTATTTATCAAAAAAAGCTCTGCGTTAAATTATTTGAAAGTTCTACGTAATATCATATATGAAGTCATGATTATTTATCGAAAAATGAATATTATTGCATTTCATTAAGCAATAGTGTTTTTTCCTTTTATTTGAGAAAATTTGTTTTCTGCTTAAAAATGGGGGGGGGGGGTAAACAAATGGTATGCATTTTTGGGAGGGGGAATCTTACTCTTGATTACATGGGAGTGGGTGCGGGGATCAAAAGGGACCTCAAAAGGACTCACGTAATATTAAGAACCCCTTTCCTCCTTCTAATTATTATTTTTGTTTGTTAAATATGCTAATTAAAGCCAGTTTCAGCTGTGAAAATTGCTTTTCACACTATCATACACAACCTTCTCAAATCCTGTGAATTCTTTTGAAAATTTTGTGAATCCCTTAAAATCCTTCAAAAACTGCGGAAACCCCTTTAAATTCTTTGAAATTCCTTGAAATCTTTTGAACTCCTTAAAATCACTTGAAATCTACAAAATCCCATAAAAAATCCTCATGATCCGTTAAATTCCTTGAAATCTCTTAAAATCTCCAAAAATCGGTTGAAATCCTTGAAATTCTATGAAATATTTCGAAATATTATGGAATCACTTGAGATTCTTGAACTCTCTTTAAAATTAATTGAAACCTTTTAAATTCGCTGGAATCTTTCCCTTCAAAAACTGCTGAAATCCCTTCAAATTCTTTGAGATTCCTTGAAATCTTTTAAAATCCATTGAAATTCTTTATATTCACTTAAAAACGCTCAAAATCCTTGAAATTCGATGAAATATTTGGAAATATTAATTGATCACTCAAAACTTTTGAAATTTTCTATAAAATTAATTGCAATTATTGAAATCCGTGAGAATCTTGACGACAATCTTGAAACCCGTTAAAATATTGTATAATACATGAAAATCTTTTGATTGCCATTAAATTTCCTCGAAGTCGTTTGAAATTCTTTTTAATATCAAATATAAATTGCAATTATTCAATAACAGCCTTTTTTGATATTTTACACCTTCATTTAAAATGAAAATTATAATTGAAATTTTAATTTCAATTTGAAATCGTACAGAAATTGTTCTGGAATTTTTAATATTTGAATTTAAAAATATTTACTTACGAACATTTTTAGTTTAAAACCGTTCATAAAACTATAACATTTCTAAAATTGCTTAAATTATGAAATTTCACTGTTACGTTATTGAAGTTTGAACTTCTTTAATTTAGTATTGTTTAAAGGCTATCATTTCACAACCCTTGTACAATTTTGAACCACTTGAATTTAAAAAGTGCTTTCAATTGTAAATTATAGAATCTTATATATTTTATTTTGGAATTCTGTTCAATTTCTCAGGGTTCAAAATTAGGAACATTCGACTAAGAATATTTCTAATTTCGAATTGCTTGTTTTTAAATTTGCTTATTTTCAAATGCTTCCATTAATGAAATGATTATCATATTCCATCCTCCAAAATTTGTGAATATACTATGGTATCTCTTGAAATTCTTCAAAATCCTTTAAAATCCCCTGGCTTCTTTTAAAACATTTTGAAATTTCAAAACCTTGACCTTCTTTTTGTAAACATTTTCCACTTTCACCATTGACACATGTCAGAAAAAAGTAGTGTTGCCGTCGAACAAGAAATGGCGAGCATCAAGACAAGACAATACGCGACATACAGTCGCTTCAAATTTCTCGTCTTGAATATGGCTCGAAATCGTCGAGGCTTTGAAAATATCGAGGCCTCGAAAATCAAGGCCTTGTTTTTGGCTCGTCTCGAAGGCTTGAGTTTCCAGTAGCAGATGTGCTAACGCCTACTATTCAATGAAAATCCCGTACACAGATGACGTAAGGTGTTTTTCCGAAATTTTTAACCCCCCCTCACTTCATGTAAGATACCATAAGATTTCCTCTGACCCCCCCCCCCTCCAAGAGAAAAAAATCTTAATGAGATTCTAT
>JAUMHM010000088.1:12826781-12839128 GCA_032362435.1 Melikaiella ostensackeni
CGCAGCATCTGCACCACACGCGCGGTGGCGCTGCTCTACTACTGCTAGTGCAACCGCTTACCTAAACTTTTTTCCGTACGGCATTGGGGGGCTCGCTGGCGAGCGAGAAGGATCTAGGGTGATCTTGAGGCAGGCCAAGGAGTTTACTCCTGCAGCCGAGTTTTGATCTACCCTAGTTTACCGTATAGGCGAACAGGCTAGAGAGTCTACTCTCGAAACTTAGTACGTAACCTATCAAGAAATTCGTATTCTAAGAGTACTAAAATTGATGAACACTTCGCGAGTTTTTGCTTTTCAATAGGAATAAAATGAATGATCTTTTTTAAGAACTGAGATGCAAGAAACTCAACTAGTTTTAGAGAATCTGAAAGAGAAATCAAGAGAGCGAATGAGACTTAGATCGGATTCCGTAGAACTCGAGCACTCTGACAAACAGAGTATTGAAATAGAGATATCATTGCGTGATTTTTAGCAAGTATAAAAGTATATATTATATAGAAAAATAAGGCCGGAAAATATGAAATACATTTGATCGCGAATAACAAATAGAAAGATAGTGAGACATACGTTTCATAGTCGTAGATAGAAATATAGCGAGTACTGAAATTATCTTGTGCGGAATTTAGAAAATCTTTGAATATTAGAAAGAGTATCTTGATTGAGTTTTATTTCTACATTATTTTATTGATGAAATAAATCACTGAATTTATATTTTTGAAAATACTAGAATCTCTATTTCTTCTGCCAAATCGATCCTGTATGATTCTACATTGGAAAATTAATTAAAGAAAAGCAAGTAGCTTTCAACCTCTAGTTAGAAATCAAGGTAAGACATGGAAATATTTTATTTTTTCAGCAAATGATATTTTGGATCGAGGATATTGAAAATCGTCAGACAACTACGAGCAATTTGACGCGTGGTTTGATTTTCTGTGATAAATTCTGGTAAATTTCTTGTGGAAAATTGTGAATGCAATGGCCTTTGTTCCTGAATATGGCAACTGAGATTTTTCGATATACTCTCTAAATTCATTACATCGAATTTTGTCCTACATACTAGTCAACATACTGTCACTCAAACATGAAGCGACGATTCACGCTCATAGAGTGAAAATACACTCTAGTAATATTTGACTCTGAAATGCGTGCCAGATTTCACTCTGAAAAATGAGTTGACTTTCACTTCAAGAAGAGTAAATTTTACTTTATTGGAGTGATGTTTCACTCTGAAGGAGTGAAAAATCACTCTTAGTTTAAGTGACGGTGTTTTGACTCTATCCGGGGTGAAAATTCACTCAAATAAAAATTTGGAGAGTACTCGAGGAAATACTTTGTTCAAGACAAATTAGTGTTCACAATTATTATCAAAATATCCGAAAAATAGTATGTTGACTACGAAAATGCTATATTACTGAATGGATAGATATGACATCGATCATGTTTGGAATTTGTTTCATTTTATAAATTTGCCTCAAGAAAATTGATATGAACAATGGTTGACAAAAGAAAACTATCTGATGTAGCCTCAAAAATCAAGTCAAGTCCCGTAAAACATCTCCAAATCTGTAATATCTTCAAAATTTCTTGAAAAATGGGGAAATCTTTGAAAATTTCTGAAAACCCATACAATCTTATAAAATCTGATAAAGTCCCTCAAAATCTTTAGAGTCCGTTAAAATGAACTTAAATGTATCAAAAACCCTTGATTTTTCAAAAAATTCTATTAATCCCTCAAATATTATGAAATTCCTTGAAATCCCTTAAAATTGAGTAAATGCCTTAAAAATTCCTTTAAATCTTTGAAATCATACGAATTCATTTGAAATTCCTCAGATATTTTTGAATGTCCTAAAATTTTCTACGATCCTAAGAAATTGTTCGAAATCTCATGAAATCTCTGGAAGTCTCTCAACATTTCTTTCCATCTCATTTACTTCCTAAAGTTCTCTAGCAATTCCTTGAAATTTTCTAAAATCCCTTGAAATTTTTCCTATCCCTTGAAATTTCTTAGGATCTTGTTAAATACTCTGAAGTCATTCAAATCCTTTAAAATCCAGTGAAAGTTTGTTAAGTCTCCAAAGATCGATTATTCCTCAAGATATTGCAATTTTTATTTTAAAAAATCGGATTTTTTAGTAATTTACTCGACCTAGAGCCTATGCAATTCAACTGACGGGTCGAAAAAGTTCAATATGAGTCGAATAGACGAAATTCCAGTGCTACTATTTATGAAATTCTGACTTATCGACTATTTCTGAAGACATTGCAGTTTTTATTTTGAAAAACGTGATTTTTTAATAATTTATTCGACTTGGAGCCTACACAATTCAAGTGACAGATCAGAAAATTTCAACATAAGTCGAATAGACGACATTCCAGTGCTTTTAATTATGAAATTCTGATTTATCGATTATTTCTCAAGACACTGCAATTTTATTTTAGAAAATGTTATTTTTTTAGTTACTTACTCAAACTGAAGCCTACACAATTCAACTGGCAGGTCAAAAATTTTTAACATAAGTCGAATAAACCAAATTCCAGTGCTTCTTCTTATGGAATTCTGATTCATCGATTATTTCACAAGACATTGCAGTTTTCATTTCGCAAAATGTGATTTTTCAGTCATTTATTCAACCTGGAGCCTAAACAATTCAATTGACATGTCAAAAAATTTCAACATGAGTCGAATAGACGAAATCCAGTGGTATTTCTTATGAAATTCTGATTCATCGATTATTTCTCAAGACATTGCAGTTTATATTTTAAAAATGTGATTTTTTAGTAATCTATTCGAACTAGAGCCTACACAATTCAACTGACAGATCAAAAATTTTAAGATAAGTCCAATAGACGAGATTCCAGTGCTATTAATTATGAAATTCGAATTGATCGATTATTTCTGAAGACATTGCAGTTTTTGTTTTGAAAAATGTGATTTTTGTAGTAACTAAGTCGACCTGGAGCCTACAAAATTCAACCAACAGGTCAAAAAATTTCACCACAAGTCGAATAGACGAAATTCCAGTGCTAATTTTCATGAAATTCTAATTCATCGATTATTTCTCAAGATATTGCAGATTTTGTTTTGAAAAATGTGATTTTTGTACTAATTTATTCGACCTGGAGCCCACACAATTCAACTGACAGGTCAAAGAGTTTCAACATGAGTCGAATAGACGAGATTCTAGTGCTATAAATTATGAAATTCGGATTTATCGATTATTTCTCAAGACATTGCAGTTTTTTTTTTGAAAGATGGGATTTTTGTAGTAATTAAGTCGACCTAGAGCCTACAAAATTCAACAAACAGGTCAAAAAATTCCAGCATAAGTCGAATAGATGAAATTCCAGTGCTATTTCTTTATGAAATTCTGATTCATCGATTATTTCTCAAGATATTGCAAATTTTGTTTTGAAAAATGTGATTCTTGTAGTAATTTATTCGACCTGGAGCCCACACAATTCAACTAACAGGTCAAAGAATTTCAACATGAGTCGAATAGACGAGATTCTAGTGCTATAAATTATGAAATTCGGATTTATCGATTATTTCTCAATACATTGCAGTATTTATTCTAAAAAATGTGATTTTTGTAGTAATTTAGTCGACTTGGAGCCTACAAAATTCAACTAGCAGGTCAAAAAATTTCAGCATAAGTCGAATAGAGGAAATTCCAGTTCTACTTTTTTATGAAATTCTGATTCCTCGATTATTTCTCAAGATATTGCAGATTTTGTTTTGAAAAATGTGATTTTTGTAGTGATTTATTCGACCTGGAACCCACACAATTCAACTGACAGGTCAAAGAATTTCAACATGAGTCGAATAGACGAGATTCTAGTGCTACAAATTATGAAATTCGGATTCATCGATTATTTCTCAAGACATTGCAGTTTTTATTTGAAAAAATGTGATTATTTTAGTAACTTAGTCGACCTGTAGCCTATAGTATTCAACTGACAGGTCAAAAAATTTCAACGTAAGTCGAATAGATGAAATTCCATTGCTATTACTTATGAATTCTGATTTATTGATCATTTTTCAAAACATCGCAGATTTCATTTGAAAAAATGTGATTTTTTTAGTAACTTAGTCGACCTGTAGCTTCTAGTATTCAACTGACAGGTCGAAAAATTTCAATATAAGTCGAATAGAAGATATTCCTGTGCTATTTCTTATGAAATCCTGATTCATCGATTATTTCTCGAGACATTGCAGATTTCATTTTAAAAAATGTGATTTTTCGTAGTAGTTTAGTCGACCTGGCGCCTACAAAATTCAACTGACAAATCAAAAAATTTCAACATAAGTCGAATCTAGACGAGATTCTTCTGCTATGTTTTATCAAATTCTGATTCATCGTTTGTTTCTCAAGACATCGCAGTTTTCATTTTAAGAAATGTGATTCTTCAAGTAATTTAGTCGACCAGGAGCCTGCACAATTGAACTGACAGGTCAAAAAATGCCAAAATAAGTCGAATAAACGAAATTCCAGTGCTATTTCTTATGAAATTCTGATTCATCGATTATTTCTCAAGATTTTACACTTTCAATGGAAAAAATTAGATTTTTTTTGTATTTTAGTAAACTTGTAGCCTAAAATGTTGAAGCAGTTGGTAAAGAAATTGAACATTTCTGTTGACATTTGTGTATCAGATGGAATTCTTGGGAGATTTTTATTCAAATTTCGGTTGATCGATTATTTCTCAAGATTTTGCACTTTTTGGGGAAAAAATGTCCATTTTCTAGTATTTCAGTGAATATGAAGCCTACTCTTTTGAAACATTTGCTATCCGAGAATCCTTAGAAAAAAACCTATCAATTTAACTGATTATATACACTACCGTCAGAAATTGTCCACACGACTAGAGCTAGCAGTACTAAAAATCACTGATGACTTTCAAGCACGATAACTCAGTCGGGAAAAAAGCTATACTTTTTAAATAAATACGGTAGAAAATTTTATGAAATTTCACGTTGAGCGACTTCTGGTAGAGATATGTCTGACTTTTTGAAGAGGATATATCACGTGAGAATTTGGAAAAAAAATTCTTGAATTTTTTACCTCGACTTCAACTTGTATCATGACCTAGGAAAGTTACAGAAAAAATCTAAAATTCACAGAGCTGAATCTTTAAAATCTTATCTCCAATTTGAGCTCATAGAACTTGAAAAATCTTCATGTGTTCACGTGATATGTCTAAAAATGCCCAAGCGTGTCTGCGTCGAGTTTCAGTCCGTCCGACAGCGGTGTTTGCCGACTGAAACTTGACCCAGACACGTTTGGACAATTTTAGTCATATCTCGAAAACCCGTGAAAATTTCTAATTTTCCTGTGTTGAAATTGAAGACAAGATTTCAAAGATTGCGCTCTGTAAATTTTAGATTTTTTCTATAACTTTCCTGGGCCATGATACGAGTTGACTTCGAGGTACAAATTTTGAGAAATTCTTGAATTTTTTTAAAAAACGTTTTCAAATTAATGAAATTTAAGAGTTCAATTTCTTCTGAAATTACTTGGAAGATTTTTATTTCACAAACTATGTTGACTCTACTGATGACTTTTTTACTTGGCGAAGTTTTATTCATCGTAAATGTTTTTGGTGAGATAATACTCGTTGATATCATTTTTATATTTCTGATAGGGATATACTAGTACTTCACTTTCCCAAAATTGTCATTTATTTTAGTAGCCCAAGTCAGAGGTCCACTTCCCACACACATTTTTTTTCCTTTTGTTTTCTTCATCTTCATTTTTTTGTTTGATTATAATATGCAAATGGGGAAAGGTAGTGAGAAGCCTTCATAAGCAAACCGACAATAACCCTGAAGGCTCCCTAGTCAAATACTAACCCTAATTTGTTCCAGTCCTGGAACAGTAGTTTTTGTCTCAAGTCTCTCAGTAATCCTAAATCACATAGACTTTTAACCCGATGACTTTCCCTACGGGAAATCGCAAGTCTGAGTAGTACCATCCACAAAGAAAAATTTTCTGTATTAGAGTTTGTTGTCAGATCAGTTTGCACACTCAGGAACAAAACACTAACTTTTTAAACTACCCCTAGATGCAAAATAAAAAATTATAACTTGGTTCCTTGTTGTTTTAAAAGTCAAATAAGTCCATACTAAGAAGATATCAATTCTCAAAAGAAATAACACTACCGACGGATGGTATCGGAACACTAACCGGCTGACGTATCAAAAATGAGCTTTGTCTTTGAAAGAAGATAGAACAGTCCAGGATATAAATAAAAATATATAAAAAAAACCGTTGGGGAGCTTATTAAAGTCTGCGTTCAATGAGCCCTAGTTGAAGCAATTTGACGTTGTGGGTATTTGATTATCATGTGAGAAAGATAAAAATGAAATGCCGATTCCTAATGAATTTCGTACCGACTTTGAACCCGTGAAGATTTTTTAATATCCAATGGGTCAAGTGAAAGATGAAATTCTAAAAATTATTCTTTTTTTGAAAATCGAATTAATAAATTCATTTTTCTAGCTCCTGCCAAGAACTGATTTTGAAGCACCAAATTCCTTAAAAATCGGAATTTCATTTTTGTCTTTCTCACGTGATAATTCAATACTCACCAGGTCAAACTGCTTCAAAATAGGACTTATTGAACGCAGAATTCAATAATCTTTTCAATGGTCTTTTGAAGAAAATTTTATCTTTATTTTGAACAGCGCTATCACCTTTCAAAGTCAAAGCTATTTTCATAATAGGTCAGCCGGTTGATAATCCGATACAATCCGTCAGTAGTGTCACACTCCGAAAAAGCCGTAATTTAAATATTCTTACCTCCTGATGACGTGGGAAGTAAGAAAAGTCACAGGTTTTGCTAAATTTAGAGCTGCGAGCTGTCATTTGTGTAATTTCTTGTGAAATAGATTCTTTTCCAACTAATTCTGCGAAATTGTTGGTAAAAACATGTTATGTAATGCCATGGTACAAAAGGCAGATGTTCCTCATTTTCGCATGTACTTGAGAGTCCTTCCATTCTGCATGAAATAATTTCAATAGAGTTCAATGAAATTAAAATAAGCAAAGTATAACCAGAGCTGGCACAGAATAATTTACTTAAAAGAGTAAAAAAAATTGACTTATTTAATCAGAAAAAGTGACTAATTTATTACCCAAATAATGCGACAAATGTTCTTTTGGATTCAAAAGAATGCAAAATATTTCCATAAAACTTATCGGAATTTCAGGTGAGGTTTAACGAATTCAGGATAAATTCATAGTAATTCAGAGTGAATTCGAAACAATTCAAATTGAAATCAAAAAAGAATTCTGAGTAGATTCAAAAGAATTCAAATAAGTTGAAAACCTTTTTTTTTAATCTAAAATATTCCATTGATTTCAGTAAAATTGGAATGAATAAAGAAAACTCTGGGGGATTCAAGAGACTGATGAAATTTAAATAATTTGAGTGAATTGAAGAAAATGATAAAGTCAAGTAATTTCCATTGAATTCAATCAAATGAAAGGAAACAGAATCCAGGTCAAATTCAAGAGGATTCAAGTAAAATGAAAAAAAAATTGAAACAATTTAAAAAACATTGAACTAAAAAAAAATGAGTAAATTTATATAGAAATTAGGATTTCGATGGAATTCATGGAAATTGAAGGTGATTTTTTAAAAAATTCAAGTGAATTGAGAACAATTCAAAAATATTTTAAAAAATTCAATGAACTCGTTGAATCTTGTATGAATTTGGAAAAAATCAAGGGAATTCATAAGCATTGGATGCAATACCTCAGTATTGAAGGTGAGTCTAAGAGACTTCGCGGGTAATTAAAAAAAGACACTAAAGAAATAATTTTAAAAATCCAAAAGAATTTGAAGAATTCGGAGTCCAGGTCAAATTTAACAGAATTGAAGTAAATTGGAAAAAAATTAAAAACCAATAAATTGAAAAAAAATAAGTGAACTTGGAGAAATTATACAGAAATGAGGAGTTTGATGAAATTTATAAAAATTGAAGGCGATTTTATTTTTGAAATTTAAGAGAAGTGAAAATGATTTAAAAATGTTTTTAAAAATTCATTGAGTTTATTACATTTTGTGTGAATTTAGAAAATTTCAAGGCAATTCAAAAGAATTGGATGCAATACATAAGTATTGAAGGTGAGTATGAAGAACTTCACGGGTAATTGAAAAGAGAAACGAAAGAAATAATTTGAAAAATCCAAAAGAATTCGAAGAATTCGGAGTCCAGGTCAAATTTAACAGAATTTAAGTAAATTGGAAAATAAATTAAAGACCAATGAATTTAAAAAAAAGTGAACTTGGAGAAATTATACAGAAATGAGGAGTTTGATAAAATTTATAAAAATTGAAGGCGATTTTATTTTAGAAATTTAAGTGAAGTGAAAATGATTTAAAAATGTTTTTAAAAATTCATTGAGTTTATTAAATTTTGTGTGGATTTAGAAAATTTCAAGGCAATTCAAAAGAATTGGATGCAATACTTATGAACTGAAGGTGAGCCTGAATAACTTCACGAGTAATTGAAAAGAGAAACTAAAGAAATAACTTAAAAAATCCAAATGAATTTGAAGAATTCGAGGTCCAGGTCAAATTTAACAGAATTTAAGTAAATTGGAAAAAAATAAAAAACCAATAAATTAAAAAAGATTAAGTAAGTTCAGAGAAGTTGAGTAGAAATGAGGGATTCACTGAAATTCATAACAATTGAAGGCAAATTTTTTAGTGATTCATGTGAAGTGAAAACAATTCGAAAACATTTCTAAAAATTCATAGAATTCACTAAATTTTGTATGAATTTAGAAAATTCCAAGAGAATTCATAAGAATTGGATGCAATGCCTAGTCTTGAAGGTGAGAACTGAAGGTGAACCTAGGTGAAGAAACTAAAGAAATAATTTTTAAAATACAAAAGAATTTGAGAAGTTCAGAACCCAGGTCAAATTCAACAGGATTTAAGTAAATTGGAAGCAAAAACTCAAAAAATAAAATAAAAAACAACAAATTTAAAAAAATTGACTAAATTAAGAGGAACCAAATAGAAATGAGTCATTGGATGAAATTCTTGAAAGTTGAAGGTGATTTTTCAAAAAACTCAAGTGAATTGAAAACAATTCAAAAATATTTTTAAAAAATCATCGAGTTCATCGAATTTTGTGTGAATTTAGAAAATTTCAAGAGAATTCATAAGAATTGGATGCAATACTTACGTCTTGAATGTGAGCTTAAAAGACCTCACAAGTAATTGAGAGAAGAAACTAAAGAAATAATTTTTAAAATCCAAAAGAATTTGAAGAATTCAGAATCCAGGTCAAATCAACAGAATCAAAGT
Organism: Melikaiella ostensackeni; assembly: GCA_032362435.1. Taxonomy (NCBI): domain Eukaryota; kingdom Metazoa; phylum Arthropoda; class Insecta; order Hymenoptera; family Cynipidae; genus Melikaiella; species Melikaiella ostensackeni. The sequence goes on from JAUMHM010000088.1 coordinate 12,836,106, forward strand.
GAATTGAAACAAACTAAAAAAAAAACACTTCATTTTGAAAAAGAATGTGTAAACTTAGAGAAATTGAATAGAAATGAGGAATGCGATGAAATTCATAAAAATTGAAGATGAATTTTTTAAAAATTCAAGTGAATTGAAAACAATGCAATACCTCAGTATTGAATATGAGTCTAAAAGACTTCGCGGGTAATTGAAAAAAAACTAGGGAAATGATTTCAAAAATCCAAAAGAATTTGGACAATTCAGAATCCTGGTCAAATTCAACAGAATTTAAGTGAATTGCACAAGAAAAATTGAAAACCAATAAATTTTTAAAAATTGAGTAAACTCAGAGAAATTATACAGAAATGAGGAATTTCATGAAATTCATGAAAATTGAAGGCGATTTTTCTTTAAATTCAAGTGAAGTGGAAACAATTTGAAAATATTTTTAAAAATTCATTGAGTTCATTAAACTTTGTGTGAATGTAGAAAATTTCAAGGGAATTCATAAGAATTGAGTCAAATTCAAAAGAATTCAAGTAAATTGAAAAAACTCCAAAAATAAAAAAGAAACCAATGAATTTAAAAAAAAATGGAGTAAATTTAGAGAAATTTGATGGAATTCTTAAAAAGTGAATTTTTTAAAAATTCAAGTGAATTGAAAACAATTAAAAAATATTTTAAATAATTTATTGAATCCATTAAATTTTGTGTGAATGTAGACAATTCCAAGAGACTTCATAAGAATTGGTTGCAATACCTATGTATTGAAGGTGAGTTTGAAAGATTTCACGGGTAATTGAGAGAAGAAACTAAAGAAATAATTTTAAAAATCCAAAAGAAATAAAGAAATCCAGAAGAATTTGAAGAATTGAGGATAAAATGAGAATTCAGAGTTAATTTCAAATTGATTCAAATGAATTTGAAAAATCGAAAATATTTCATTCAGTTCAGTAAAATTGAAGTGAATTTAGAAGAAATCAAAAGAATTTGACGAAATTCATATGGATTCAAGGTTAATATAAAAGGATACAGGACGAATTAAAAATAATTAAAATAAATTAAACAAATTTCTTTAAACGTAGAGAAATTCTATTAAATTCAGATCAATGGGAGTGAATGGAATTAGCGATTTTAAGGAACTTATGGGCAATAAGAGCGCGACGAAATTCATGAAATTCCAAGGTGAAGTCTTGAAAAATTCAAGTAAACTGGAATCAATTTGAAAACGATCAGAAATTAATTGAATTCTTTAAATTAGAAGTGAACTCAAAAATGTTCAAGGGAATTCAAAAGAGTTTCATAAATTAAATACGATAAATTAATACGAATTCAGAGTGAATACCAAATGAATTCAAATGAATTGAAAAAATTCAACAAATCCAGAATATTCCACTGGTTTTAGTAGAATTGCAGTGAATTGAGAAGAATTCAAGGGAATTCGGTAAAATTCTCAGAAATCTGAGATGAATCAGAAATACTTCAGGATAAATGAAAAAATATTCAAGAAAATTCATAGGAATTCAAAAAAAATTCAAGAAAATTCATTTCATTTACGCTCCTGACGGATAGTATCAGACCACTAAACACGTGGCCTATTAAAAATTAGCCTTGACTTTGAAAGGTGATAGTGCCATCCAGAATATAGATAAAAATATTTTTTTAAACCGTTGGTTATTATTAATAACCGTTATTTATGGATAGAAGAGTGTCTAGAGTAATATTTTCATTTGAAAATGTGACCATCGTGACTTTATCTCAAAGAAGTGACTAAAAAATGACTAAAAAGTGATTTAAGAAGAAAATTTGACTAAAAGTGACTTGAATGACTGTGTGGCAGCCCTGAGTGTAACAGAAAAAAATACTATGAAGAACAAAAAATAAAATGTCTGTTGATGACTATGTAGATAGAATACTTATGTCTACCGACAATTTTTATCAAAATAGATCATATGTTACGAGTTCTTCTTCATAATCTACGTTCTCTTTCCACATTTGATAACATAACGAGAGCCACCAATTAACTGTTATTAAAATGAATATGACGTTCGCGATAACCTCAATTGAATAATTTTGCATTTGGACTGTGGTCCGACACTATCCCTCACTAGTGTAGTTGAAATTTGCTTGATGATAAAACGATAAAAGCCAAACTGTCGCCTTTATGCGATTTTTCAAGCGACAAAATAAATTCCGGATAATCCGCTAAGCAAGATAACCAGAAGCAATGAAGTTTCCTCCATAAGTATCTCGTCGCTAGTAAATCTTTTCGCTTGCGAGGTGGCAGAGACAAAAAGATTACCGGATGGTGCACTCCGCAAGGAATACTAATTTTTCCCCGCGAGGCACGGAAGCTAGAGCTCTCGAGCGTGGGTACGGTTTACAAAGGCGCGCGGTAAAAGGCTAGGCGCATGAGGGTTGACAAGGCGAAAGAAAGTGAGGGTCAAAGCTTAAATGGGTGCTTGTCTATTCGAGGATCTTAAACGGGCGAGTAAGTGCAGAAAGGCTTCCAAGGGCTCCACCGTCAGTCCTCCAACTAGAGTCAAGTGCTAAGCAGACGCTCTGCACAGTCCATCACCCTTATTATATGCACCTTCTTTATACAGCCCTGACTAGAGAATTGCTTTAATCTTTAATTAGGATCTCCGCAATCGCTGGAAAGCGTCTGGCACTTACGAGCAGTAACTGCATCAGTAGGTCAGACATATCGGCCAAATGCGTGGCTGTGGATCTCTCCGTATGGAGAGGGCTTCGGAGGCACACATAGGCTTACAAGGGGACGCAACAGAATTACCTAAGCTTTAGGAGATCTTTCGGTCTCAACCCTAGCAATGCTGATAATAATAATAATGAAATTAATTAGGATATTAGTCTCTTAAAGGAGAAAATCTAGGGAGCTGATCAACTTCAGTTTTTATCGTAGCTACAGAGTTGCTATCTTTTCGGATATAACTCAGAAAATCCTATCGTTATATTTATCGTTGTAAGGCGCCATCCATGAGCTACGTTACCAATTTTGGGTGATGTTTTGGGGGGGGGGG
>JAUMHM010000088.1:12847265-12866703 GCA_032362435.1 Melikaiella ostensackeni
AAAAAATAGTGAAAAAAATCCTGAACGCAGATGTGACCTTGAAAATCGAGATTTCAAAGTCAAATGATTCATTTATTCATTTATTTGTTGCTATTTTAGCGTCAAAGTTGATACATCCATGTTTTTATGTGCCTAGTACTAAAAAAATAGTGAAAAAAATCTTGACATCATTTTTGACCTAAGAATGACGATCTATTTTCTACCAAAAGCGCAATGAACTCTAGCTACATCCGTGAAGATGTACAATAGCTTCTCCAGTTCCTCTTATCTAAAATAAAGGTGAACGATGCCTTCTTAAGAGAGAGTTAAAAAAAACTAGTAGCTCTATCAAATTTTGCAGAATAAATACTTAGACTTTCGCTCTTAGCGTGACCCAGAACCAACGACGTGGAGGTGGCGAAAAAAATGATCCCTTCGGGGTCTGAATTTTCGTGAGTCCCCTTGCCTCTCACGTTGGGGTGCTCGATTTTTGTGAGTACCCTTGCCTCTCACGTTGGAGTGCTTGATTTTGGTGAGTCCCCTTGCCTCTCACGTTGGGGTGCTCCATTTTGGTGTGTCCCCTCGCTTCTCACGGTGGAGTGCTTGATTTTGGTGAGTCTCTTTGCCTCTCACGTTGGGGTGCTCGATTTTTGTGAGTACCCTTGCCTCTCACATTGGAGTGCTTGATTCTGGTGAGTCCCCCTGCCTCTCACTTTGGGGTGCTCGATTTTGGTGAGTCCCCTTGCCTCTCACGTTGGAGTGCTCGATTTTTGTGAGTCCCCTTGCCTCTCACATTGGAGTGCTTGATTTTGGTGAGTCCCCTTGCCTTTCACGTTGGGGTGCTCGATTTTGGTGAGTCCCCTCGCCTCTCACGTTAGGGTGCTCGATTTTGATGAGTCCCCTTGTCTTTCACGTTGGGGTGCTTGATTTTGGTGAGTCTTGTTTATAAAGCGCGTGTATCGAAACATAAATAGTCAGGGCCACCTGAACCGTTTCCGTAATATTGCGCAATATACCTGACTGAGTAGTAGTGCACTGCGTCCCTTCAGAGGCGGAGTCGCAACCGTCTCTCTCCCTGCCCCCTGAGAAACTCTCAAAGACTTAGAAGAAAAAATCCACATTTCCTAACAACCGAAATCGCGTGAGATTTTCTTATTATAATTTCGAGCTCAGAAATCAATTTGCAATGAAGGGGGAAAATATTCTATCAAAGAAAATCGTTGAATTTATTTCAAGTGTTGTTAGGAAATGTAGGGTTCCTTGTTTGAAACTTTAAGAGATGTTAAGTCAAGTCTTCAAATAAATCCAACGACTTTTCTTGCTCGATATTTCTCACATTTGTTGTAAAGAGATTTTCAACCTCACCAGTGTAATAAAAAATTTTCCGTGATTTTGGTTAATAGCAAACAACGGTTCTCTCGTTTGAGTGTTTATGAAATGTTTAAACAACTCCCAAACATCCTCTATACAGAAAATCGTGAATCTGTCAAGTTCATAAGTATAAATTTTTTGTCTCAGGTAATTTTTCCAGTAAAAACTGTCCATTTTCTTGACAATTTTAATCCAAATTATTGATCTGCAGCTTCTGAAATACAAAATGAATTATTATTAGAAATTTAGAAAAAGGTCTGGTAAGAAACCCCTATGAATTCGGCCAGGTGTTCGTCCGTCGTATAAAAATGGGGTAGTGAGAGCAATGAAGGGGAAGTGCGGGGTGGGGAATGATGGTGAATGAGGGAAAGTGAGGGGAAATGAGGGGAAGTGACAGGTGGAGGATGATGGAAGCTGTGGGAAAGTGAGGAAAAGTAAGAGGTGGGGGAGCGAAAATGAGGCAAAGTGTGGGGTAGTAAGGGGAAATGAGAGGAAGTGTGGGGAAGTAAGAGAAATGTAAGATGATTGGGAGAAGGCTAGAAAGGAAAGTAAGGGTAGTGGAAGAGGGAACGAGGGTAAGTGCAGGGAGGGTTAAGGAGAGGGGGATTTGAACGACCTTATTAACGACTTAATAGTCTACGAAACCTTTTTTGTAGGCATCCGTGACCTACTTTTTCTAATTTTTTTAAAATTTCTACTATAAAATTCTTCCCAAAATGTTATACAGTAATGCGAATAACTTCTGTGATAACAAACAGAACTGAAACCACATCGAAGCAGATTCACGGTACAATCAAAATCAGTTGAGCAATTTCGAGCAGAATGATAATTTCTTCAATAGCCGGAGTGGCCGGGGGTTGAGGAGAATGTCGCCTTGCATATATATGAATATTTCCAACATTCATTGCAGACGGTTAATGGGTAACTCCATTTTCGGGGGCTCTCGAGACTAACTTAGTTTTCCGTGTGGCGATTGCACTCGACTATAGGTAGTTACGGTTTGTTTGCGGTCGATGTTGCGGTTACTGCGAGAGAATGGCCGTATTGATGGTGAAGTAGAAAGGAATTGAAATGAGTAAATGAGAGTGCATTTAGCCCTCTCCCCACCCCTCACGCACTAACTCCTCACGCACTAACCCTTATCCTGGACACTTTTCAAACAAGTTTCGAATTTTGATTTCCAGAGTACATATTCTTAGAAAAAACATATTTAAAAAACTCCTAATGATGATTTATTTTGAATGATTCTTTTCGTAGAAAACATATTGATATCTTTCTGGACAACTTTCCCGCTGGGAGTTTTTTGTTGCTTAAAATTTGCTCGACTGCCCATGAGTTTGAAGGTATGAATGCTGACTTAACTTATATCTTATTATCATAACTTATTATAACTTATAACTTTTGTCTTAACGAAAATATCAATTAGTTATTCACTATATCAGTCTTAGAACATCATAAAGAATATTGCCTGTGAATTTCATTCAAAAATTCCAAAAATTGACTGAATTGTAGCGAGTTGAAATAAACAAAAAAAAATTTTTTTCTAAAAAACGGTTTTTCTGGACTTACACAGATAATGGCAAAACTACCATTTTTTTATTTCAAAAAAAAAGATGCGCACTTAAGTTTCCTATAAGAATATGTACTTCGGAAATCAAAATTCGAAACATGTTTAAAAAGTTTCTAGGGGATAACGCCGTACAGAGAGAAAAATTTATAGGCGGTTATAGAATCTGGCACTGGACACTTTTCAAACAAGTTTCAAGCTACAAAATACTTCCTTCGTGAAAGTTGTTTGGAAAATTATGAATATGTTTTCTACGGAAAAAATTGTTCAAGATAAATTATCACTTAGAAATTATTAAGGCTTTTATTTCGGCCTTGCGGCCCGTTTTTCGAACGTATGTAACAACTCGACGCGTGCACGTGGAAATGCAACTCACTCTAGACAAAGTATTATTTATCTGTCAGAATCAAAGGTATAAAAATATCGAATCACTTGTAAAATATTAATTTTGATTGCTCTGAAGTTCAACAAAAACCTGTATTACATCACTAAGTTTACAAAAAAGGTCAAACAAAGCAAAACAGAATAAAATGCACTGTGTAATATCATTTATAGTTTCTTACTAATAAAATAATTGACAATAAGCAATTAAGTTTAATTAATTCTGTCTAATATTTTTTTTCTTGACAATGATTAATTTCAAATAATTTCTTCCGCATATAACATATATATACCCTTCTAAACAACTTTCCCGCAGGAAGTTCTTTGTTGCTTGAAAGTCGTTCGACTCTCCATAAACTTAAATATATGTGAATGGATGCTTCACGTAATGTCTCAGGTAAGAATCCATAACTTTTTTCTGAACAGAAATATTTACTAATTATTTACTCTAGCAGTTGCAAAACATCATGAAGAATATTTTCTGCAAATTTTATCAGAAAATTCCAAGAATTGGTTGAATTACAACGAGTTGAAGCAAAAAAAGACAAAGAATGGGTTTACCTTGAAAATGGCAAGAGCTACAACTTTTTCGTCGTAGAAAAAAGTCGCAATTAAATTTCTTAAGAGGATATATATTTTAAAATTAGAATTTAAAGCTTGTTTGGAAATTGTCCAGGAGCCAATGTCATTCAGCAGGAAACATTTATAGGCGGTTTAAGAATCCGACCCTATTGAAATCTTGTAAGATCCCCAAAAGGCTTTGAAATCCTATGAAATCCCTTGAAATCGAATTTCATTTCAATTCATTCATAACCCAAAGTTCTCTGAAAATCCGTTGAATTTTCTGGAATTCTTTGAAATCCTACGAAATCTCTTTGAGTCTCTGAAATTCATTTCAATCATTCAAAATCACTCAAAATCTGTTGAAATCTTACGCAATTATTTTAAATTTCTCAAAATCCTTCGAAATCCCTTAAAATCTGTTAAATTCATTGAAATCCCTTGAAAAATAATTCAATTTCCTTTATGCCCTGAAATTTTCTAGATATCCGTAGAAAATCCCTGAAATCCCTTGTGATCCTATTAAATCCTTTAAAACTTTCATATTCTGTTGAAATCATCTAAGAAAAAATCTTTTGGAATATTTGCAATCTGTATAAATCCTTTAAAATTGAATTTGACTTATTCCCTAAAGTTCTCTAGAAATCTACTAAAATTCCCTACAATTCCTTAAAATATTCGAAATCTTCTGAAATCCCTTAAAAACTTCTGATATCCCATGAAATCTTTCCAACACTTAGAAAATTCATTAAAATCCTTTGATATCCTATTGACATTTCTTTAACATCCCTTGGAATCTTTAATGATGAATTTTGGAATTTTTTTGATCCCTCAAAATCTTTGAAATCCTATGAAATATTTGGAAATCTCATAGAAATCGATTGAAATCCCTTTAAATCTTATGAAATTATTTGAAATCTATTAAAGTCTTGTCAAATCTTTGAAGTGAAAACTTGAATTTTTTCAAATCTCTTTAATCTTTGAGATCCTATAAAGTATTTGAAAATCCCACGAGAATGGACTGAAATCATTTTGGAATATTCTGAAATCCCTCGGAATCTGACATTACCTCCGAAAAGCTTCAAAATCATGCGAAGCCTCTCGAAACTTACTTTAATTTTATCTTATAAAATCTGTGAAATCTTTTCAAATCCATGGCAATCTCCCTTGAACCTTGAAATCTTCGAAATCTGTAGAAATTCGTTGATCCAAAATATTCCATACACTTTAGTAAAATTAGAGTGAATTTAGAAGAATTAAAAAGAATTAGATGAAATTTCTATGAATTTGAGGTTATTATAAAAAAATTCAGGGCGAATTCAAAATAATTCATGTGAATGAAACAAATTTCTTAAAAGACGAAAAAATTCTACTGAATTCAGATAAATGGGAGTGGAAGGAGTTAGCGATTTTACAGGAATATATGAGCAGTAAGAAAAATTCGATGAAATTCATAAAAATTCAAGGAGATGTCTAAAAAAAATTCAAGTGTCCCGAAAACAATTTGAAAATATTTAAAAGAATTAATAGAAATCTTCGAATGAGGGGTGAATTCAAATGACTTCAAGGAAATTCAAGAGGATTTGACAAAATGCCTAAGAATTCAAGGTAAGTTTGAAAGACTTCACGTTGAATAAAAAAAAAAAATAGAAAAATCCATTTAATTCATTAGAATTGACCGCATTTAGAAGAATTCAAAAGAATGCAGGGTGAAATCAAGGAAATTCTAGAGGATCCCAAAGAATTCAAAAGAATTAACTGAATAGCAAATGAATTCAAATGAATTGAAAAAAATGTAGCAAATCTAAAATATTCCATTGATTTCAGTGAAATTTCAGTGAATTCAGAAGAATTCAAGGGAATTTTATGAAATTCTCAGGAATTCAAGATGAATTTGAAAAATTAAGGGTAAATTCTTAAAAATATTAAGAGAATACAGAGGAATTCGAAAGATTTCAAGAAAATCCATTTCACTTACAATACCGACGGATAGTACCGGACCACTAACCGGGTGACTTATTAAGAATTAGCCTTTGCTTTGAAAGGTGATAGCGCTGTCCAGAATATAGACAAAAATATTTTTAAAAAGATGGTTGGTTATTATTAATAACCATCATTTATTGAAAGAAAAGGGACTATAGTGACTTTACTTAAGAAAGTGACTAAAAAGTTATTTGAGAAAAAAGTGACTAAAAGTGACTCAAGTGACTTTGTGGTAGCTCTGTAAATTTGGTCAAAAAAGTTTGCCATGCACAGATGAATAGAAGTTTAAGGTGTTTCCTATTTTAGTTTAAAAAATTTACATATGAAAGTAGATATCTTTCCGATTCCGAAAATTTTCATTATTAATAGGAGAATAGAAAAATTGACCAAACAACATTTGATATTACATTCATTTTCATTTTCATGTGATATTTTAATTCAATTAATATAGGCTTCATTATTTATAACTGTAGTTTTTCTATGAATTACCCTTGATAAGGAAGTCTGAAGTTTGCTTCCAAACATACTGGTCCCCAGTAGTATAAAAGAGACGGAGAAACAAAAAAAAGAGAGGTTGGTACGGTTGTCTCTTTCTTTTTCTCCCTCTCTTTTTATTATACATTTATTGTACATTTCCTAAAGATCGAAATTCAATCTACTTTCTTATGAATAATGTTTTATGTACTGAAAAGAACACCCAAAAAGTTTACAAATCAAAAATAGACTTTGAGACTACCCGCTTTTTTAGCGTCAACAAAAACCAACCTCTCACTCTTTCTTTTGTCCGTCTTTTTTGAACTACTGGGGACCAACATGTTTCGAAGCCAATTTAGACTTCCTCATCAGGGGCAATTCATAGGAAAAATACAGTTATGAATGATGAAACATATATTAATTGAACTCAAATATTACCTGAAAATAAAAATGAAAGAAAATAATTAATAAATGTTGTTTGGACAATCTTTCCATTTTCTTATTGACATAAATAATTTTTAAGGTCGAAATGAAATTCACTCTCTTATGGAAATTTTGTTGTTATAAAATGGAAAATACCAGAAAGTACTGTATATCTGTGCATGGCAACATTTTCAACCAAATTCAAGACAGATTCCTCAAATTTATTGATATTCTCATTAAAGTTTTCTTTGTTTTCTGATTTTGTTTAGGTCATAATATATTTTCTTGTTAATGTGAAATTTCTTTTTTGAAAAAAGACTATGTTTCTTGCATTTTGTCAATAAATCTCTCTGTAATGCATCCAATCTCAGTTTCGTCTCTCATGAGCCGTAAAGGTGGTTAGTTTCGAAGTCTACTTTTGACTTTTGAACTTTTTTGGTGTTTCTTTCTACCACACATAAATTGTTCATAAGAAAGTAGAAATGAAACACTGCTTGAAGACACTTGATTGATCAAGCTAGGAGATGCTGATCGATCTCTAAAGGAAATCTTTACAGTTTGACAGCACAGTAAAAAAAACGATCATTTTTGTTGCAGAGCATTTTGCTTCAGCGATCATTTAATTCTCGAGATCATAATGATCTGTTCAATTGGATCATTTTGATCTGCTTTCAGGGTCATCTCTCAGCATAAGCAAAATGGCTTCCAGTTTTTGGTGCGGATGTAATAACCTAAACATTTTGTCTAAACGAGTGCAGGTGACAACTTAACTTAACGGAAGATATACTCTGTTATCAAGTTTCGTTAATATTAATAGCATATGAGCTAAAGAACTCCAAGAACGTCAGCCATCTTGGCTTGACTTGATTACACCTGAACCTGAATCAAATCATTATGACCTCATAAATCGATCATTAATTCCGGCCGATCAAAATGCTCTCGATTTCGGTATCATTTTTGTGTTGCATATCAAAATTATATAGATTCCGGTATCATTTCGAACATTATTTTTTACTGTGAGCAAACGTGACCTCACAAAGTGTTTCATTATTTTCAATGTGAGATTTCAGAACAGGATTATCCAAACAAAGGTTGATTTGATGTGCATCATTTTCCTATAAGCATAAAGATATCTAAGAAAGATCGAAAGGCAAGAGCCGGGCGGCATTGAAGAAACGCTCCATCTTTACCTTCGTGACAGACAATTTATCATCCAAGACCCCCAGGAACGTCGTCGCTCTCCATTCATCTTACTCGAAGGCGAGTTTGAAATCGTGTAAATCCGTATTTACCACGCTGCGTACGTTAAGTGCCTTACTACAAGCATCCACACTAGAGCCCAGTTACCGCAAAAGGCAGAAGTTTTATGTGCCACAAATAATAGAAGTCTAGAAAGCTACTTACATTCATTGAATTAATATAAATTGTTCATATGGGTTCAAACACCCGAGAAATATTCATCAGTGAGGAAAATGTTTTAACTTGTTAGCAAACAAGAAATTATTTGGATTAAATGACTGGAATTTTGTACTGTAGAATTTTGGACACAATTTTGTTAACTATCTAATATATCTAATATCTAATATATCTTAATATTCATTTTTAATGTTGCCGCAAAAAATCGGCGACCCTCGACTTCGGATAGCAGTAGCTCTGCAGGAACAAATGGCAGAAGATTTTAATAAAGATTACACGAATTTTTCAATTTTCTTGAATAAAATGGCGTTTTTTTGGTTTTTGTAAAAAAGTGGTGTTCAGAGCTGTTAAATGAAATATAAGTGGAAATACTGTAGTTAGGCCTATTGCTCAAAAACCTGTAATTTCATGTGATCCTAGAGCTAAGAATATTATTTTAGAAATAATTTGAAAAAAATCTGGTATGTTCTAAAACATGTTTAGAATGCTTAGTATATAAAAATATTATTATGAATCATTGAGTACATTTCACTAAACTTTCATCCGAATTGCTGTTCAAAAGTTACGGGCATATTGACTGTACACATTAACAGTACAAAATTATACTTACAATTGTTACGTGAGTCAACTAAAATCTGTTTCATATAAACCTAAGTTGATTTATAGAATATTGAAACCAGATTACACGTACTACACAAATGATTATGTATTTATGTAGATATCATTATTCATGTATTATATAATAAAAATTTTTTCACACACTTTTATACATTCGAAAAAGAGAAAATTATCGTCGTACAAAGATACTCAATTACAATAATTTCTTTAGTACAATGCGATACACGTATAAGAAATAATTATTGCTGAAGAGAGAAACGTGATTGTAATCATTTTTTTAGTAATTACCGTTTACAAATGATTATAATTATGTACTTCTGTATTATTGTTACCTTTATCATTACTATTATTTATATATTATCATCGCATTTGGGGAAATCGTCTGGCTGCTACTGGAAAATAGAATTGACTTTTTTTTCTACACTTTTTGCTACTACTTTTACACGCGCCTTGCCTCATTAAACTCAGAATTAATCTTAGTGACTTTTATTTTGTTGAGATATTTTTTATTCAGTCCTAGGGACAAAATAGCAACCAATGTAGATTACCCTACAGTTTGGGCCATTAAGCAGAGCGATAGCTCCATTCAATTCCTGAATGAATACCTTCAACGTAAATGCTTGCAAAAACGTCATTTTTTACTATTTAAAATCTTCTTGATTTCTACTGCATTCTAAACATGTTTTAGTACGTACCAGAATTTTTCACTGAATTACAGCATATTCATATACATAGAAGCATAAGAAAGAAGTCAGAAGATTTTAGTTCAGAGAAGGTATCAATCAATTTGAAAATAGTTTAAAAATATTGTTTTGACAAATTGTAGAAGATTTGCAAAAACTATTTGAGAATATTCAAATACATTTGATAGTATGTCAGAACATTCTGATTAGGATTTGGATAAATGTTCGTACAATTGAAGGCGAAGGTGGGAGTAGGTAGGAGTAAAAAAAATTTCAAAATAAGCAACACCTTTCGTCGAGGATCTTTCTATGAGGTTCATGATATGGTTGGACATTATACTAAAATCATCTAGTTTGCTTTAATATTTGATATAATATTTCATCAATTGTTACACAGTATCAAAAGCTCCATACTTATAACAATTTTACCAAATTAAAAAACGTAGCAGTGTGAGCATGAGTTTAGTTAGTCAAAACTATTCGTTAAAAAGTGAAAATTGTAAAACTGTGAAAGTGTAAAACTGTAAAAAACTGAATTTTCCAGATCTAGAAAATTAAAAATATAATACTTGAGACAAACATTTTCCTTAATATAGCTTGCCAAAGAAAAATAAATTTAACAGTAGTAACAACCGCGCTTTAGTCAGACACAAGTATTGACTAAATTGTATTGATTTTTAAGACAATTCTTTTGACGAAAAAAAATGAAGTGTTAGACAAAAAATTTAATATCTGTATGAACTTGTTCAACTAACACAATACTTGAATACATTTACGAAATTAAAACACATAGTAGTATAAATATGAGTTTAGTTAGTCAAAACTACTCGTGATGTGAAAAAATTGAATTGCTTAGATCTAAAAAATTGAAAATATAATACTGTAGACACACATTTTTCATAATGTAGTTTTCCAAAGAAGAAATTCAACAGTAGTGACAGGCATGCATCAGTCAGACATGAGTGTTAAGTGAATCGTACCGATTCTCAAGAAAATTCTTTAGACGAAAAGGAATGAGGTGTTAGACGGAAAATTCAATATCTGTGTAAACTTGTTTAGCTAAGACAATACTTATAATAAATTTACATAATCAAAACACATAGTAGTACAAATATGAGTTTAGTTAGTCAAAACTACTCGTGATGTAAGAAACTGAATTTCTTGGATCTCGAAAATTGATAATATGATAATTTCAGACTTTTAAACACTCAATAATTACTTTTAATAATTATAACTTTATTTTATTATAATACTTCATCAATCATTACTTTTAATAATTACTTAATAATTACTTTTTTATAATATAGTTTGCCAAAGAGAAATGAATTCAACAGTGGTAACAATCGCGCTTCGGTCAGACATGAGTTTCGAATAAATCGTATTGATTCTTAAGAAAATTCTTCTGACAAAAGAAATATAGTGTTAGACAAAAAATTCAATATCTGTATAAGCTTGCTTAGCTAACACAATACTTATGGTAATTTTGAAAAACTGAAACAAATAGTAGTATAAGTATGAGTTTAGTTATTCAAAACTACTCGTGATGTAAATACTGAATTTCTTGCATCTCGAAAATTAGAAATATAATACTTCAGACTTTTGAGTACTCAATAATTAATTTTGATAATTATTACTTTATTTTATTATATTACATTAATGATTATTACTCTTATTAATTACTTAATAATTACTTCTTCAAAATACAGTTTGTCTAAAAAAAATGAATGAACATTGGTAAGACTCGTACTTTAATCAGACACGAGTGTTGAATAAATCATATTGATTCCTAAAAAAATTCTCCTGACGAAAGAGAATAAAGTGTTAGACAAAAAATTCAATATCTGTATAAACTTCTTCAGCTAACAGAATACTTATGATAATTTAAAAAAATTAAAACACGTAGTGGTATAAGTATGAGTTTAGTTATTCAAAACTACTAGTGATGTAAATACTGAATTTCTTAAATCTCGAAAATTTGAAATATAATACTTCAGACACACATTTTTCATAATATAGTTTGCCAAAGAAAAAGAAATTCCACAGTAGTAACACTCGTGCTTTAGTCAGACATGAGTGTTGAGTGAATCGTAACGATTCTTCAGAAAATTTTTCTGACGCAATAGAATAAGGTGTTAGACAAAAAATTTAATATCTGTATAAACTTTTTCAGCCAACACAATACTCATAATAAATTTACAAAATAAAAACACATAGTAGTATAAATATGAGTTTAGTTAGTCAAAACTACTCGAGATGTAAATACTGAATTTCTTAGATCTCCAAAATTAAAAATATAATACTTCAGACTTTTAAATACTTAATAATTACTTTTAATAATAATTACTCCATTTTACTTTATTGATTATTACTTCCGATAAATACTTAATAATTACTTTTTTATAATATAGTTTGCCAAATAAAAATAAATTTAACAGTAGTAACAATCGTACTTCAGTCAGGCATGAGTGTTGAATAAATCGTAATGATTCTTAAAATAATTCTCTTGTCGAAAGAGAATAAAGTGTTAGACAAACAATTCAATATCTGTGTGAACTTGTTCAGCTAACACAATACTTATATAATTTTACAAAATTAAAACACATAGTAGTATAAGTATGAGTTTAATTAGTCAAAACTACTCGTGATGTAAATACTGAATTTCTTAGATCTCGAAAATTAAAAATATAATACTTAAGACTTTTGAATACTTGATAATTACTTTTAATAATTATTACTTTATTATATTATATTACCTTATTAATTATTACTCTTAATAATCTTTTTTTATGAAATAGTTTGCCAAAGAGAAATGAATTCAACAGTAGTAACAGCCACGCTTTAGTCGGAAATGAGTGTTGAATAAATCGTACCGACTCTTAAGTAAATTCTTTTAACGAAAAAGAATAAGGTGTTAGACAAAAAATTTTATATCTGTATAAACTTGTTCAGCTAACACAATACTTATAATAAATTTAAATAATTAAAACATATAGTAGTATAAGTATATGTTTGGTTAGTCAAAACTACACGTGATGTAAATACTGAATTTCTTAGATCTCGAAAATTAGAAATATAATAATTCAGACTTTTAAATACTCAATAATCACTTTTGATAATTATTATTTTATTTTACTATATTACTTTATTGATTATTACTTTCGATAATTACTCAATAATTACTTTTTTATAATATAGTTTGCCAAAGAGAATGAATTCAACAGTGGCAACAATCGAGCTTGAGTCAGACACGAGTATTGAATGAATCGTATTGATTCTTAAAAAAATTCTTCTGACGAACGAGAATAAAGTGTTACAAAAAAAATTCAATATCTGTGTAAACTTGTTCAGCTAGCACAATACTCATAATAATTTTACAAAATTGAAACACATAGTAGTATAAGTGTGAGTTTGGTTAGTCAAAACTACTCGCGATGTAGAAACTAAATTTCTCAGTTCTCGAAAATTGAAAATATTATACTTAAGACTTTTAAATACTTAATAATTACTTTTAATAATTATTACTTTATTTTATTATATTACCTTATTAATTATTACTCTTAATAATTACTTTTTTATAATATAGTTTGCCAAAAAGAAATGAATTCAACAGTAGTAACAGCCGCGCTTTAGTTGGACATGAGTGTTGAGTAAATCGTACCAATTCTTAAGTAAATTCTTTTAACGAAAAAGAATGAGGTGTTAGACAAAAAATTTAATATCTGTATAAACTTGTTCAGCTAATGCAATACAATAATACAATATTACAATAATACAATAACAATACTTATAATAAATTTACAAAATTAAAACACATAGTAGTATAAATATGAGTTTAGTTAGTCAAAACTACTCGTGATTTGAGAAACTGAATTTCTCTGATCTCGAAAATTGATACTACAATAATTTAGAAAAGTTTTTTTCATAATATAGTTTGCCAAAGAAATATAAATTCAACAGAAGTAACAGACGTACTTCAGTCAGACATGAGAGTTGAATAAATCGAAATGATTCTTTAAAAAAATTCTTTTGTCGGAAGAGAATAAAGTGTTAGACAAAAAAGTTAATATCTGTGTGAACTTGTTCAGCTATTACAATACTTATGATAATTTCACAAAATCAAAACGCATAGTAGTATTAGTATGAGTTTAGTTATCCAAACCTACTCATGATGTAAAAAACTAAACTTTTTAGATCTCGAAAATTAAAAATATAATACTTGAGACACACATTTACCATAATATAATTTGCCAATGAAAAATAAATTCATCAGTAGTAACATCCGTGCTTTAGTCAGGCATGAGTGTCAAATAAATCATATTGATTCTCAAGGAAATTCTTCCGACGAAAAAGAATAAAGTGTCTGACAAAATATCCGTTGCAAAATAAAAATAGGTTTAGTAAGGTTGCGTAATGTTTTTCGAAAAGGAAAAGGAAAATACTAAGTTGTGATATTAGTTCTTTAGTCAGACGTCACTCCACAAAAAAATTTGATAAATTTCTATGTAAGTTTCTCAAAAGTAGTGAAATTCCCTATTCAATAAATTGTAAGCTAGAAAAAAAATTAGTGAACAATGAAAGAAAATCTAAAAGAAAGTGAGATAAAGTGGGTAGTGAACCTTACCATCAGGTCGAAAAAGCTTAATTAGAGCGATAAAGTACACTAACCTGGAGCAGAAAAAAAGAAAGGTTAAGATTAATGAATGTACTAATTTTTGGAGATAATACAAATTAATACATTATCTACTATATATTGCTTATAATAGTATTATTTATCATTGTTTTTAGCTTTTAATCAACCAAACAAAATGATTAATGTAATATAATTTTGAAAGAAATAAAATTCTGCATCTAATAAGCCCAAGTTGAAGGCAAAATGACTATTTTACGGAAAAATATTGCAATAAACTTTAAATTCAAATGTTTTCGAAGAAGTGGAATAACTGTGGGAATAATTAAAATATTTTTAAGTCCTAGGACTCATTTTGGTGGTAAGTCTGTCAGTGTGTTAAAACTCACGAATTTTCTTAAAGAATTATTATTTGTCGTACTTGAACAATCTTATTAATATTTATAAAAATATTATTGTTTGGGATTTTTGAAAACCATGTGGTGAGTACAACCAATATTTAAAATTTTGCTTCTTTATGCGCCAAGCTTCACCCTAGGGTCAAATCAAGGAAAAAAATTCTTAAAATATCTTAACAATTCAGCAAAATTTTATGGAGACTTATCTTTAACATGAGCCCAAGAGCATTGAAAAATGATAACTATTTTCAGAGTTATTCTAATTTTTTGAAAACATCAAAGTTTGATATTTTTTGCAATATCATTTTATTATATTGACGTTTTACCTTTAAATTAGGTCAATATTATAAAAATTATGGAACTTTAGCAACAGCTTAGAACATAGGCATCTCTTCATCCTTTTGTTTGAAGGAAAAATGAATGCAGGGATCATAGCGCAAAAAGAAATGAAAAAAAAGGGAATGGGGTAATTTTTTTACAGAAAAGGCAAAAAATAAGGGACAGATTAAACATTTATTTGCGTGTACGTGTCATTAGTAAAGTCGTTTAAATCTTCCTCTCCCTGTCGAAATTTCCTCATCTCCCCACCACATTTACCCTTTTCTCCTCTAATTTAACCTCACCTTTCTTCTCCTAATTTCCTCTTACATCCCCCCTTTTTCTTGATTTTCCATCATCCAGACCCCTCATTTCCCCTCAATCCCTAAACTCACTTATTATATTCACCCTACTTATATTCACCCCCCCTTATTATATTTACCCACTTACTATATTCACCCCCTCCCCTCACTTCTTCCCATTTCCCCCTACTTCTACTCACTTCATATCACTTTCGCTCATTTCCCCTCATTCCCCTCCCCTAACTTTCCCTCATTTCTACTTTTTTAAAGGGTGGACGAACACCCGACCGAAATCATAAGAGTTTCTGCCCGGGGCTACGAAACCCCAAAAAAGGAGAATGAGGAAAAACATGAGATAAGTGAGAGGATATTAAATATAATATTAAAATATATTATGATATCAAATGAGAGGAAGGGAGAGGAGGGGATAAGGGGAAGTGAGGGGGAGGTGATAAGTAGAATCTAGAGGAAATGAGAAGAGGAGGGGGGAATAAGAGCTTGGAAGGGGGAAAATAGGGAGACTGTAGGGGAAGGGGTGAGTCTTAACGAATTTATTAACAACTTATAATAGGCTACGAAACCCTTTTTGAAGGCATCTGCTGCTCACTTTTACTAATTTTTTAATTAGTAAGATTTAAAAATAAAATTTGACTTCAAATTTTTCAAGTTAGAATATTTAATTTTGCAACTGACCAACATTGAATGTTCTATTTTTTGATCAGGTGTTTAAATTTTCACATTTCAACTAAAAAGTGTTCAATTTTTAATACTTCTTTTAAAAATTAATATATAATATATATATATATATATGTAATGAATTATTTTTATTTTATATTGGATAACACCTTCTATCTCTGGTTTTCAGATTTTCATGCATTTTCAACATGTCTTAAAATGTTTCAGCTTCAAGTTTTTCTTAACGTGTTTATTTTTAATGAACTATAGTTTTAGCACATGAAACTTATTGCGCTTATAAATAATATTTGGGTTTACGATATATTATTTATTCTTTCATTTTGTACTTTATTTATTTATAAACAATTTATTCGAATATCTCAATATTATACAGATGCATTTCATTATTTTCATGGACGCATATGAGCTATATGTATCTTGCTCTATATTATAGATGTAACAAAAAATTTCATTTAATTATAAAAAATTATTAATAAAATTGTGAATTTAAGTTTGAATAATTCAAATTATTCATAATAATTATTACGTACATGTACAAATTCAAGAAAATTTTTTAAGAAATTCATATAACGTATATTCAAGAAGAAGAGGGGAAAGAGGGGAGGTTTTTGGAGAATAGGGGATAGGAGGGGAATTTGAGAAAAAGGGAGAACGCAGGGAAACGGGAGAGAGACTGTGATCCCTGTGAATGTGAATTTTTTATGTTAGACTGCCCCCTTGAATAATTGTTTACCTCTTCAATTTCACCTTACTAGCTTGCTACGATAGTTTGGCTAACATACACTGGAACTCCACTATAGAGACCGCCTCGGTGGTACACTCAATGGCCTTCGTTCAATCTGGGAGCTCTCCAAACCATAAACAATCAGGGCCGTATGAACCACTTCTGTTGGAATTTTGTCTTAAATTTTTTTTTGTATTTTTGCCATTTTGGTTTTATAATATCATAAAGAAAGTGAAAACGTTTGTGCTCGAGAATCAAACTTTATCAAAGGACTGATTCTCAAGTATGTACGTACATATATCAGGGTGCCATTTTAATCTGCCCGCTTTCTTCATATACTCCTGCGTTGTTGTGGAGACACTGCCGCTGAACTCGCAGCGGCTCTCTCTCTCGCCCCCTTGGTTCCCTTGTCTTTTATAATGGAAGCATTCATAGTGGGGTACCAGTGTATACTGAAACCTCCATGAATTCAAACCGGATTAAGAAGGCAGAGGAGAAAAAGGTAATGGAATATAGAGATATCACATTCATGTCAGTGCGCCCTAAAATTTACCCGCAAGTGCTTAGGAAGAAGCTGAAACTATAAAGTGCTACATAAGGCCATGAAAGACAGAAAAGTGTATAAAGTTTCGATAGAGAGGACAAAAAAGATACTTAAGGAGACTAAGAAAAGGGTGAAAATGGGAGAAAAGAAAGAGGAGGAGTTCTGGACAAGGAGGGGACTTAGGCAAGGGTGTCTCTTCTGTTTAGTGTCCCATCAACAGACATGAAGGAGAAGATAGAGAGGAAAGGAAAAGTAGGAAACAATATTGGGAATAGGCAAACTGTATTCACTAGCATATGCAGACGATGAAGTGCTAGTAGCGGATGATGAAAGGGGGATGAGCCTGATGATGAGAGCGTTTGAAGAGTATGTGAAACAGAAATATTTAAGAGTAAGTGTGAGTAAGATTAAGATGATGTGTTTTAGAAATAGAAAGTGTAGAGTAGAGTACGAATGGAAGATAAATAGCGAGGTGGTCGAGTTGGTGGAGGAGTTCTGCTAACTAGGATTTTGGTTCGGAGCAGGAAAAAACGAGCTGTAGGTAAGAAAGAGATTGCAATGTCAGTGTTGATATGGAGTGGAAATTTGGAGATGGAAGGGGTATCCGAATGTAAAAAGTCTGCATAAGAGATCTTTGAAATCGATCATAGGGATGTGTTAAAGCTGTCCATGTTAATGTTAATGTTAATAGAGGAAGAGATAAGGGCAAGGCAAGGAGAGGAAAGATAGAAATAAAACTCGGAGTCAAGGTGCAACAGCTGGTATAGGATGGTGAAGAGTGAGGGAAAGGGAAACAAATGCAATCGAGTAGTAAGATTCAGAATAGGAGAGGGAGTAAGAGCGTGTAGGTATTGGATGAATGCAAAGGAGAATCTGTGTAGAGTATGTGGGTATGAGCAGGAGGTATGGTTGTATGTGTTAGGTGTATAGGTGACAAACGGGAAGAGAAGAGTATGGAAAGGAGACTAAGGAAGATTTTGGATGAAAGTGGTCAGGGTGAGGAATGTATGATAGAGAGAGAGCTGGTTGCACGGGATGGGAAAAAGCCAAAAAATGACTCCTGAAGAAGGAGAGTAATGGAGTAGTGTTGCGGAATTGAGCTACAACGTGAAAAAAAATTCGCGAAAAAATGAAAATGTTCCAATCTGATAAACTTGCAGAAAATCAGTGAAAAAAAAGGTGGAAATTCGCAGCTATGTTTAGTTAATTCGAGCATATAATCGCATGAAGCTTTGAAAAAGTGCGATCGTCGATTTCACAAAAAGCTTTTCCGTTAGAGTATGCGGAAGCTTACACGTTGCGAGCGGCATTATACCACGCTACAAGCGGCGGAACTTAAAATGAAAAGAAATATTATATGTTTCCGGGAGAAGTAGTTCACGGTGCGGTGGTCGGATGCAGCAGGGAAATGGTAGGGTTTCGCATCGAGAGGGATGTCTGCCATTTATTCTCGTCACGTTGGTTCCGCGAGAATAGTAAAAAAAGGACACCTACGAGTAATCCTCCGCTATCTCTGTACATTCCAGTGGATTCTGAAGGAGGGTATTTCGCCCATGGTCGGGGGTCAATGGAAGAAAAGGTGGAAAGCGTGGGATGCGGAAGCGACTGTCTCTGGACAGGGCAGTATCCGGGGCGCGGCGCGGCATATCGATTTTATTTCACTCGCCTCGCGAGTTTTCGAATTTCACTTGTACTATGAAGAAATCCTAGGTGGAGTACGAGTAAGAGTGAACCAACTGAAACTAGTGGTCACTGTCGACACTATTCGGTCTCGACCGGAACTCCAGTACTCGTCTAACTTATCGCGGAAGTCGGCACAAACTTTGTCAGTGGCTTTTGTTGGCTTTGATGTTAAACAAGAAGAAACTGTTACAATAAGAAGGGTCGAAGTATGATGTAAAAAATGTTGGAAACATTATACGAGGTTGTTATTGGTTTGCGAAATCGAGGAATTTATTCGAATTGTTAATGGTCCTGGAAATTTCAATCCACTTCAAAATTGTGAGGAAATACTCTTTAGGTTTCACGTTCTTCGTGTGAAATAAAAAAAACGAAACTACTTGAAAATTCTTTTATTGATTCTGACTCTTCAGTCTTATACTGCGAACCTTTTTCAAAGAACCTTTTGGAGTTAATACGTGTCAAAGACGTTTATATGTCAAATTTTTATATAATTATCACAGTATGACTCCAATTTAAAAACAGATATATAAAATATCATCCGTCGAAAGAGCCTCATTAAAACTGGAGAGGCTTTTTTAATGTGAGAGTACATATTTATATATCGAAATAAAAAGAAACTTTGTAATGTTTTGAGACAACGACAAACATATGAATAAGCAGAAAAATGAAATACATTGAGGCGGTCTTATA
>JAUMHM010000088.1:12866803-12884634 GCA_032362435.1 Melikaiella ostensackeni
GTCATTTTGGCACCCACTAGAAACTTTTCAGCCGCAGTATCAGTATCAGTTATAATTTTCGTTATGCCCTATAAACAAGGTTTCCAGAATGGTTTACTCCTCGACTCTATATTTATTGGTTGTATTCAATATGAAATACTACACATGCAAAAAAAGAGAAAAAATAGTGATAAAATGTGTATAATAAAATAAAAGTAATTTTAATTGTCAAAACTAGTTTCAATTAGCATATTCAAGAAAAATTATTAGAAAAGGAAACTTAAGTAAGAAACTTTAGAAAATTGAAAATAATTTGATACAATAGAATGAACAGTAATAAAAATGAACAGAAACAGATAATAGAACCCTATTTTGTAAACAAAACCCATCTTTCTGCACCTTGTAAAGAAATTTTGATGGTACTCAATATTGCCGTAAAAAATACGCTTGTTTACATATTTCTAGGTACTGTAATATCTCCCAAATTGAAAAATTAAATTCCAAACTGTTTTCCATCTCTTTGTGTACAATTCAATATTTCTATATCCCTTTCAAATTTCTTCAGCGGGCATTATAAATCTCCTCTGTACTTGGCTGAAATCCAGAATCATAGAAAACGTATCAAAACCCAGGTTTGATAGCACCGCTATTACGTTTCACAGTAACCTAATGCATTTCCCGTCAATTCGATATGCTCCGCTCACAGGGAAGGGTGACGAGGGTGTTATAATACCCCTTGAAGAGAGTTCTCACCCTTCTCATCCCTATCACTCAGGAAGGCGGTCGAGTTCCTTAATCATCCAGATAGCCGTCTAGGATTTGCCATCCAGCCCACTCCAAGGATGGCAATTAACCTCGAACTTTGTGCTAACCACTTGAATGCGCTACCGGCTCAGCAACTATATATTTTAGATCGCCTCTCAAAGTATCAGTCGGTGAGGCAAAAGAAAGGTTAATAAGTCAAAAAAGAATGTTGAACGAGAGTGAGCAGGAAACCCTGAGAATCTATGAGAGACATCATCCCAGTATTAGAGACCACTCAAACTTCTTCAGCTTAGCATTTCTTTGACTTTATATCCACGAACCTCCTCTCTCTCTGCAAGGACCCAAAGGCTCGAGAAAATTTCAGATGAAAAATTTTGTTTATTGTTATACCATTAAGCTAAATCTCTTTCGTGGTAAGTGGGACTCGTTTTGTTTTAGCCTTGTTGTTTTTGGGTTTCCGAAATGACCAAGTGCGCTGTCGGTACCTTCGGGTTGCACCCTAACCCAGTCATTCATATTTCAAAGTAGAATGATTCTTTCCCCAGGATCGCAAGTGCCTATATCATTCATTGATACAATGAATAGCCTGATGATTTGCACTTGCATTCTCACTCATAATAATCGATGAGATACATATTCATACTTTTTGATATGTTGTTTTGCTCTCTCATTGATAATTAGATTGACTCCCCAGCTAACATGAGATTCATTATCTAATCCTGACCAAAGTTCGAGTCCATTTTCTATCTTTTTCATCATACATCCCTTCTTCTTTGTTTCTGGTACACATAGAATATCTAGCTTCCTTACGCGCATTGTTTCCAGAAATTTCCTTTTCTTAAGATCATTTACACCTCTAGCATTCCAAACACCCATTCTCCATACATCGCCTGAAACTTTTCCGAGGGCATGCCTTTCACCAACAGAAGTTTCAGTCCTATCCAAGGCTACATTATAATTTGTATTGTTAATTATTTAAAGTATACATCCAGATACCAACTTGATGCGAGAAATATTTCTCATAAGTATGAAATCATATCCAACGTAAGCAGCTGAATTGTCATAAGGTCGTGCAGCCATTCATAACGTCAGTCCCACCAAACATCGGCTATTCAACTGAAAATATAAAAACGAATCCAGACTAAAAGAAGTCATATTCAGTTTGTATTTTATACTGAGGAGGGCACCAGCTTCTTGCAGCTTGGTAATTAGGTTTGGAAAATACTACTACACGGTAATTTCAAAACATCGTAAAATTCCCTAACTTTCCATAAATTACCAAAACTTTACGTATTTCTATGATTCCCGTGCTGTACAGGAATAAAGTTTCCAATCAAATAACTTTCCAAGCAATAAGAATCGTTCGAAGTGATTCAAAGTTAATCAATACTTCCAAAGAACATTAATAGCCACTTCTATGAAATAGAATCACTCGCAATATCATTTCTTCAAATATCTTCAGGAGCTTTTTAATTTCCGAACTTAATTAAGGCAATATTAAACAGAGGACTGGATTGAAAGTTTCGATATAATCTTATAAATTAACGAGAATCCAGAGATTATTTCATTATTTTCGATCTCATTGTAAGTACATATAATGAATGGGAGGATTGAACTCATCATCTCTAATATTATTAGTGAAGTGGAACAATAAACCACCTTTGGGAGATGGTGTTGGGAAATTGAGTTTTAATTTTCCACGGACAGCTTTAAGCTCTTTACGTTAAGCTGTGGTGATGGACTTAGACTGAAATCCGTTGAGGCGAACAAAGCTGGGCAGACGGCTTAAATTCTAACCAGCTGGAGGAGTAATTGGAAATTTCTTGCTGTTAGACATCACCTTACTTGGATGTCCGTTGGCCAATAATATTTTTTTTTTACGTTTTGCTTGAAACGTTCTGAGCAACAAACACATTGATATATTGGAAGTTGCATCGACTTCACACCTAATCTTTTCGTATCCTTCGCACGTACGACAAGGCTGAAGTAATTGCATCCCTTGATGCTGCTTGATCGTAAAAAGACGGCAGATTCCCCCTTGAAAAAATGAAAAGGATACCATTTCGGGAACGTTGAAAATCAATTCACTCTGGAGGAAGTTGAGTTTAATTTGCAGTGGCTAAGAAGAAGGAAATTCAATTTTCTTTTCTATACGTATCGATGAATTGGAACTAGATTCTACTTCAAGCCATAACTTTACAACATAATTTCAACATTTCGTAGGAACTGTTACAGTTAGTATTCTAGAAAAGCATGGAATTTTTCGATAAAAATAAAGAAGAACTTATAAAGCAATAAGAATCTCATAAAATAAATGCAATTGAAATTGAAGTAATTAGCAGAGTACTGAAAAGTTGTCATATGTCGTTATGACAAAATGAAAAAGAAATTTGGAAAATTGAAAAATTTCTTTAGCTTTTAGAAACATAAATTTAGAACATTGGAAAGCACAAATATTTTGCTGTAAATTGAAAAATAGGGGATTATATTACCTGGGCTTATTTTTCAAAAGTAACTGTTTGAAAAATGTGTTACTGTGCATGGGCTTTATTTCTAGAAAATATCCGGGGCTGAAGAAATTTTTTAGTTTAGCTTTTATCCACTTGTTTGGAATGATATTAGAAAACTTTTCTATCATATTTACCTTTATTTTTATTGTTAATTCTAACATTACGACTTATTTCTAAAAATTGAAACTTATATATTTCCCAAATTGAATCCTATTTCGAATTAAAAGTTTATAAGTGAAATCCCACTCAGATTTCCAAGGTTACAATTTAAGATTTTCCTCATTAGAATCATTTTCAAGAAAAGGGAGATTAAGATTCCAAACATTGTACACTTCTTACTATAAACTTCAATTATCTAGATTTAAATTACCTTAGACCTCTGATACTCTAATTTCAATTTTGATCCTTCATAACTTTCAACTGTCAAACTTGCCAGTTGACTATACTCGTAGAAAAACTGCTCTCAAAATAATAAATAATATTATAATATCACAGAACTCAGATATGTTAATTACATTTAAACTTAAAAGATTCGAAGGTATTTCACTTTGGAATTTCTTATTATTTCTCTTGAAAGCACTCAATTTGAAAGTATTTTGGAACTTGGAACCGCTAAATTCATGAACAACTCAAATATTGCTTCTTCATGTAAATTTCTTTAAATAATTCCAATGTTTGCAAATTTGAATTTTGCATTTGAAGAAGGCGTTTCATAAGATCTTGGAAAAAATATACAATATGAATAATGTATTTTTTAATGTAACTTTTATTTGAAAATGCTAAGAAATGTCATAAATCATTACCTCAAATAGAGGAGATTTCTGGAATAATACACATGTGTGGCCAGATATCAAAATCTCCTCAACACACGAATTACTGCCAAACTGTTGCTTGCAGCAGGAAACACGGGTCATCATGAATTTCCCCTTTTAGAAAACACATCTATCCTTCTCTCTTCCAATTTTAGAGCAAATGTTTCCTGTTTGTGTCGGAACCATCGTAGTTGTAGTCTGCCTATAGTTTCAATTTATATGGTGTTCCTAGCGACTACTAATTATGCCGAAAACCAAATAGTTCGAAACCCAACTCTGGGGTTAATTCAGTACGAACTCTCTTCACAAACGGGAATTATCGAAATGAGTATCATGACAATTTGGAATTCGATATATAGTGATATTACCAATTTTCAATTAAATGATGATATAGGAATATGACATGAAAATCTATTTGCTCTGAAGCCAATTGTAATATTTTCATCAGATAATAGGATGTTTTGAAGAGGTAGTGGAATAAGGAATGTGCATTCGAAAATTAAAGCAAGCAATTGTCAATCGTGGTGTGAATAAATCTAATAAATGCTTGACATTTCTGAACTCTTATTTGAGGCAGTGCCTATGTGTGCCGAAGAAGCCTGGCTATTTGTACTGAAATTTCGGTACACGTAGCCACAGTCCTTGCTTAATGTCTTAACTTTTGAAGCTTGCCGCAAAGTTGACTGCAAAGTTAACGAAGTTAATATATATTTAACAAAATTATAGCTTCAACCATTAGGAGTCATCACCAAATGAGATTTTTTGATGACGAGAAACCCCGCTCGAACCTTCAACACCCACCCCTAATTATTCAGTTTCAAAAAATTAAGGAAACGACCAAGTAAGTCGGGAGTTGGTAACTTTTCGGTTATTTCATAACCTAGAAAATTCATTAAAATAATCTCCCGAAGAATGATGGTGGTAAGCAGACCAGCCGTTATTTCTAAAATTCACTCCTAATGATGAACGATTTTTCAAAATTCGGAAAATTCACAAAAATGCCCAGAAGTTAATGCTTTATTATTGATTTTACATTTTGGAAAGTTCTCCTTATTGTTCATCCAAAAAGTTGTGGTAATAAGGAACCCCGCTGAAGTCCCTAAAACCCATCATTCTTCCGGGGATATTTTAAATGAATTTTCTGTTATGAAATAACCGTAAAGATATGAACTTCTTGCCTGCTTGGTCGCTTCATTGATTTCTTGGAACATATTGATTAGGTGATAATTTTGGGCATTCCTGCGGAGTTTTCTTACCATCACCATTCTTTGGGAAAGCAATAGAGAAGCAACGAAGATATGAAATTACTTAGAAGATATAATAAGCTTGTGCGTATTATTGTGCATTTACCAAATTTTGAAAATCGTTTATTATTATCAACCGTAGGTTATAGTTGTTATAACAGAGTTCCTCATAACCATCGTTCCGATTTTTAAAAGATCGTTTATCATCAGGGGTAGGTTTTAGGAGTTACAGCAAGGTTGCTCACCAATATCGTTCTTAGGGGGATTATTTTTATGAATTTTCTAGGCTATGAAATAACCGAAAAGTTATTAACTTTCTTCTCACTTAGTCGTTCTCTCATATTTGGAAGTTATTTATTAGGAGTGGGTTTTGGGTGCTTCTGCGGAGTTTCTCACCACCACCATTCTTTGGAGAAGGAATATAGAAAACTTTCCAAGATATTACTAAGAAAGTGTTAACTGCTGCGTGTTTCTGTGGATTTTCCAAATTTTAAAAAAATCGAAAAACGCTAATTATTAGCGGTGGGTTTTGGGTGTTACAGCGGGGTTTCTCACAACCATCATTCTTTGGGAGATTATTTTCATTCATTTTCTAGGCTATCGAATAACCGTAAAATTATTAACTTAGCGCTTGCTCGATGTTTTATTTTTTAGAATATATTTATTTGGAATGGGTTTCGGGGGCTTCTGCGGTGTTTCTTACCCACAACGTTCTTCGGGGAGCAATGAAAAGAATCTTCTGAGAAACAAAATTACTAATAATGTGGATTTTCCGATTTTTGAAAAATCGTTTATCATTAGGAGTGGGTTTTAGCAGTTACAGCAGGGCTGCTCACCACTGTCATTCCTCCGCGGATCATTTTTATGAATTTACTGGGCTATAAATTAAATAAAAAGTTATTATCTTCCTGCTCACTTGGTCGCTTTTTATATTTTTGGAAATAATTAATTAGGGGTGGGTTTTGGGTCTCTCTATGGAGTTCCTTACCACTACTATTCTTTGGGGAAGAAATAGAGAGAATTTTTCAAGATTCAAATTTAATAAGAAAGAATAAACTTCTGCGTATTTCTGTGGATTTTAAAAATTTGAAAAATCATTTTTTATTAGTGGTAGGTTTTAGGTGTTACAGTGACGTTACTAATAACCATTATTCTTCGGGGGACTATTTTAATTCATTTTCTAGGCTTCAAAATGACCGTAAAGTTACCTGTTTTCTATTTGCTTGCTTGTTTCTTTTTTATTTTTCAGAACTCATTAATCAGGGGTGAGTTTTGGGTGCTTCTGCGGAGTTTTTGACCACCAACACTCTTTGGGGCATTAATAAGGAGAATTTTCCAAGACATTAAATTACTAATAATGTGGGTTTTTAATTTAAAAAAATTTGAAAAATTTTAAATATTTAAATTTTTATTAATATTTAGATATTTAAAAGAATTTCAAAAAATCATTTATCATTAGGGGTCGGTTTTAGAAATCACAGTAGGTTTGCTCAACACTATCATTCTACGAGAGATTATTTTATGAATGTTCTAGGTTATGAAATAACCGAAAAGTTAATATTTTCCTGTTTACTTGGACGTTTTTAAAATTTTTGGAACTCATTAGTTAGGAATGGGTTTTGGGTGCTTCTGCGGAGTTTCTTACCACCACCATTCTTTGGGGATGCGACAGAAAGAATTTTCGAAGGTATAAATTTACTAAGAGAGTATTCATTTCTGCGTGTTTTTGTGAATTTTCCGAATTTTTAAACAATTGATTATTACACATCCCCACAAAATAAAAGTTTTCTGAAGCTCGAGCTAAACCACCATATTTATACGTTTTTGGGGTCGCTGAATCTGATTCCGGGATCAGTTTGACCCCATTAGCCAGGATCAAGGTCAATTTAAGGTCAAAATGAAGAAAACCATTGAATCGGAGAAAACCTCTACTCCCAAACGTTTTTGGGGTGGCTGAATCCGAATACGGGGTCATTTTGACCCCATCAGGTTAGGATCAAGGTCAAGTGAAGGTCAAAATGAGAAAAAACGATTGAATCGGCGTGAGCCACTATTCTAAGACGTTTTTGGGGTCGCTAAATTCAAACCCGGAGTCATTTTTACTCCATCGGGTCGAGATGGAGGTCATTCTAAGGTCAAAATTGAGAAAACCATCGAATTGGAAAATCCTCTGTCCTAAGACGTTTTTGGGTTTGCCGAATCCGATTCTGGGATCAGTTTGACCCCACTAGGTCAGTATCAAGGTCAATTAAAGGTCAAAATTGAAGAAAACCATTGGATTGGAAAAAACCTCTACTCTCAGACGTTTTTGGGGTCGCTGAATCCGAATACGGGGTCATTTTGACCCCATCAGGTTAGGATCAAGGTCAAGTGAAGGTCAAAATGAGAAAAAACAATTGAATCGGCGTGAGCCACTATTCTAAGATGTTCTTGGGGTCGCTAAATTCGAACCCGTGGTCATTTTTACGCCATCGGGTCGAGATGGAGGTCATTCTAAGGTCAAAATTGAGAAAACCATTGAATTGGAAAAAAACCTCTGTGATAAGACGTTTTTGGGTACGCCGAATCCGATTCTGGGATCAGTTTGACCCAATTACGTCAGGATCAAGATCACAATTAAAGGTCAAAATGAAGAAAACCATTGGATTGGAGAAAACCTTTACTCTCAGACGTTTTTGGGGTCACTGAATCCGAATACGGGGTCATTTTGACCCCATGAGGTCAGGATCAAGGTCAAGTAAAGGTCAAAATGAGAAAAAAACAATTAAATCGGCGTGAACCACTATTTCAAGACGTTTTTCGGGTCGCTAAATCCGAATCCGGGGTCATTTTCACTCCATCGGATCGGGATGAAGGTCATTCTAAGGTCAAAATTAAGAAAACCATTGGATTGGAGAGAACATCTCCTCTTAGACGTTTTTTGGGGTCGCTGAATCTGAATCCGGGGTGAGTTCGACCTCATAAAGGCAGGATTAAGGTCATGCTAAGGTCGAAAGGAGAAAAAAACCATTGAATCGGAGGGAACCACTCTTCTGAGACGTTTCTGGGGTCGCTAAATACGAATCTGGGCTAATATTCACCCCATTAGGTGAGAATCAGAGTCAAACGAATTTGTGCGAATGGAGTTTTGTTACAATTTCTGAATCCTTACATTGAATATCGGAATATCCAATTCAGCGACCCCAAAAACGTCTGAGCAACAAGAAGAATTTCCCAATATATGAAATTATTAATGATGTGGGTTTGCCGAATTTTGAAAAATCGTTCATCATTTGGAGTGGGTTTCAGAGTTACAGCAGGGTTGCTCATCACGATTACTATTTGGAGGATTATTTTTATGAATTTTATAGGCAGTGAAATGATCGAGGAGTTATTAACTTCCTGCTCAATTGGTCATTTTTTGTATTTTTGGAGTTTATTAATTAGGGATGGGTTTTGAGTGTTTCCGCAGGGGTTTCTTACTACCATCATTTTTCAGGAGGAAAAACGGAGAGTTCCTCAAGATTTAAAATCACTGTGGAAGAATTAACTTCTGGATTTCTTTGTAGATTTTCCAAATTCTGAAAAATCGTTCATCCTCAGGGGTTACGGCGATAACGCTCATCACCACAATTCCTCAGGGGATTATTTTGATGATTTTTCTGGGCTATAAAATAACCATAAGATCATTAACTTCCTGCTTACCTTGTCATTTTTTTTGTTTTTGGAACTTATCAATTTGGGTTGTATTTATAGGGTTTCAGCGGGTTTCATACCGCCACCGCTTTCCAGAGAAATAATTAGGAGAATTTTTCAAGATGTGAAGTGGCTAACAAAATTTTAGCAACTGGGTATTTTCGTGAATTTCCCGAATTTTGAAAAAAAAATTTATCATCAATGGTGGGTTTTGGAACTTGAAGCGGGATTTTTTATCGCCGACATACTTCGGTGGATTATTTTTATGAATTTCCTAGTCTATCAAATTCCCATGAAATTATTAAATTTCTGCTTGCTTAGTTTTTTTTTGTCTTTTTGGAAGCTATTCATTTGGGATAGATTTCGGAGGTTTTAACGAGGTTTCTTGCCGCCACCATTCTTCGGGGAATGAAAAAGGATTTCTGGTGTTTCAGCAAGGTTTCTTTCTATAACCAGTCGTGAGGGAACAATAAAGAGAACTTCACAAGATGTTAAATCACTAAGGGAGTATTAACTTCTGGGTGTTTTTTTGTGAATTTTCCGAAATTTGAGAAATCGTTCATGATTAGGGGTGGGTTTTAGAAGTTATAAGGCTAAGTTAAGAGGTTTATAAGGCTTGCTCATCACTACCGTTCTTCGGGGAATTAAAAGTAGAATTTTCAAAGATGTCAAGTGACTAAGAAAGCATTAATTTCTGGGTGTTTTTGTCGATTTTCCAAACTTTGAAAAATCATTCTTCATTAGGGATGCAATTTATGAGTTACTGTGAAGTTGTTCGCCATCATCGTACTTCTGGAGATTATTTTCATCAATTTTCCAGGCTATGCAATAACCAAAAAGTTAATAACTTCCTATTTCGTTCTTTTTTGCCTTTTTGAAACTTATTAGTTAGGGGTGGAATTCTGGGGTTTCAGCCGGTTTTCTCATCACCACAATTCTTCGGAAAAATAATAAGGAGAATTTTCCAAGGTGTAAAATCGCTAATAAATTATTAACTTTCGGGTGTCTTTTTGGATTTTCCTGATTTTGAGAAATCGTTGGGTGGGTTTTTGGTGTTTTAGCAGGGTTTCTTTCTATGACCATTCCTTAAGGGAACAATAGGGAGAATCACACAAGATGTTGAATTATTAAGGAAGTATTAAATTACGAGTGTTTTTTGTAGATTTTCCGAATTTCGAAGAATCGTTCATCATAAGGGGTAGATTTTACAAATTACAGTGGGCTTGCTCATCACCATCGTTTTCCAGGGGATTATCTTCATGAATTTTCTGGGCTATGAAATAACTGTAAGATTTTGAACTCTCTACTTTCGTTATTTTTATTTTTGGACGCGGATATTCTCACCACTGGAAATGTGGCTATTCGTACCACCATTGACAGGGATTGGGCAAGCTGGAAAAAAGTGGACCAATTCATTTCAATAGTGGTGCAATATCCACATTTTTCTCACCCCCGAAATCAAGAAGTTGGCGATTTTTTTCATGGAATTCATATTTAGGTTGTAGCAAACAATTACAGCAATAAAATTTTCTTTTTATAACAATTTTTTCATTGTTTTTTTTTATCTTCAGAACTTTATGGCCATATTTTAACAAG
Organism: Melikaiella ostensackeni; assembly: GCA_032362435.1. Classification (NCBI taxonomy): domain Eukaryota; kingdom Metazoa; phylum Arthropoda; class Insecta; order Hymenoptera; family Cynipidae; genus Melikaiella; species Melikaiella ostensackeni. The sequence continues at coordinate 12,877,385 of JAUMHM010000088.1, forward strand.
AATATTTCTGTCCCTTGTCGGTGTTCATTATTCATTCCGATTTGAATTTAAGAAAAAGACCTATTTTTTCTGTTTTGGGAATTTGTTCTAGTAAAACAGGAAATTAATAAGTTACCTCTTTTTTATCGTCGCAGTCTTTCTCTTCTCATATTTGTCGAGTAGACTCTTTTTTGTATCGGTTTCACCATTGAAAGTGTCGTTTTTCAGTAAGGAAATGTGCACATTTCACATTGCAGATTTCACACACACACACACACACACACATACACGCACACACGCGCGCGCCCGCGCGCCGGTAAGCTCCTCGATATTTTTCGCTGCTCGATACGAGACAAAATCCATTTCGTCACTCGGCGCTTTGCCATCATAGAACAAAAGCTGAGCTTGGATGAAAGCTCGAAAGCTTTCGTCGCATCACAAGCTTCGTAGCAATTTAACGCGCGTCCAAGTTAGTTATAAATAAAATACTGCCTTGGGCTTGTAAAAAAAGAAATTGAAGCTGATTGCAATGGCTTTTCAGACTAACTTAAACACTGCGAACAAGACTCAAATTACGATAAACAAAAACGAACACGGAAAATATTCTATAGGAATTTGGTAATTCAATTACCTTGTATCTAGCGAAAAAAAGTGGTGTGAAGAAATAGTTTAAAAATCTCGCACTCTTTTACGTTTGAAACCTGATTAGTTTTGGAGTCACTTGGAACTGCTTCATTTATTACATTTAAAATTAAAAAATTAAATACACTGCCAACCGTCAATTTGTTCACTATTGTTAATTTAATTTATGATTGTTATGGTCGCAAAATATATGATAGTTCTTGCAAATACAGATCCTCAATTATACACTTTGATAAGAGAATAAAACATCAATTTATTAAATAAATAAAAAATTCACTTCCGTTAATTCTTTAATGCCGAGGGTTTGATTATTCGAATTATTTCAAAGGTTGCTAAACATTTCACAAAATTTCAAGTATTTCGAAATATTTCAAAGAATTATTAATAATTTCAAATAATCTTAACACACTTCGAGGAATTTCAAAGGATTTCGAAAGATTTTAGACCATTTTTAAACATTACAAAGAATGTTATAGGATTTCAAGGGATTCAAAAAGATTTTCAGGAATTTCAAGAAATTTTTAGACACTGTAAATAATCATACAAGATTTCAAAGACTTTCACATAATATCTATGACTTTCAATCGATTGGAGAAGCTTTCAAGGATTTTGTGAGATTTGAAGCGTTTTCAATGGGTTTTCAAATATCTCTGGGCATATCAGAATACTTTTGAAGGTTTCAATGTATTTCAAAGAATTTTTATGCACTGCAAAGCATTTAAAAAGATTGTATAGGGATTTTCGAAGTATTGCAAAATATTTCAAGAGATTTTACAGCACTTACAAAACGACTGCAGGTAACTTCAAAAGATTTCAAGTGATTTTACAGATTTTTTTAGAATTTAACTGATATCAGAAGACATCAAGGGAATAAAAAATATTTCAACGATTTTGTAAAAGTTTTTCATCGGTTCGAAAATACTTCACGCGATATTATTATAATTCTGAAGGTTTGAAGTGGCTTCAAAAGGTTTCAAAGATTGCAAGAGATTTTTAGAGACCCCAAAGTATTTTTAAAGATTTTATGGATTTTCGAAGTAGTTCAAAATAATTCAAGGTATTTCACAAGATTTCAAGTTCTTTGTGAAGATTTCGAGGAGTTTCACAGGATTTTCAGTGATTTCCAATCATTTTAAGGAATTTTCAAAGCTGCCGCAGCCTAATTTACTTAAAAAACTGAAAAAGTTACCTATTTGAACTGAAAAGTGACTCAGAGTCATTATTCTCTAGCCCAAAAGCCACTAAAGTTTTTCAAAAGTGACTAATGCGCATTATTAATTTAACAAATGTTCTTTTGAATTCAAGAGAATTCGATGAAATTTTTAAGAATGACATGTAAACTTTAACGAACTCAAAATAAATCCATATGAATTTGGAATGAATAAGAAAAATGTCCAAAAAATTTAATTGATTTCAGCATAACTGGAAGGAGTTTAGAAGAATTTAGACGAATTAGAGGGAACTCAAGATACTTGGATGTAGTTTATGAAAATTTTAGTGAATTGAACGAAATTTAAAAATCAAGAAGTTTCCGTCGAATTGAATAGAATGGAAATGAACAGACTGCAGGGCAAATTCAACAAAATGTAATTCAACTAAAAAATAATTGAAAGATAAATAAAATAAATTAATGAATTGAATGTAATTCGAATGGATGTAGAAAAATTTAAAGGAAACGAGAAGAGTTCCATGAAATTCATATTTACTCAAGTGCATTGAAAACCATAGCATACACGTTTTTTGAATTTTTCGAAATTTATTTAAACAAATTCTTCAAGATATCAGTTTTCTGCAGAAAAAAAATTATTTTGGCTCGAAATTATTCTAATTTATTATAAGAATAGTATAAGTAACGAAAAATTGACATAATTCAAATTTCAATTAAAGGAGGTTTTTCATGAAAAAAAATCAAACTTTTGATTGCTTCAGCAATTTTCGTTTGAAAAATTTGTTTAAAAATGTGTTTGCGAAAGAACTAATAGCAGCATTCGATTCTACGGGAAAAATGACGTGGAGTCTATATTTTAGACAATTTTCCCTCGAAACCTTCCTGTTATATAATATAATTAAATGAATAACCAAGTATCGTACATTGTAATTGTTTATTTATATCACATAAACAACAGGGATGAGAATGAAATCGTCTAGTACATAAAATCTTCGTAATTTTTCCCGTAGAATCGAGTGACGCTATTAGTTTATTCAATGTACAAGTTCCTTGTTATTAACAATTTGTTTAATCAAATTCTTCAGTACATCAGTCTGTTGTAGACAAAAAATTATTTTGTCCTATAGTCATTGTGATTTATTATTAGGATCGTATTAGTAACAAAAATGATCATAATTTGAAAATTTATAAACAACTTATAATGTAATAAACAATTTTGTAACCTATTCAGTCCCATGGGCAGACCACCTGACATAGTGAAAAAGGCAATGTTGGGATGAGAACATTTAATTACAAGACGATTTTTCGAGAAAAGGAATTCAAACTTTAAATTGCTTAAACAATTTGTTTAAAAATGTGAGTTACGAAAAAAATAGCATCATTTGATTCTGCGGGAAAGATTACATAGAATAGTGCTATTAGATTATCGTAAGTTACATTTTTGAACCAATTGGTCGAAGAAAAATTGTTTAAACAATCAAAAGTTCAAATTTTGTATCATGAAAAATCGGCTTTCAATGAAACTTTTTAATCCTAACATTAACTTCCCTACTACGATAATTGGTCTGCTTGTGACTTAATAAGATACAAAATTGTTTATAACTTTATAAGATATTTACAAATTTTCAAACTATAATAATTTGTCGTTACCATTACCATTATAATAATAAATGACAGTGTTTTTAAGGCCAAATTATTTTTTTTCACGACAAACTGATATGCTAAAGACTTTGTTTAAATAAATGGCCTATAACAATTAACTTAAAAAAATTCAACAGAAATATATATTACGAGTATAAAAGATATTCTAAGAAGTGTTTTCATAAAATTCAGGTGTGGTCACTCTAGAACTTAACTTTCGAGAAAAAAGGTTTTTTTGATTCTTATTCCCCCCCCCCCATATCTCAAACAAAAATGCATTTTTTGCGTTATCATTTTCAAAAATTTGATAAAATGCTTGAGAATCAAAGGTGAGCTTGAAAGAGTTCAGGTTGAATAAAAAAACATTTGAAGAAGAAATAAATGAATCTATTGAACCGAGTAGAATTGAGTAAATTTAGAAAATTTTTTTAAAATTCAGGGAGAATTCAAAAAAATTCGAGATAATTTCATGTTTGAAAAAATTAGGCTAGATTAATAATAATTCAGGGTGAACTCCAAATGAATTTAGATAAATTGAAAAAAATTCAAAAAAATTTTTAATATTTTATTGATTTCAGTCAAATTGGAGTGAATTTAGAAGAAGTCCAGGGGATAAAGAGAAATTTATGAAATTTATACGAGTTCAAGATGAATTTAAAAGAATTCAGGTGAGTGAAACAAAATATTTTAGGTGAGAAAAAATGTCATTAAATTCAGATAAATGGAAGTGAATAGAATTAGTGAATTAAATTCAAATCCAAAGTGAATTCAAAAGTCTTCAGGGTGACTATAGTGAGAGCTACAGTGACTATATCTTAAAGAAGTGACTGAAAACTGATTTGAAAAAAGTATGACCAACAATTTGTATGGGCAGCCCTGAGATTTTGAGAAGATTTCTGGGGATTGCAAAATGTTTCAAAAGATTTCGATGGGATGTGAATGATTTCAAGTAATTTTAACAGGTTTAAAAAATTATTAGGAATGTCAAATGATTTCAAAAAAATGTATGGCATTTCACGGGTTTTTAAAGTTTTTCAATTGATTATGACAGATTTCAAAACATGTTGAAGTTTTTCAAAGTACTTAAAATCATTTTAGGCGCTTTTATAGGGTTGTAGAGAATTTTATTAAGAGTGATTGAATCCTCATTTAGTAGTGAGGCATAAGTATTTTAAGATAAACAAATAATCATTTGTGTACCATTTTAAAGGGTTTGTGGCTAGTGAACATAGTATTTAAAATATGGAAATATTCTGTGAATGTTTACTAATGGAACGAACGTGGTCACAAACGGTACTTCCGCCCTACATTTTAATTTAAGAATTTACAAAAAATAAGAAAAAAGACAATAATCGCAAGGGAGGGAGGTAAAAGAGGAGGTAAGCAAAGCGAGACAGAAATGGGAAGAATGAGATGAGTTATGGAAAGGGGTGAAAAAGAAGGTTTAGAGTAAATTAAAAAGCACAGAGTACATGTGGAGAGAAAATGAGGGGGAAAGGAAAAAGTGAAATGAATTCGATGGAAGAGAAAGTGAGCAAACTAGAAATAATAAATGACCATAAGATGAAAGAGGTAGGGGTTAGTGGAGAAACAAAAGAGTGTAAGGCGAGCATACATGCGGTGAATGAAATGTTGCGTTTGAGACTGAGAAAGGTTTAAAGAAGAATGGAAGAGGAAGAAAGAGCGAAGAAGAACAATAATATAATAATTGAGGGCATGAAAGTGGACAGTTAAAATGGAGAAGAAGGAATTAAGAATCTCATGAGAGACATTGGTCTGAAAGTTACAGTGGAAGGTATAGAGAGACTAGGGGAGAAGAAAAAAGGGAAAGCATTTATGTTTTTAGTGAAAGTAGGAAGTGAGAAGGAGAGGTATAAAGTTATGGAGAAGGAGTTGCTGGAAGGAAGAATTGAAAGAATTGAAGGAGATCAAATCTGCTTGAAGAGGAAAAGAAAGTGGATAATTGAGCGGAAGGCATGAGCTGAGAGGAGCAAAGGAAGTAGGATGAACACTAGCAGAGACAAGACATGAGTGAATGGAGAGGTCTAGAATTGAGACGATAGAGTAGATTCTGGAGTGAGTTGTAAAAGTGGGATGTGATAATGATGAGCGAAACGTGGGTGAATGAGAAGGAGTGGAAGAGTATGAAAAGAATTTTATCAAAAGGATATGTGTGGAAGATGCAAGCAGCGAGAAAGGATTACGTGAGAGGAAGGGGTATGATGGCACGGTGTCAAAGGCAAGGAAAGAAATGGTGGTAGATAAAGAAAAGCAAAAAAATACGGAGGAAAAGGATGGAACAATTGTGAGAAGAATGAGAGTAGGAGAAGTGGTTGCAGCGGTTATATGCGTGCATAGGAGAAGAGGAGAAGAGGGAAAATGGAGAAAGATAAGGAAATAGAGAGAGGAAAAAGAGAAAGGGTTGGTGCTGAAAGGGCGGAAAACGCATGAACCGAGAAACAAGGAGGAGATGTGTAGGACGATGAAAAGAAGGTCTCTTTAAGAAACTAGAAACATAGGAAAATGGTTCGGGAAGGCAGACGGCTTCTAGATTCGTTGAGAGAGGCAGGATGGTTCATTTGTGACGGCCATACTAAGGGAATGAAGAAGGGAAAATGTGGCTCAGACATGAAGGGGATACTGTAATAGATTACATTCTGGAAGAAGAAAGAATAAGGAAGCTGATGGTCAGAATGGATGTGGGCAATAAAATTGGCTTCGAGCACTTTCCGGTGATAGCGACATCGAGATGTGTAGGACCAGAGCGCGCTAGGGGGAAGGAGGAAGAAGTGGGGAACAGATACCGGAAAATTGGCAGTTGAGGGGAAGATAAGCTAAGAGAATATAAAGAAAAAATGGAAAATGAATAGCTAGGGCGTATGGAGGATAAAAGAGTAGAAATGCTGCTAAGAAAACTTAAGAGAGTGATTGATAAGATAAGGAAGGAGGTGAGACTGTGGGTAGATGGAGAGGGGGACAGGAAAGGTTGGTGGGATGGCAAGTGCAAGGAAAGTAAAGACAGGGTGAGGAAAAGTGGAAAAAATGGAAGGAAGGGGAAATGGAGAAAAGGGAACTCAGCAGGATAAGAAGAGATCATGGGAGAACGTTGAGTGTAAAGAGACAGAAGAAGAATGAAAGATACGTGGAAGAGATCGAGAGGGTGGTAAAGGAGAGGAGGGGATGGAAAGTGATAAGCAGGGAAAGAGGTAGAAGGAAGATCATGAATGATGAAATCGGGATGGAGGAGTGAATAAAGTTTTTCAAGAGGGAAGGAAGAGAGACTGTGGCGGGAGAGAGCGAATGGGAGAGTGTGATGAGATTCAGAATGTGAAAAGAGGTAAAAGAATGTAGGTATTGGATAAAAGACGAAGAGAATCTGTGTAGAGTATGTAGATATGAGCATGAATCGTGATTGCATGTGTTAGAGAGGTGTACAGGTGACGAAGAGGGAGGCGAGAGGATGAAAGAGAAAATGATGTGAATTTCGAATGGTAATGGTTAAGGTGAGGAATGGACGAAGAAGCTGGAAGAGTTGAGAGAGATAGAGAGAGAGAGTTGGTTGCACGGGGTAGGTAAAATCCAAAAAATAACTCTCGAAATAAAATAAGGAAGTAGCGTTGCGAGATTGAGATACAATATTCAGATTGATAGTGGAAAGAGGAAACGCAAGCCCAAGGCAAGACAGTATATAAGCAGAAAGTGGACGAGCCCAGTCTGAAGTTGCGCACCGAGCCTAGGCTCGGCTCCCTCATTGCGGAGAACCGCCGCATGGGGGGGGGAAGTGGTGAGAGAACGCGCGCGAGCATTTGAATGTCAGTGA
>JAUMHM010000088.1:12884644-12895846 GCA_032362435.1 Melikaiella ostensackeni
CCACTTCCCTCCATGCGGCGGTTCTCCGCAACGAGGGAGCCGAGCCTAGGCTCGGTGCGCAACTTAACACTGAGCTCGTCCGCTCTCTGTATATAAGAATTGTTGATAAGACAATATGTAATGATTTTGTGAGAACTTTCAAACCCGTGAAAGGGAAAAATTGTAAACAAATGAAGAAGAATACATTTTCAACGAAACTGTTATCAGAAGAACTAAATTTTTGTCCCTGAATTTCGCCTCTTTAAGATGGTAAAGTAATTTCACAATATTAAAAATGTTTAGTTGGAAATTCTTCAATTCTGGAATGTCAAAATTTCGTATAATTGATTAAAAACGCCAAGAATTGTTCCAAACTTGAGTACTCTCTTAATTATTTTGTTGGGGTAATATTGATAAGGTAATTTACTCTGGGAGAAGAAATGCGTTAATTAATTCAGATTCAGTTAAGAATATCACGATTTAATTAGGGAAGATAATAATAATGAAGGAAAAACGAAATAACGACTGCTTTTTGTCCCGTTCTTTTGTCGTCTGCTGAGGATAATAATTTATCGCTTTGTTTCTTTGCAGCGAGGACCATTCTTATATTTCCGAGTATACAATTATTATCTATGTAGGACAGTGAAATTGCGATTTTAATAGTGTAATTTTACGGAAGAAAAAGTTCTGTCTCAAATGTGAAAATAATGCTTATTCTTTCTTCTGAATATTTTTTAGAATGAATGCATCCCCTGATGTAATATACTCAAATTAATATTTAATCTACTTCATAATTGTCCGAAAACTTTGAAGTATGTTTTCAACGTGTCTCATATTTTATTGAAGTTCTACTATTTCAGAAAACTAAAATTTTTATTTAAAGTGCAATATATTGATATTTTGATTATCTCGAAGTGTCATATTTCTCTTGATTACGTGGTGTAGCAAAGATGATTTTCGTTGATCGAAAAATACAAAATATCTATTTTTAATAAAACAAATTTCCGTTTCACGAGGCAGTAACGATTCAATTGATAATTAATTTGTGAGACATTAAATGGAATATTGGAATAATTAGATTTCTTTTGAATCTTACGATTGTGACGAATTCAACAAAGTTAAATTTCAATAACTTAATTGAAGTTGCACCCAAATGCTTGAGATTAATATTTCTGTTTAGAGGGTTTTTCGTATTCAGAATGATTATTAAAATGAATTATTATTATTAATCATATTTTTCCTCATCCAACATATAACGAAACTTTACAGCAATTTATCAGCAATTATAAATGTCCATTAAGTTTTTTTTTGCATAAGATAAAATATTACAAGTAAAATACGCATTTGAAATCCCTTGAAATCCTTAAAAATATCCAACAATCCTTTGGAATTCCGTTAAATCTATTGAAATTCTACTAAATCCTCTAAAGTCCGTGGATATACATTGGAATCTTTCTAAAAACATCAATAATTTTTTTCTTTCCTTCATTTTTGAGGCATCCGCAACAGCCAGCAGGGTCTGATATTGATATGTGTTCTTTTCTTCCCACCCTCCAAATTTCAAGGTTGTTTGACCCTCAGTACAATAGTAACCTTCGTTGGAAGTTGACCGTCTACCTGAGCTCCGTCGAAATTGAGTTGAGTATGAAAGTAGAACAGTGCATCAACGTGAAGTTGCTTTTGAAACTTGGAAAATCCACTACAGAAATGTATAATTTGTTAAAGGAAGTTAATGGTGATGAGTGTCTATCTCGTACTCAAGTTTTCGATCGGTGAATGAAATTTAAGGAGTGAAAGGAAGTGATTGAAGACGATTCGCGTTTCGGCCGTCCCCGCATATCGAAAACCGACGGGAACATCGAGAAAGTGAATAAAATTATTCGAAAAAATCGATAACTGAGGATTCGAGCAATTGCTGACTGAGTGAACATCGATGAAGGAACTGTTAGACAAATTTTAAAGGAAAATTAACACATGAAAAAAGTTTGTGCTAGAATGGTGTCGAAATTGCTCACTTCTGAGTAAAAGGAAACTCGAAGCAAAGTTTGTGCTGACATTCTGGAGAACATCGAAATTGATCCAAAAATTTTTGAAAATGTAATAACTTGTGACCGAGACAAAAAAAAGCACGAGTGAGCAGGTCCAAATTCAAAACTGTGTTGATAGTTTTTTTTATGTTTGACGAATTGTTCACATTGAATGTGTACGTGAAGGTGAGACTGTTAATCAGGTGTACTATAAGGAGATTTTGACAACTTTTCGTGAAGTCGTAAGAAAAAAAAGACCTGATGTGTGGTGTGATTTTTTCTGTTCCCAAAGATCAAGTCTCAGCTGAAAGGAATTAGATTTGCGTCGGTGGATTCTGTGAAGGAAAATGCGGTGCGGCTCATATAAGACCTTTCAGAAAAGGCCCTGCAACATTGCTTCAAACAATGGAAGAATGGTATGGAGCGATGTAGGAATCGGAAAGAGGATTACGTTGAAGGGGATAATATTTTCATTGAATAATTTGGTGAATAAAAATTGCTAGAGCATCAATTCGGTTATTCAATAGACACACCTCGTATAATTCTGTGCTTGCATCCACAGTGCTGTTTGGTAGCGAGTCCTGGACGTATCAAGAAGAGGATAGGAGTAGACTGAAGGCAATGCGGTTGGCATGCAATTCCTGCGAAATATGTGCTAATGGTCAAAGTCAGTAATGAATGGGCTCGCATAGAATATGGTGTAAAAGAAACGTCAACTGACAAGAGTGGAAAAAGCTTGAAAAGAATGAAAAAAAATTGGTCATGTTGAGAGAATGAATGGAGGGTGTTTAACGAAGCAAGTATAGTATAAGTAAGGGGCCGTTCAAAAACCACGTCACACTGCTAGAGGGTGGGGGTTAACAGGTTTTGTGACCATTTGTCATTTAGAGGGAATAACGGGTTAACGCAAAATGTGCCATCACATATGGAAAGTATAAATGTCAATAACAATTTTTGGAAATGCTTAAAAAAATTAAAATTAGAGATCTTATTTTACAAGTAAAGCGTCAAAGTGCACATTTTACACTCCTGCACCCATTCCCCTCTTTTTCCCTTTTCTGAAAGAATTCCCCTCCTTTCTCCTGCTTTCAAGGAAATCGTTTTTCTCGTTTTGTTGTTTAAACGCTAACCGAATTAACAGAACCCAATAAGAAAGTCCAGCTATTTTTCTTTGAAAATTAATTCTTCTTGATTGAAAAGTCTACTATTATATTTTTGGTTCAGAATTCATGTCCTTCAGTTGAAAAGACTACTATTTGGTTAAAAATTGAAACATTTTTTTGAAAATTCATTTCTTAATTGAAAATCAATTTTCCTAACTGAAAACATAACTAATTTATTTACGATTGAAAATTGATCATTTTAGGTAGAAAATACGTTTTATTTTTTTCTTGAAAAACAATTTTTCCAACTAAAAATATAGCTACTCTATTTTTGCTCTGTTTATGGTTGAATTTCAATATTTTTTGTTGAAGAACTCAACCAATTCAATGAAAAATTATCTTTGTAGGTTGAAAATTTAACTACTTGGTTGAAAATTCAACTATTTTGTTGGAAAATGGTTTTTTTTGTTGAAAATAAATCTTTTGAATTGCAAATGTAGCCACTCCATTTTTGGTTAAAAATGGATCATTTTTAGTTTAAAATTCAATCATTTGGTTGGCAATGAATATTTTGGTTGAAAATCTATATTTTCCGTTCGAAAATTTTTTTTTTAATAGAAAAGTTATGCATTTTGTTTGAAAATTTCGAAATTTTGTTGAAAATGTAACTATTTCGTCAAAAATTTTACTATTTTGTGAAAAAGTCTTTTTTTTTGTTGAAAAATTTTACTTTTTTGTTGAACATCATCTTTTTGAATAGAAAATACATTTAGGCAATCGACCAGTTGGTTGAAAATTCATGTTTTCAGATTAAAAATTTAGTTATTTGGTTAAACATTCAAACTATTTGTTAAAAATTTCTCTATTTGCTTGGATGTTCAACTAGTAGGTTGTTGGTGCAGCTACAGGTATTTGGCTGATAATTAATCTTTTGTTGTTAATAATTCAACTATTTTGTTCAAAAGTCGTCTTTTTTCAAAAATTCAACTGTTCTGTTGATAGCTCGTCCTTTTGAATAGAAAATTCATTCCTCCTGATTGAAAATTTTTTTTTCTTTGGTAGAAAATTTCTGGAATGAAAATTCACCTTTCTTGGTGGAAAATTCAAACAATTTTCTGAAAAATGAGTCTTTTTGGCCTGAAGATTCATAAATTTATTAATTTATTTATATATGCAACTGTTTATGGTTGAATTTTGATCCTTTTTGTTCGAGAACTCAACCGATTTGTTGAAAAGTCATCTTTGTAGGTTGGAAATCTAACGATTTGGTTGAAAATTTAACTATTATGTTGGAAAATGTTTTTTTCTTCGTTGAAAATCAATTTTCTCAACTGCAAATTTAGCCACTTCATTTTTTGTTAAAAATTGATGTTTGTGGTTCAAAATTCAACTATTTGGTGGAAAATTAACTTTTTGGTTGAAAATGTATATTTTCGGTTCGAAAATTCATTTTTTAATAGAAAATTCAAGTATTTTGTTTTAGAATTCAACGATTTTGTTGAAAATGTAACTATTTTGTTAAAAATGCAACTATTTTGTGAATGAGTCATCTTTTTTGTTGGAGAGTCTGACTTCTTTGTTAGGCGTTCATCTTTTTGGATAGAAAATACATTGAGGAATTCAAGCAGTTAATTGAAAATGCATCTTTTTAGATTGAAAATTTAACTATTTGCTTGGATGTTCAACTATCAGGTTGTAAAATCAGCTGTTTGGTTGATAGTTAATTTTTTGTTGTTATAAGTTCAACTATTTTGTTCAAAAGTCGTATTTTTTCAAAAATTCAATTGCTTTGTTGAAACCTCGTCTTTTTGGATGAACAATTCGTATTTTCGGCTTGAAAATTCATAAATTTGTTTAATTATGCAACTGTTTGTGGTTGAAGTTTAATCTTTTTTGTTTAAGAACTCGACTGATTGGTTGAAAAATCATCTTTGTAGTTTGAAAATTTACCCATTTGGTTCAACATTCAACTCTTTTGTTATAAATTTCAATCGTTTATAAGAAGAGGAATGTCACCTGAAACGAATATCTTTGATACTTGTGCTTTTTCGTGAAGAGCTTTGCTCAGAATCAGATATTCAGAGAGAAATTCAAGAAACAGTTCGAGACTTCAGTTACGTGTTGATAGTTGCTGAGGTCAGAGGATAAGTATCAAATTTGCTAGTGTAGCAATTGTTCCTATATTTGAATTTTAACGTCAGTCAAACCCAGTTTTGTAAGTCAAATATGTAGTTAAAGTTTAGTAGCGATATGCTTGTCGTCCTGACCAAAGCGGTTATGTGAACTATCTGTTACTGCCTACGGGTTCCATTGTCGAAGTTACGGTCGACCTTGCTCAGATGTTGGATAAGCCGCACATTCTAAAATATTTGTCTTTCTCGATAGTGAAATGGTTCATTTGCCATAAACAATCTCACAAACAATCTAGCAATCTGCGAGATGTACGCACAGTTGAGTGCGTTAATTGCTTCAAGACAGCTGTTCCTATGAAATTATACAATATCAGCCTTATTTAAATTTTGATTCCAACTTTTTCATCCCTTCAGAAAAGTGAGATTTCTCGACGTCTGCAAAATATGCATTCACGGCATCGATTACGTCTATATTGGACGAGAATCTCTATCCACCGAGGCAGGTCTTCAAGTAGGAGAATAGAAAGAAGTCGCACGCAGCCAATTGCGGGAAATAGGGTGGATGAGAAATCATTTCAAAGCCCTGTTCATGTATTTTTGCCATTGCGATCGCTGAGGTGTGAGCCGGTGCGTTGTCGTAATGAAACAGCACTTTTTTGTGCGCTAATTGTGACCGTTTTTTTGTAGCTGGGCTTTTGAAAGGTCCACTAATGATATATAGTACGTTACTATTATAGTTTTACCCTTCACCAAGTAAGGAATGAAGATAATTCTTTGGGAATCCCAAAATAATGTGCCCATCACCTTTCCAGCTGACAAAATAGTCTTCGCCTTCTTTGATGCACTCTTAGCAGAACGGATCCACTGCTTTGACTGCTGCTTTGTCTCGGATGTATAGACTTGTTTAGTGGAGATGCATACAGCTTTATAAATCTCACGCATCCTTATTCGGTGATCTTCCATAACAATATGATCAATTTTTTTTACCATATCTGATCTGGTGACCACAATTGGGCATCAGCAGCTCACTTCATCTTTAGTTGTGGTTCGGCCACGTTTGAATTCATTTATCCAAAAATGAACGGTCACCAACGAAGGAGCATATTCCTCGTGAACTTCGCCTTACTCGGCTTTAATCTGCGCGGCCATCCAATTTTTTCAATTAAAAAATTTTATATCTTCACGGAACTCTTTTTTCTCCATTTTTTCGAAAATTACTGACACGCTCACTTCAAACGTATGCCAAACGAAAAATAAGCGTCGGTTTTGACTGAAGCTTGGTAGAGATAAATTGAAGAGTGTTATTTCTTAGCTATGTCCCACAATGCTCATTTTGGCGCCATCTAGCAGAAAATTGACATTACTCATCGAAGGACTTTTGTATTTATCAATTTTTGTCATCTTTAGACACTAGTATATTTATTAATGTAATCTCTTTCTTTTTTTCTGTTGCAGGTTAGTGTCCTTTATCACTCGAATAAAGCGTTTTCGACCTAATGATAAGGTTCATCATCTACTTCATATTACTTTATTATGGATTTTTTTTTCGTTGTTTATTGATTTTTTCCTGGTTGGCGATTCACTCATTAGGAAAGATTTAGGATTTAAGAGATTTAAGAAACTCACTTCGAAATTTATAACACTTTTTTAAGGAGCGATGTCTGACTAAAGCACTACTGTCACTACTTAGTATTGTCCATTTATTTTTTCGAAAAAAATTACGCAACTTACCTCGATTTGATTTTATTTTTCAACAGACATTTTATACAAAACTTCACTTTTTCGTTAAAAGAATTTTTTCGAATAGCAGTACGATTAATTCAATATTTGTGTCTCACCAAAGTACGGCTCTTCCTACTGTTGGATTGATTTTTCTTCGGTAAACTATAATATGAAAAATTGGTATCTAAATGATAATATTTTGAATTTTGGAAATTGAAGAAGTTCAGTTTTTCACATCATAAATATGTTTCACTGAACCAAACTCATACTTATACTACTGTGTGTTACATTTTTTTTAAAATTATTAGCTTTGTGTTGTCTGGACAAATTTATGTATATTAGGGTGGTATGTGAGATATATTTGCAAATTCTAGATTCTTTTAGCATTTCTGACCACATAATTACTGGTACAACATAAAATACTAGAGGACACTGTTTTCATTATAACTAAACTAAAAGTGTGCATTATTTATTTTTCCACCTCTCGAATTTAGAACCCTAATTTCTTATAAAACTTCTTCCCGGGTTTAATTCAATTTCTCTATGTTTCAGGGCCTTTGGAAGAGTAACAAACATTTTATCTATTTGAGCTTAAATTCTCCAAAAATTTTGTTACTTGGAAGGAAGCGTCAGTGAACATTTTTTTAAAGATTTGGATATTATTTTCCCACAGGAAATTTCTGGTCATAAAATCTCTACGCTTCTTTGTTAGACACTTTTGAGTCTAAAGAAGTTGACATTTCAAAAACATGAAAGTTGTAGGAAAAGATACTATTTGAAGTTCTGAATGAATATCTCTCATAAAATCAAAACTTTGTAAAACTTTAACTTGATAACTTTGGTACTCACTCTCTGGTGAAAATATCTGCTGCATTATCTTGAATTTCATAGTGGAAAAGATACTTTTTTTGAGAGTAAAGTTTTTATCTTCAAAAGATTGTGTTGGGAAAGTCATATGATTCCTGAAAGATTATGGTTTGTGGATAAAATTTTCAAATCACGCAATAAATATCACGATGTGGCTGAAACAACTTTGATAGCAATTTTGTTGCACATGGGATTTTTTGACCGTTTATGGTAGTCTATAATCCAATGGACATTTTAAGACAAAAAAAACATATATACAAAAGAGAGTGATTAGAAGAAGTCTAATAATATCACCATTCCCACTGAAAATTGTTTTAAATCGTAAAGCATACATTTTGGAACTGTTAAATTTCAAACATGGTGTTAAATGTATGAAGTTATTTTTCAGATGAAATTGATGAATATTTGAAATTTTGATTCACGATTTTATTGATGACCTTTTTCAATTCAATAATAAACTGTTTAAATTCAAGAAGAAAATTTCTGTACATATAATAGTTAATGAAGTAAGCGATATTTATCATCAGAAACAATTTTTATTCATTATTTTCGCTTTTAGTATGATTTTTCTATTGAAATTCGAAAAAAAATTCGAAGCAACTTAGGAGTGAAATCGTAGCAAATTGTGCCTATAAAGATTCAAAAAGATATTACCAAGTGTAAAGAAGAAATTCACGATATTTTCAAACTCAAGTACAATTTATCACGATTTTTTTTATGGTCTGCTGAATTTGTTGTCAAACTTTCAATAAAAAAATTATATTAAATGCTACGATAAGGAATAAACATCACAGCTGATAATAAAAATCGTATAATTTATCAACTACAAACAAATTATTTATTTATTCACTTAACATAGAATTTCAAATCATTTTGAAGGAATTGACAGGATTTTAAGGTTTTTGAAAGGATATAATGAGATTTCTAAATATTTTTTATGAATTCTTAAGGATTTCATCGATTTTCCCGGGATCGTAAGGGATTCCAATAAATTTTAAGAGATTTCAAAAATTGCAAGGTATTTCAAAGAATTTTGTAAGATTTCCAAAAATTTGAAGAGATTTCTACAGAAGTTTGTGAAATAAATGAAGTGGTAACGCAATTTCAAGGAATCTCTAGCGTTTCCAAAGATTTGATGGGATTCTGAGGTATTTTAAAGAATTTCCTAAGATCCAAAATATTTTATTGAATCTCCAAGGATTTCAAGGGACCTCAAATATTTCTAGGGACTTGAGCGCTTTCTTGTAGAGATCTTTAATAAATAATTTCAATTTAATTCTATTCAAGGGATTATCGAATGATTTATACTTCTTTTAATGCATTTTTACAATTCCCTAAGATTTCAAGGGATTTCAAGAGATTTTAAAATATATTGAAAATTTCAAGGTATTTCTAAGGAACTTTGGAAGATAAATGAAATTATATTGAATTTCAAGGGATTCTAAGCGATTCCAAAGATTTCGAGGGACTTTCAAGGAATTTAACAAGATTTTGAGGATTTTATTGAATCTCGAAGGATTTGAGATATTTCGAGGGACCTCAAAGATTTTTAGATGTATTAACTGTTTTTTTGAAGAACTTTAATGAAGAAGTTTAATTTAGTTAATGCTCAAAGGAATTGCATTGATTTCTACTTATTTTAATGGATTTTTATGATTTCCAAAGATTTCAAGTGATCCTAAGGGTTTCTCAACGATTTCTGGAGATTTCAAAAATCTTGAGGGATTTTAAATACTTCATACTTTTTTGAATAAATTTTTACGATTTCAGAAGATTTTTTGGATTTCCAAGGAATCCAAGGAATTTTGAGCGATAACGATGAATTTCTAGAAAACTTTAGAGAATAAATTTAATTTAATTGCAAACGATTTCACGAAATCTACAATAGTTCCAATAGGAACAATAACTGGATTGGCACTCACAAAACATCAGATCAAAAGTCATGTCACCTTATGTTCAAAGACTTCTTGAAGGATTAGCGTGATCTTAAAAAAAAATTAATATTAATATTTATTATAATTATGAAAACTACTTCTTACAGATTCTCACTCAAGAAAAAGGATAGTCATAATAATGAAATTTTGTCTGGAATTGTATATCTTATAAAATATAAATGTTGTGAAAAAGCTTATATTGCTGAAATAGACAGGAGACTGAAAACTAGAGACGCTGAGCACAGAAGAGATTGTAGATTTCGTTATCTGAACGTAGGTTTCTCACAGTACTGTTGGAATTTCAACCATCACATTGATTTTGATTTCAGTAATATTAAAATTTTAGCTACAGAAAAAATTCTTACAAAAGACGCATTATTAAATCCATTTCTATAAACAAGCATCATAATGCTTCTATTCATCTACAGGCAGAAATCTATCATTTAAGAATTATGAGCGTTTGAAAATCACGGTCGCCGCGGCTGTCGAAGGTCTACCGAATCGGGCGCGGTTGCTTTCACCAAGCGCCGCCAGTGCAGCGGTGAAGCGACTGCCCAGCGATCATGCTACCGCTGGTTCAAATCTTTGTGTCAACACTTTTTTTATTTTTTAAATTCATTTTCGCATGGTAAATATGTCAAATAATCAATTTTTGATGCTCCCCCGGCGATTAAAATTTTTTTTTCAAAAGCAGTTAAATTATTGGGAAATAAATCTCATGCATGAGAATCGACGACAGGGGCAGCTGGTCCGACTTTCTCCCCTACTCCGTGAATCGTAACAATGGGTCCGAAACCGGATTCAGAAAAAGCAGAATGAATACACCTACTAATTCTCTCGAATTTTACCGCAGATGTCTTTTCTCACGCTAGAAAATTCAACACGTTACTTCTGATGTGTATAACATTCCTGCATGATATTTATTCCCCGATAATTTAACTGCTTCCGAAAAAAAATATTATTCGCCGGAAAGCATCCAAAAATGATTATTTGACATATTTACAATTCGAAAAATAAGTAAAAAATATCAAAAAAATGTCGGCAATAAGATTTGAACCAGCGGCAGCGTGGTCGCTAGGCAAGCTTTTTACCGCTGCACCGGTGTCGCTTGGTGAAAGTAACCGCGCGCGACTCGGTGGACCTTTGACAGCCGCGGCGACCGTGATTTTCAAACGCTTATAATTCTTAAACAAGGGCCCACTTACAAAGGAACCGAAAAATGTGTCAAATTACTTTTGACGTACTATCGATTGATGATAGTCTCATCAAAAAGTCAATGTCGCAAGAGAGGCCTTCCCCTTGTAAGTATCATCAAGTAATCTTTAACTAAGTCAAATTCAGTTCCTCTGACGTACTTTCCTCATTTGCGGTTTCTTTGAATCTCACCTTTATCCTTATATATATATATATATATATATATATATATATATATATAAGA
>JAUMHM010000088.1:12895946-12927455 GCA_032362435.1 Melikaiella ostensackeni
CTCACTCTCATTTGTTTATATTCACACCTGTTAATGAGCGAAAGAGACAGACAAGATCTGTTCCGCCGGGCCTGGTGGTACATGCTGTATTTTGGTCTCATAACGTAAAAAAAGTGGTCTCCTTCTAGTTTTTACCATACATACTATAACCTTTGATCTTTATTCTTAATTTTTGAAAGGTTAAGTTCCGAATCAATTTTTATTTTTAAATATTTAGACTGAAATCAAGCCTGAAGGGCGCCAGAATATTTTTTAATTATAGACCAAAATATCAAAAAATCTCAAGATATATTAGTTCACAATTAGTTCAAGTTTACAGGCTCGCTAGCTCAACACAGAGAGGGGGGGGGGGAGGGGTAGCGAATCCTTTTTATGGGAACAATAAAAGTAGGAAGCCATTGACTACTCATAATAATAATTATTTTACTAATTCTGGCAGAAGCGCCTCACACATCACGAATTTCCAATAGAAAGGCAAAAACATTATTCGTAAATATTTAACCATATTGACATTTAATCGGCAATTTGTAAGTCATGTAATCTCACTATAAAGTCCGTTGGGATCACGAATGATATCAATATTTATTAATCAACATATTCAAAATTCACATCTTGTTTAACTACACTACCAGTCCCCACGATAACACTAGTCGCTTTATTATTTCTTTCTTGTGATACTGGGAACTTTTCAACATGGCTTTTTTTTTTGACACCAAAGGTCACTCAAGGTCGACGACATGGTGGAAAGTTGAGACAACTATGCCTGTCCCACGACCCATCGCCAGGAATAATTAATTAACACTCCCGATTTTCAAATAATTCGACGCAAATAATTTCAATAATTCAGCACAACAAGTGTGGACACTCGAAAAGCGCGCACTATCATGAAGCGGAAAGCGAAATGAACGGAAAATCCTTGCACGTTTGCATTAGCTTCGTTGAAATCTATTTTTTTTACTTATTACTCACGCCTCTTAGGCCACAGAGTTTTCCAAAATGAAGCAGACAATTAACACGCCTCTTGACTTTTCAACCGCTGAAGTACAATGACACTTTCAATTTTAAAAATCCCGTTGCGAACTGAACTTGGAAAGAGGCTACAGCCATTAAAGATGGTCGAACACAGAATGACGAGAGACGCTTCGTCCTGTGTTTTCATAGACAGTGGCGAGTTTAACTATACCTTGCACCAATAGACGGCGCCACAGGTACCAAGAAAGTGTCCAAGTAAATACCGACGTGGACGAAGTGTGCGTGCGTGATTTGTCTACTGGGAAAACAGACAAAAAAGTTTCGACGCGAATCAGTTTGTGATACTTCATTTATAATAAAAATCCCCAGTCTGGTGACGGTTCCGAGAGATGGAATACAAAATCCTAGGCCTCGAGGGGTTTACATATTTCTAGCAACAGGCCACCCCTCTCGAGGCTCCTTATAACGAAGTTATAAGCATCTCACCTCTTTACGTTCCTGCGGGCCTAAACCAAAGAGTGGGGAGGAGCCCCACGTCAGGGTTTATTATCCAAATCTCGGCACCCAGGAGTCAGTCTTGTGCTACCTCCACTATAACCCGGTCGAGATCTCCAACCCCTTTACCGTGTACGAAAAACGACGCTAAGTCAGCTACAGGAACAGCTATTCATAAGCTGTTCACCGTCTCCATCTTCGAGGCCCACCAATTCATTAGATCTCCAGGTACCTTGGCTTCATTTCCCGAGTGCCAACTATTAAAATTTTAGAAAAAGTGCGGATACAAATGTTTTTATTAATTCGAAACTGTGCGGGTAGGATTATATATGTTCGTTAAAACGTTGGTGGGACACCTGCCCAATTCGAAGTTCCACAATCGTCAATAATAATTGAAAAACTAACTCTGATAAAAAATGGCTTGCTTGTACTTTGGAAAGCCGGACTGCGCAAGTGAAGGGTATAAAAATTAAAAAAAGTTTATATCGGGTTAGCAAAAAAAACTAAAATGATTAAAAGATAGAAATAAAGTGATAGGGAAAATAATCAAACATAATAGGAAAAAACTAGAAAGGAATAGAGTCAAAATCATGGGAGATAGAAAGAAGAAAGCGATCTCAGACCGAGACGCTCACGTGAGTGAACTTGCCGGTTTTTTATCAGCCAAATAGGAACCCATGAGCTAGGCCGTAGTAATAGAAAAGAAGTAGGCACAACAGGAAAAAACCTAATGAATTTCAGATCAGGAAAAATGAAGAATATTCTAAGAATGGAAAACCCGTTAGAAAATGTTAGAGAGAATAGGGAGAACAGTTTGACTCCAGAAATAATAATTGAGGAAGAAAACGCACAAGAACAGATAACTCAAAATGAAAATAGAGAAGAGGAAATAGGTAAAAATTTTGAATTAGTAACGGTTGGGAGAGAACTGGAAGGGGGGGCGGTACAGCCAAGTCAAGCGACAGGTGCAATCCCAAGAACAAAAATACAAAAACAAACGCATACAGAAGGTACGACGGCAAGTACGCCGAACACACACAGGCAGGACAATACCGCACACATACAAGCGATTGTCTCACTGTTTCCCAATACCGAGAATTCATTAGGTAATTGGAGAATAGAAAATGAATATTGTATAATTTTTGAAAATCGGGAATTAGAAATGAATAAGATAGATACAGAAATCGATGCAACGAGAGGAGAACTCAAAGGTTGAAAAGAGACAAAAACGTTTAGAATCAAGTAATTCAGAAAGAGAAGAAACTCTTAGAAAGAAAAGAGATAGAATAGATAGAGAGAGAGCAGAGAAAGCCAGAGTAGGTCGCGATAGATTACGAAAAAAAGATAGATAGGCAGGAAGAAGAAAACATGAAAATCGATAGTAGAACATTCTAAATTGATGCATTTTTAGGAAGCAACACTAAATTTTGAAACGGTGGAGAAGAATTAGTTGATTACGAAGAAAATAAAAATGATCAAAATAAAATAAATGAACTTTCGGAGGAAGTTGCGCAATTAAACAAAAAGATTGATAGCATTTCATACGCAACCACTAGGAATTGTTCAGTAGAAAATGCAAATGAAAGTACACCAGAGCTTCCATATAAGCGCATCCGATTTACGAGTTTCTAGAACTGCTGGCTCACGCAGTTTCTCAGTGGGCAGAGAGTGTCAACAATGCGTCGCCACCAGTAGCGGAGAGATAAAAGCGGGCAGTACGCGCAGTGGATAACTCCATCAGCTGTCAGCATATTATGCTTCAGTTCGTTTTCAGTGTTTAGCGAGTCCATACGGAACTGATTGTTAACGTTTCGAGGGTACCGGTTTAGGACCAAGGCCAGTGCGAAGCAACCCCTGAAACTGTTCTTATATGGGAGCTCTAGTATCACAGAATACGAAATAATAATACAATTCAATTCCAAGATAGAGAATTAGATTTCCATGAGCAGAGATACGCGTTAGCAGGTGTGAGGTATACAATAATAAAGAGAAGGCATAGTGGTCAAGGGGACAGATACGCAGAGTTTCCGAGACCAGTCTTAAGTCAGTCAATTATGAGAAAATCGAATGCGTCTAAGTGCGAAACAGAAACACGAAATAGAATAAATAGAGAAAGAATAACTCTGACAGAAAGAGTATAAAGGACACGGTATAACTTACTAAAAATTCCAGCGAGTTTATTTCCTTTCGGAATGATTCAAACATCATTCCAAATCATGTCAAACTGGCCAATTGAATTTAAAAACAACACGAAAAATAGTCTTAGTTATTTTTTGAATAGTTTGATTAGATTCAAGAGAGGATATAAAATCAATCAAGTAGATATTTAGGAAAATTTAGACGCGGTCTTTGAAGAGGGAGCGTGAAGTTGGTTCTACGTTGATAGAGATAATTGGCGGAATTTGGACAAATTTATCGAAGATTCTAAGGACGCGTATTTGAATGAAAGGTATCCCGAAATAATTAAAAATAATATCAAGTTACGCAATCAAAAAAAAGATCAGGTTATACACGTTCGTAACAAAAATTCAATAATTATTCGAAAAATTAATGCCACGTCCAAGCCTAGAGTGGCAATTAAGAAAAACAAACGAGAACTTAAAAATCGAATACAAAGTTTAAATTGCGAGAAATGCTTTTTGAAATTTTTCAGAATTATAAATTTTAGGACGTGAATGGGAAACAGAATTAGCAAAATCTAAAATTAGAGATCAGTAATTAAGCTTTTTAGATACAGATGATACTAAAAATGACAAAAATAAACAAGATAAAGGAAATGATGAGTCACAATAACAATAAAATTGAGAATCAGACTAGGGAAAAGAATGAAAATCAACAACAAAATCAACTAAGACAATTTAGACCAAGATACCGGAATCAACAAAATAGACAACAATTTAAACCAAGATTTTCGAATGGAAATCCTAGATTTTTTAATCCGAGATTTAAAAACAATAATAATAATTATTATCAAGATAATTCTGGATTCCAAAGAAACCCACGATTTAGTAATAGTTATAATAATGGGAATAGATATCAAAACCCAGCAGGCCTGTTATTAAATGCAATTAGTCAGCTGTTAGGAAACACACAGACACGAAAAGTTCAGGGTCATGAGCCAGTTAAACAAAGATATTATTATGTGTCGCCCAAAATGAGAGAATTCATGTATGAGGAAGTAGATAGACTTTTGGAAGAAAAAATTTTAGAATCATCTAATAGTGATTGGTCGAACCCTATGGTAATGATGAAAAACCTGATGGGAAATACAGATTTTGTTTGGATATTAGAAAAGTTAATAAAATAAGTGAAAAAGATTTATACCCAATTCCTATGATGTTAAAAAAATACTGGATGCATCGAGATCAGCAGGGTACATGTCGAAAATAGATCTTCGTTCAGCATATCATCAGATACCGTTGGACGAGAAATCTAAACCGATAACAGCGTTTATAGTCCCAGGCAAAAGAGTGTATCAGTTTAAGAGAATGATATTTGGCTTAACAAATGCTCCTGCTTCATTCCAGCGCCTGACGGACAGAATAATAACACCACAATCAAAACCCCATATATTTTGCTACCTCGATGACATTATAATAGTTCCAAAAAATTTCGAAGAACATCTCAGATATTTAGAAATCATTTTGGATAAAATAAAAAATGCAGGTTCAATAATAAGTTTAGACAAATGTGAGTTGGTTTGTTCCGTAATAAAGTACTTAGGATTCAAAGAAAATGAAAAAGGGTTACAGGTACATGTAGAAAAAATCAAACCTGTTTTAGATTTTCCAAGACCAAAAACGGTCAAACAAATACAAAGATTAATACAAATACCATCAAGGTATCGGGAATTTATTCCAAAATTTGCAGAGACTATAGAACCCCTGCAAAAGCTATTAAAAAAAAAAGTAAACTGGGAATGGACTGACAAACAGGAACAGGCATTTACGACTATCAAGCACTTACTAACAACAGCACCAATTTTAGCCTGCCCTGAATTTGGAAGTCCATTTCAACTTGAAACCAATGTTAGTGATACAGGATTGAGATCCGTATGAACGCAAAATATAAACGGTGAAAATTTGGTAATAGCTTTTGCAAGTAGAGGTCTAAATGGCGCAGAACGTAAATACTCTACTTCAGAAAAAGAATGTTCAGCAGTAGTCTGGGCAATGAGGAAGTTTGGGCCGTATTCACAGGGATATTCATTTAAAGTCATTACAGATCATATTGCCTTAAAATGGCTTCATGATTTACAAAATCAAATTTGAGATAAACTACTGCGGCTTAGCGGTCGAAAAAAAGCTTTATTAAAATCCAATTACATGTTTGTCTGACGTTTCGGACTGGTACCAGTCCCTCTTCATAGACTCTATAGCATCGATTTGAAGGTTAGAAACATGTAGGATGTTTTCATTATATATAGGTTCGAAGTAACAAATAACATATCATGCCGTACCAATGCCGAAAGTAGAATTCCAAAAAAATTTAAGTAAAATTAGAACGTTAAATATGTGTAAAACATTACAACAAAGTATTGGTAGTGGTTTCACCTGAAATAGTAGATGAGATTATATAGGTTTTATTTTTGTTAGTAAAAGGAACCATTTGGCTATGAAAGAGTATTAATTGAGGAAAAGAAAATAAGATATATTACCTTAGGTGGGTATAAATGAAATTTAATCCTCATTAACGCGGAAAAAGACCATAACCTCTACCTTTGAGCACATTTTTCTTGAGTGTGTTTTTTGAACTTTTATATGTTAAAACTTTTGGATATTATTCGTTATGAAGAATGCTTATGTAAAATTTGAAAAAAGTTTTACAAACAGAAAATTGGAGTGCCCGTGGGCTCTCCTATTTGTGCAGCTATAGCTAATTTGGCGTTAGCAGATGTAGAGGAGGAGATCCTAAAGGACCTGTCCTATGATGTTTCTTTTTTGTTTAGGTACATACAGGTAGACGACATTTTCACCTGTATACCTGAGGAGAAAGTAGTTGACTTATTGGACAGATTGGATAAGGCCGAACCTTATCTAAAATTTACTTTAGAAAGATCGTCTGATAACAAGACTATAAACTTTCTTGATGTCACGTTAATGGTAGGAGGCGGACGTATAATATCGAATTGGTACCGCAAACTCACTTGGTCGGGTCGTTATCATCATTTTCAGTCTCATCATCCAATCTCTGCAAAAATAGGCGCTATTTACTCCTTGGTAGATAGGGCTATAAAGTTCGCCGATCAAAGATGTTATGAAGATAATTTAGCTTTAGTCAAAAAGATCTTAATACAAAATGGCTATCCAGAAGAACTTATAATCAGTAAAACAAAACCAAAAAACACATTTTGAAAGCCTCAAAACAATCAATAGTTTTTAAAACAGGCAATAAACTTCAACAACTATACAAATTTAAAAAAGATCCCACAGAAAAAGATCACAAAACACACGTCGTCTACCAACTGATTGTAATCTATGTGGATGGGTTTACACTTGCCAAACCAAAAGAAAACTTGTAGTAAGAATGAAAGAGCATAAAGGAGATGTGGAAAATTTTTGTACAAAAACTGGTTGGGAAAACATGCAGTGACTAAATCCCACACCTTTAATTTAAACAATCCCATAATTTTGGCTGTAGAAGGGAATAAGACAAAAAGAGAGATTCTTGAAATGATTCACATAGTCCGCAACCAAAAACCAGTTATTCACGTACGGATGTCCAAGGACTGAGTACCTTATACCACAGTCTAATTTTCACTAGGAAAAGAATTTCAAAATAATTTGTTCAAACTTAAGAAAACTATTGATAATGATACTTAGTACTTTAAATGGTTTAATAGCAGGAAATTGCGTCATTGCAGTCACGTGATCGTTTATACCATGTGACTCTAGTGACGTATTTCCTTAACAAATATTTTCACCTCAGTACATAACCTTGAAAATGCAAGGTGACGTGTTCTCCCAAGCCGGTCCTTGTTTTCGTCATTTATTATTCAAAACATTGGACCTGGAAGAACATCTCTAAAAAATTTTCTTCCAAAATTCCCTACAGATCGCATGATATCCACCAGTTTTAACATATAAAAGTTCAAAAAACACACTAAAGAAAAATGTACTCAAAGATCGAGGTTATGGCCTTTTTCCGTGTTAATCAGGATTAAATTTCATTTATACTCTTCTAAGGTAATATGTCTTTTTTTCCTTAATTAACACTATTTCATAGCCAAATTAACTTTTATGAACTTTTATGAATAAATGAACTTATACTAACAAAAAGAAAACCTATATGAACTCATCTACTATTTCAGGTGAAACCACTACCAATACTTTGTTGTAATGTTTTACACATATTTAACGTTCTAATTTTACTTCAATTTTTTTGGAATTCTACTTTCGGCATTGGTACGGCATGATATATTATTTGTTACTTCGAACCTATATATAATGAAAACATCCTACATGTTTCTAACCTTTAAATCGATCCTATAGAGTCTATGAGGAGGGGCTGGTACCAGTCCGAAACGTCAGACAAACATGTAATTGGACTTTAATACAGCTTTTTTTGACTGCAAGGCCGCAGTAGTTTATCTTACATTGTAGTATTTGTTGATATGTTTACTAAATGGGTAGAAATGATTCCAGCTGAAAATAAATTAATATCGACAATTAAAAAAGAATTTCATGGACGTATAATTTCAAAATTTGGTAACACCTAGTAATACATTCACAAATAACGGCAAAGAATACATAAATGAATCAATAATTAATTTAATTAAAACATTTGGTATTAGATAATCAAAAACTCCTAAATATCACGCACAAGCAAATCCAACTGAAAGATGCAACAGGTCAATTAAAACGGCAATAAAAGCGTATTTAGAGAAAGATCATTAATTATGGGACGAAAATTTAGATGATTTACAATTCGTTAGAGAACTCCAACCAATTCAAGCGTTAAATAAGGATTTAGATGGAAAAAGTGAAATCGAATTTCAAGAATCCGAAAAATGTGCAGAAAGGATGCGAAAATTAGAAATAATTAGAGAACAAGTAGGACCGTTTTTCATGAAAGCAAAGATTTCACCAACCATCTACGAAATAGAAATAAAAACGAAAAATCATTAGGCAATTGGAACATGAAAGGTATTAAAAAATTTAATATTATAAAAAAGTTTTAAACTAATTTTTTCAAATGGCATGCAAGTGGACAAATTGATTTTTACACTACTGATACTATACAAAAATACACTTACACAACTGGTGACACAAAACAGAAAATACGTTTATTTTCAGAAAAATGGACCCAAATTGATTTTGAAACGCAAAGATTGCCTCTTTGCAATTGCAAGCGAGAACTTGTTACTCCACACCTGTTTGAAGTGGGTAGAATTTCTACAACCCCCTCTTAATGAAACATCAGAAAAAAAGAACTGGTCATAAAGAAATAGACAAAAGAAAGAGAGCCGAAATAAATAGAAATATTAACAGGGAAATAAAGAAGATTAGAGAGGAATTATTGAGGAAAGAAGCGAGATGAGACAAAGAAGAAGGACGAGACGTCTAAAATGCGAGAGCCAGGCACGAGGAGAAGCAATACGATGCCAAAGGTTGAGAACTATCGGACGCAGTAAGATTGAAAAGGGGATTGATTTCACGAAAGGATTATTTAGAAATGATGGAGTGGAGAAGAGTGGAAGAAGGAGAGAGGAAGAGAAAGAAAATAGCAAAGCAAATTAGAGAATTCGAGGAGAAAAAGAGAAGGCGGGAAGAAGAGGCAAGAGATGAAAGGGAGCCTGAGGAACTAAGACAATTACAGGAAAAAAAACGCGGAAGAATTGAAAGAAATGAGAAAACTATTAAAGTATAGACAGCAAAAAAATTTAGAGGAGTCAGCCGCAAAAAGAAACGTGGAAGAGAAAATAGAATTAATAAGAATTAGAAGATAATAGCAGTAGAATCTTAAGAAAGATTGAATTGGGGAAATGGCAAGGAAGAAAAAGGAGGCAAAGGAAGCAAAGCGAAAGTTCGAAGAGAGAAAAATAAACCTTCGAACGATCTTCGAGCATTCCGAAGAATCATCAACAGAAAAGGGATTAGATCTGAAAATAAAGTAAATACGGCTATAAGAGGTCAAGATAGAATTCAAATTAAAATACAAGTAGAATTAAGATATAAGTTTCTTTTCAGCAGAAGAACCAAAGAAAGCAGAATAGCCGAAGAAAATACTAATATGGATGGAGGAAATTGAAATAGAAAATTAA
This sequence comes from Melikaiella ostensackeni, assembly GCA_032362435.1. NCBI lineage: Eukaryota > Metazoa > Arthropoda > Insecta > Hymenoptera > Cynipidae > Melikaiella > Melikaiella ostensackeni. The sequence goes on from JAUMHM010000088.1 coordinate 12,905,677, forward strand.
TTAAATAGTTGTCAGTTAAAATCAAGACTGCAGTAAATTAGACTTCACTTTTAGTTGATATAAAATAAGGATGGAAAGAGAATTAAGAGAAAAATAGTATTTCATTCTATTATTTTTTTTTTGAGAGGTAGGATTTTTAATTTTGTTGCAAGAAAGATGAAAGACATCGAGATGTGGGAATGTCGTCACTGTGAGATGATGATTCCAGTGCGACTACATTTTCCACGACACTTACTGTGGCAGAAGATCGAATCGGGCTTAAAATTATCACACAGTTCCGGATTCAACAAGAACCAAATACATAAAAGTTGGTTGGGTGGAAATACAACAGCAATTCAAGAACATCATAGGCATAACAATTCAAAAAGAGATATTTACGAAATAATTATTTTTATCATAAAATACAAATGGATGAAGTAAGACGACCCCGTTATTTTAGTGCTGTATTTAGCCACCAGTTGGAGTACCACTGCAATTTAGATTCCAATAGTAACGGGATACATGACAAGTAGACAATTTCAATACCAGAAAGCAATTATTGTGTGAAATCTTCAATTTTATTGAACAACAAGAAGATGAAATTGTGAAACTAGAAAATAAGCTACATCGCCTCCACTTCCTATATGTACTCATTACATATTTACAAGTTACTGCTTCAAAATAGAAAAAAAATATGTCAGAATTATTTACACACTCTATCTATTTCACCTTACTCTATTTACGTTAGAAAAGTCCCTAGCCTTCCTATTGTTTCGATGGAATCGAAAATGTTTCCCAATCTCCTTCTTTTATTTATTATATAATCAAACGAACTTAACTATAAGTGAAGGTCCTATCATAATGGGAAGAAGCGCTTCTTCTCAAGAGATTATCATGGATTGCCCCGGTTGGTATACCGATCGCGCCAAACTTTGAAGGTGTGAGAAATTGAAAGCTGGCCACTGCCTCAAGCCTCCCTTCATAGTAATGACCATTTATTGAAGTATTGCCTTCCCTACCGAGAGAAAATCTCACAATATTCTCTGGGGAAAAAACAGGCCTGTTTCAGGCTATTTGCAGAATCGATTTAAATGATTTCGTCTCTAGACATAGCTTGAGAGATTTGGGTCCTTTTTTGCGACTTAATTTATGGCAGTCGAACCTTGAGGACACCGAAGTATGAGAGGCAGTTAGAATATTTAAGGTCTGGCCATCATAAGAGCTTTATTAAATTAATCCCTTTCAACACTTTAAAAATAATTATTTATTTATTTACATGCATATATTTATATGTGACCACCTACATATTTATATTTATATACAGTATTCCTGTGATGGAAAATCTAAAAATACTATCTGTTTTTACGTACTGCGTACAGTTTACGGGATACATAGAAAATGTTATATATATTTTTAATTTTTCAAATCAAATTTTAGATATTTGTAATTGTGGAAATTCGTAGATTCTGATTCTTTAATTTTTGTATCTCTAAATCGGAAATTGAACAAAATGATTTTAGTTTTGAAGCTCATACATCTGGCCACGGCACTGCAACTTTACTACAAAAGAATTCTCTCTACATGGTTCGCTAGCCAGATGCCAAGTGGGGCCTCTTCTTTCAAGGCAGCCTCTGTAATTCCTTGCTATTCAGAAAGGTTTTGATTACATTTACGAAAACAACTTTATAAGCCTCCAGAAAATTTATGAGCGCTACTTGGATTTTTATAAAATGCTGCCTGGGTAATTGTAGAGAAAATCTCAGAAACTTGACTGGGCCTGAGAATATTTAGAGAATTTCCAGTGCATTTGTATCAATAGGGTTAACTATTAATAATATATACGGAATTCTATGTACTTTTAAAACAATGGGTATCAAACAATGAGTGGAAATATTCTCTTTAGAAGAGGCGCTTCATACAATTATGATAGAACTTTACTTACAGGTAAGTTCATTTAATTACATAATTGTATTTCGCGCCTCTTCTTCCGAGATTATCATGTGGCCGTTTAAAGGCACTTATGGCAACCTCTCCGCAAGAAAACAAAGTGTGAATTGAACACTGAATTCAGGGTACCATTTACCTACAACAAAAATTACCCTGGGTAGTGTGAATGCCAGGGGCGGGCAGTCAACATGAATGTTGCGGAGAATTCCATACATAAAAATTTCCGAGCAGGGAAATTCCGTACATGGAAAACTGGACGGAAAGATAATGATCATATCTTTCCACTGAATCCAAATATATAAAAAATTTACTTTTGCTTCAAAAATATATCTCTTGTCTCGGTTCTGCACTGTTCATCTTCGATTTCGGTTTTGGACAATTATATCGATGATACCTTGTGTTGTGTCGGGGAATATGCTCTGCGTTCGTGTCTTGTGTACCCTTCTTGCCCTTCAGTAAGCACCTGATCTGTGAGTTTCTGTTTCTTTCTACAGATAATATATCTTTTATTTTTTAGCTGGGATGTAAAAGTGCAAGATATTCATTGATTTTCTTGAATCACACATATATCGTAGACTAAAATTAATATTTTAAATATCAAAAATAGTAAATTAAGTGTATAGCAAAGCCTATTTCATTCTATAGTATTATTATAAATTTTTGGTGTGTACAGTGTATTAAACTTACAAAAACGAAACTTATAATTTACCCTACAGTAATTCTGCAATATTATTATTAATAGCCAAAACCATACAAAGGCAAGATGCAAATAATTTTTCCACATTAGAAAAATGGTCAATTTTGGGAAAATCTCAAAATCAAACATTTGAATCAAGAAGAATAAGCAGAAGATATTTAGTTAATGGAATAACGAATTCCAGGTTCTTTACTCTGGTGAAATTAATAAAATAATATGCACAATTATATAGCTTAAAAATCTGATGTACTTATAAATACATCCTTGCTGTGAAAATTAAAAAATATATTTCACAAATTACAGTATTGACTGATGAATATACGAAAATTCAGAAAAATATGTTTTTAGAATGAAAGAATCATTTCAGAGAGGCATAAGCTTGTAGCTCATGAATAAATATTGCGTGATATCTGAGTAATCATAAAAAATATTCATTCGTGAAATGGAAGTTTCTGCAAAGCTAAAAATACGACATGTCGGTTATCAGGTGCAACGTCAGATGCAAAATAATTTAGACAAATTCTTTCCTGGTCATTAATAAAAAGCAAATAACTCCTTATAAATATTATCATAATTAAAAGATAATGGTTAGATTCTCAAAATTCAAAAAGGAGTGCATATGGGGCATTATTCATGAAGTGACCCCAACTAAAAAAGCAAAGTTCTCCGATCGACTCAAACTTCGTCAAAGTGTAGTCTTATTGGATGGAAATTTATGGAATTAAAATTTGTCCATTAAGACAAATATTTTCCGAGGGGAAGGAGGTGAAATTTTTTAGTTTTTTTGTGGGTACTATCGACCATCAACATCAGCGATTATTTAGCTTTGCAGAAATTTCCATTCCACGGGTAAAAACTTTTCATGATTACTCAGCAATCACGTAACATCTATTCGTGTCCTTGGTCCAGATTTGAAGAGTATCATGTGCTCTTAATTTTATCAATTTAAAATATTTTTAGGAACGGTTTACTAGATTTCGCGACGAGCTGAACGCAAGATTTCGGAACGACGATTTTGCTGGAAGAACCTTGTACCTTGAAGCTACATATTCCTCAAATCGTCCAATAAAATAATTTCAAACACAAGCTGATCCAACGCCAGCATGTGAACTTTCAAACGGTTGTTCAAACTCATTAGGTTCTTTTATTCTGCGAAATTACTTATTCTTATCTTAAGAACTATATTTCACCGAGAAAAAGAACCTTATAAGTTAAAAAAGTCCGAAAACAGTGATTTTATTAAGAAGAATTGATGAATACAATGATAATTATTACTATATGTTGTCGAATGGCAAATTTCGATAAAATTCACAAGTGTGCTGTTGAATAGTAATTTATTGTGTCAAGATATTATTTTTCAGAGAAAAAGAAATGATTTAACAGAAAAAATTGTCTATGTTCGAAAACGTGACATAAGTAAATTTGTTCGTAAACATTTTATAGGTAGATTTTTATTGAAATAGGGTAATCGGTACAATGATTGTGCACTTAAGGAATTTATCAATTCTGATGATTCGTAAAAACCTCTACAAGCGTCAAAAGAAATTCTAAAGTAGAAAGAAGGATATAAATTCATTAAAAATTTAAATTACCGTCGTAAGTTAATCGCCAAAAGCCATACACATTTTTTGATTCATTTACACTAAAAATTCCTTTTTAGTTTTTACTATATAGGTGCATAAGAGTAACTTTTACACGAAGTCCTATTTCGAAGACAAGGGGTACACCCTAAATGTAAATTAGTGAAATTTCACTAATTAGTAGTAAAATTCGACTAATTCAATTAGAGAAAAGTGAGTCAGTAAAAGTTAGTCAAAAATTACTAATTGGATTAGTCGAAATACGATTATTTACTAATTCTATAGTGTGTTTTTTAAAATCATTATTTACATCATTTTTGATAAGATGTATAGTTTTTGTTTGAATGAGAACGTGAGAACGGTAGGTCGCAGAGAAAAATATTCCTCACAAAAATTGTGGAGAACTCTATTATCTACAAATTACCTCATGTAGTCGCTGCGCTACAACCAAAATTGCATAAAATAGAGGGCGCCAAAGTTACCAAAAATCACTTTTTGCTCTTTTTCAACCCAAAAACAAAAATTTTTACGTTTGAAAGAATTGAAAAAATGTAGAGCAGGAAAGAACCTTCAAAAAGAGTAAGAGAGTTTTTTCTTGCGATGCATCATTTTTGAGATACGGCGCTTTGAAATTCTAATATCAGGTTATATTTTTAAAAAGTACAGTAAATTTTTCTTTTTTTTTTGTGAAGAAAAATACCCGCAGCTATTTTATTTCGTAAATCGTTACCGGGGTATTTGAATAACCTAAAACCAAGAATTCGGACCACCCCCCCCCCTTATGTGTTTTAATAAAACTCAAAATGTTTTTGGATTTGATTTTTCGCGAGGAAATTTTTTTTTACCATCGCGGTAATTAAAGAGTAGTAGAGCCTGAAAAAACCTTTTTAATTGAATTGAATGTACCACGACGGTATTTTTTTTTCTAGATGAAAAAAGAGCAAAAACTGATTTTTGGCAAATTTGGCGCCCTCTATTTCGTGCATTTGTGGTTGAAGCGCAGAAATTACATGAGATAATTTGTAGATAATAGAGTTCTCTACAATTTTTTCAAAAAATTTTTTCTCTACGATCTACCGTTCTCACGTAAAATCAGATCCAAAAACTTTTAAACTTTTTCAAAACCCCCAAAAAGGGGGAGCCCTGAAAACTTGGTTTCGTGCTATTCACATGCCCCACTAATTATTTATGAAATAAAATAGCTTCGGTCATTTTTTTCCCTGAAACCAATTTTTTCATGACATTTACTGTACTACATTGAAAATGAAAAATTCCATTTTTTGATCAAACTTTGTGAGAGAGAAAAAAATGGCAAAGAGTGAAATTGTTCGTATCAAAAAGATTTGCCAATTTCTTTTAGACAGTTATTTGGAAAGATGCATAGTTTTTGTTTTAATCGTGAAAAATGTTATTAAAAAATCTATTTTCCAGCAAAACTATGAGAAATTCGAAAACGATATTATGAAGTAAAAATTGTTCATCTCAAAAACGTCGGGTTAGCGCAAATATCATGCCTATTCAGAAGAAAAAGAAGGAAGGTGCCTATTAAAAAAATGTGGTAAGAACGTGCCTATTCAGAAAGGAATTTCTGTTACCCGAATTTAAGTTGGTAGCACTGGCAGTATTAACAGAAAATCATTTTAAAATTGATTTTCTCTTCCTCCATTATATCGCGCAGAATACACTTACTCAATAAGGTAATAAGATAATTAATCGATAACACGATGGAGAAAGAGAAAATCACTTTTATAATATATTCTTTTAAATACTGCCAGTGCTACCAGCTCAAATTCGGGTAACAAATATTCATTCCTGAATGGGTGCGTTCTTGCCTTTTTTCTGAATAGGAATGATATTGCACTTATCCGACGAAAAGATCCATAATTTTACTTCAGCCCATTTTTTGATAAGATGCATGGTTGTTGTCTTAATCGTAAAAAATGTGATTAAAAAATAAAAATTCCATCAACGAAATAAGATTTAACAAAATATTTCTTTGGGCCGACAAAATAAGTTTGGGTTAATAACTGAAATTTTGTTTTGACAACAAAAGAGCGCAACAAAACGGCTTTGCTCACAAATTTCATCTTGATTTTTGTAATTTTTTGCAGTAATTAGTGACAAATTAAACATGTGAAAATTATGAATATTAAATATTTTTTAAAAACAATTTATCAAACCTGTTCAATGCGTGATGAACACTGTAAAAACTGGATATCTCTTTTTTTACTTTATCATTTTTTTGCGTGTCCTGTTTTCGAATAGAAGAACTTCATTCTACTATTTTTAATGTAAAAAAAATGACGCTGGGATCCCACCAGTGGTCTCATTTTAGTACCACTCGAGACTGTTTTGTTCTGAGTCTTATTTAAATACTCAAATTAGGCCTGAAATAATTCCTTCTTTTTACAGCAAAACCTACAAAATTTTGAGAATGCTGACTGCATAAAGCTGCCGTTAGAAAATTGATTTAATGTTTTAATTAATTAATTAATTAATTAATTGATAATTCCTTTTGCAAATTCTCCTTCATGATCCTAACGTACCAATAAATGCCGCAAGGTCTCGTATCCCACATTCTTTTGCTTCCATAACTGCCCTAATCTGATTAATTACTTTAAAATTCTTATCTTCTGAAAGTACCACCATCATATCCTCGGAATCTTAAATGAAATCCAAATATTCACATTGTGAAGCTGGTGGTAATCTACTCTTTTTTGTATTGTCTATAAACCCTACCTTCTTCAAAATTATGCAAGTTATCTCTATAAATCTCTATAAATCTCTCTATATCTCTATATTGATAAAAGAATTTATCTCTAGAAATTATGTACGGAGAAAAACCTTCTCTTTAATACAAAAAAAGCTGAAAAAATATTCCCCCCCCCCCGTTATGAATTCTAAGCTCCATACATGCAAAATATGGGCTGCGCTGGCCTTAGTGAATGCTACACTTCTACAAAGCGAATTTCTTAATTATCTCTATGTCTAAAGTTAATGTTTCCCTCGGATTTAGGGTACGAAGTGCCGACCACTTCGGGTACAAAGTATCGGCTACTTGCGGCACGAAAAGAAAAACAAAGCAAACAGAACAACACGGCATTTCCTACCCCAAGTCCGAGAAATATTTAATTTACTAACAAACTAAAGTAGACACTGTACTAGTTTTACCTGCATCAAAATTTCCCCCCAGGTTTTCACTGTGTTTTCAAAGTCAAGGAAAAGACACATCCAACTTCAGTTAAATCAAACTATATTAACGCAATCACTGATCGAAAAGTATTCGAAGATCCATACGACATTCTGCTGTCGTATTCTTGGGTAAGAAAATTCAAGATTTCTGGAATTGATCCGTGAAATGGATTGATCTCTTCTATAGTATTTCACAAAATTTGCATCACTTTCTTAATTCGCAATCGTATTGTTTCTTTGCTGAATTTGTTAGGGATAATATCATAACGTTCGCAATCTTCTGTGACACTTATTTCAATCTAATCGATTCTTTGATCAAACTCCCGCAACCAGGGCAATCGTCTCTTACATTGAGTGCGGTTCCCTGTTGATAGATTAAAGCAGTTTTATATTGGGCTTGAAGTATATCGGCTTTGACTTCAATAAAAACATATAAATGGGAAACCACGCCTGAGCTGGCCAGTGAGAAACCACTTAAGTTTCTTTTGCGTTTTTCAATTTTATTTTCTGTAAAACTCTCAAGATCAGAGAAAAAGGTGAAGAGGCACAGAAAAAAGACTGATTCCACTTTACAGTGAATGCGTGAATCGCGCTCGATTCCGGATTATGTTTCCACGACACATAGCATCTGCATCAAAATTATCTTTCGAAGATATATATGATACAAACACAGTGAACTGAGGACATTGCACACTCCCTTTTTTATTGACATACCATATGGCCATTGAGTTATCAATCCTCAGAAGAATGTCACAACCTCTTTGATCATTCGCGAAACATTTGAAGCCTATCAACGTTGCTTATTATTTCGGGCAATTAATATAAAGAGATTTTTCGGTCGCTGTCCAAAACTCACGAGCACGCCTTCGTTTGCAAACAGCTCCCCAATCTGTAAGAGAAGCATCTGTGAAAATTTCAATACGGGAATTGAAACAGTTAATGGAATTAACTGCAACACGAATATTTAAATTCCACCATTCAAGGTCACTTTTTGAAATACCCCTTAAAGACATATTTCTCTCGAAACTATCGCCATTTCTCTGAAGTGCTAAAAATCTCTCGTATTCGAAATTCCTTAAATGAACTTCTCCATACTTAAGGGTTGTACAACATGATCCTAACGTACCAATAAAGGCCGCAAAGTGTCGAATCCTAATTTTTTTTGCTCCCTCAACTACTCTCATCTGATAAATTACGTACAAATTCTTATCTTCTGGATTTCCTATCGCCATATTCTCGAAATCAAAAATGAAACCGAAATATTTGCATTGTAAATCTGGTGTTAGTCTACTCTTTTTTGTATTGACTATAAACCCTATCTTTTTCCAAATCGAGCAAGTTATCTCTATATTGCGCTGACAATTTGTCACAGATTCTCCCAAAAGTAGTATATCATCGAGGTGAATTACGGACCTATGACCTTATGACCTTAAATAAGACATAGGGCTTCATAAGTTTCGTAGAAGTAAGAGGTGCTGTGCTTAAACAAAAGGTTGACAAGTATGTTCATAAAATATGCCCAAAAATGTGAATCTCAAAAATTTTCTATCGGTTTCGGTGACGGATATTAAGCGATAAGTGTCTTCAAAATGGTAAAATTAGAAATATTTACCTTCATATCTCCTTACTTTACACACAAATGCAAACACATACACACCTTACTTTACTGTCGCGACCTTCAGTGTCGACTATTGTCTAAAGTTTTTTTGTAATTTTTAGACCTCAATCATTATCTAAATTAAGAGATAGAAATACTTGACAGAACGAAAAATATTATTATTTCTTCCAAATTTCAATATGTATTATTATAATATTTCTTCACTGTCAGATATTAGAATAGTATATAAATAGTTACACTGAAGTGTCATTCTTACGTAATAATGGGTATATTTATTGAATGCTTATTTCCATGTTGGATCAATTAGATTTCACGTATTACAGGACCAAAAAGTCTCATTGGCATACAGTATTATTGGAATTTAAAAAATTCGAAAAATATTTGAATGTAACTGATAAAAGTGGCTGATTAAAAGGTTATCTAATAGGTTATAGAATTCGTTTTGAATTTCGAGTAATTATGTCGTGAAAAGCATAACTATTTCATTTTCGCAAAAATTTTTATGGTTGCCATTATGAATTTGTATCATTATTTTTGTTGAAGGAGAGATTCTAAAACAGAACGAGTAGAGATTGCATAATTTAATATATGTATTACTTAACAGTACTCAAGGTTTAGAGAATTGTATGTAATAATACAATATTTTGGAAAATTAATTTCTTTATAACGAATGAGATTCTTTGTTTCCTGAAGCTTACAATCAGTTATTCCAAGGTATGTTGATTTACGTCAGCCGATATTTACATTATCATGATGTAAACATTTAAAATAGTATGGCCTTTAATCATGGGGATTTTCTGGATCCGCACCAAAAGTTTTAAATAAATTGTGACTAAATTTTTTTAACTAATTCTGCCGTATGCTAAGATGGCGTCTAGTATTATAACTATTATAACTATACCAATTTACTTATTTCACATATTTCAATATACAATATTCAAGATAATTGAAAAAAAATCGAAAAAATATGGTTCTTAAAACTTCAATCGTGATATTTTATATGAGCCCTGACAGAGTTCTATGAAAAAACTCTTATTACACTCTTCGATTAACCCATAATCCAAAAAACTACAGCACTTTGAAGATACTAAAAAAATTTTCAAATTAAAAAATGTTAAGATTCTCAGGTGTTCTGATCAGAGTTCTACCGTTTTTCAGAACACCCTTAACTGCAAAATGAACGCAGTCGAGAAAATCGACGAAAAACGTTAGAATCTTTAATTCGCGTGAATCACCAAATCTAATTTCTTTTTTGAACATTTTTTTGCTCCATTACATTATTGATTTGAATATGTTTTTATCATATTAGCAAAAAAAAATTGTGAAACAAATTGTAATTTTCTTTCATGTAACCTTTTACAATCCACCGAATGTTTATTTATTTTGGTAGTATCTATGTGTACCGAAAAAATTCGACTATTTATACTGGAATTTCAAAAGAAATAATATCTTTTCCAGGTCCCGCTATTCGTACCGAAAAATTTGGGTTTTCGTGCCGAAATTTCGGTACGCAGAGCCGCGGCCCTTTATTTATCTGAACTATATTTGGATTACTGAAAATGTCCCCTGATTTTGAAATAATAAATAATTTAGCACAAATTATAAGATAGAATATTCGAATACTCCATACAACCATAATCTGCTACTATCTCCTTTTCCTCGTCCTCAGATTTTGCCTCAATATTAGCTGATGTCTCATTGACACAATTTTATTTGAAAACACACGAGAAGGAAAGTTAACTTTTTGGATAGTAACCAAAATCTTTAAGGAATAAGAAAATATTTTTAATTAGAGACTTCTGTAAAATAAACTTGTGATTTTTTCACTATTCCTTTAATATAGAAATCGAAAAAAGAGGAAGTGTCTATTTTGTAGAGAATGATAATAAGTATTTGTTAAAAGAAGAAAAAACAGTTACACTTGTTATTTTCAAGTTTGTTGCCAATTTAACAAATACTCATATACATATAATCTGAGCTCACGGATAACACAAAATAAGTAGTTAGCTTCTGAAGTTTCATCAAACGTGAATACCTGTAGATAATGAAACATAGTCTAACTGACATCTTCAACGAAATATTCATTCGACGGATTGATAAAATTTTTCGAACTTCGGTTGAATCAAAATAGCATTTCATCAGCTTTTTACGTGTTAAGAATAGAGTTTTTTCATCTTTTTCACCGGTATTAATTAAAAATACATGCATATGTTCAAAAGTAAAAACTATGCTACACATTACTTTCCACATCAACCTATCAAATTTGAACACATAGTGTTTACACTATAAAATTAACTTTTCAGTAGATGATCAATAGTTTCCACACTTCATGTCGAAATATTTACAGTGATATCAATCTGCTCTTTCAAAAAAATATAAACTTGGTTCGGCAACAATGATTTGATAGAAATAACGCATAATAGTTGGTATAAGCGCTGTTTTCATATGTCGCCCGAACAAATTTATATTTTTGTGATAGAGCAGATCCATTTCTCTGTAAATATTTAGGACATGAGATGTAGAAACTATTGATCATCTGCTGAAAAGTTGGTGTTATAGTGCAAATACTATGTGTTCAAATTTAATAGGTTAATGTTAGAAGTAATGTGTAATACAGGTTTGCTTTGAATATATCTATTTTTAATTAATACCAGTGAAATAGATGAAACAAATCTCTATTCTTAGCATGTGAAAAAGTTGATAGAATTCGATTTTGAGTCAACCGAAGTTCAAGAAATTTCATCAATCCGACGAATAAACATTTATGAAATGAAAGAAAATTTCAGGAAGGTTTTACAAAAGTGAAAGATAATCTCCTCTCATACGATTTTTGTTTAACAAGATAGCGAAAATACAATGTCTACTGCGTTTTGGTTCTCCAATTTTTGAATCCTATTGTACATACACACGAGAAATTTCAAATTAATCACGGGATATTCATATCCTCAACTTATTTCGAAAGTATTTCGTTGAAAATCCTATAATTTAATGTTTTTTAGGTTGTCTTATCTTAAAATATAAGAATAAATATTTCAAGCAATAAGTAGCTTTTGTATAGGGATTTATCACAAGATACAAAAATGGATTGAATCGGAAATTTTGCTCCGCACCTGTGAAATCCAATATAATGTTTCTAATTTTTAACAGGTAGTAATAAAAATTTAAAGTCATATAGATATTTATGTTAAAACTAACCTAGGAAATCTTGCATATCTGAATGAGGTCTAATCCTCCGTGTGAATAAAACTGGAAAGATAAAACACGTTGTCACCCGTTGAATTCAATAAATGATGCTTTTAAAATATTTTTAAGAAACATATTCAGGAACATGATCTCTAACACAACCATCTTGTGTAATCAATTATACAAATGGCTTTAAACGAGAAAAATATGTTTCCAACCATCAGTGGTTTGGTCGACTCTTTCCTTTTTCTCGCTCTTTTTTTTGCTGTTGTATATATTCATTTAATTGGTTTATCTATTACGAAAACTTTCGTTATCCTTAAAGTTTTTGATATCTACTGAGAAATATATCAAATATATGAAATATATATATATATATATATATATAAATATATATATATTTTCCAGGTATACCCCTTTTTTGTTTGTACATAACTCAAAGTTCTTATTCTACATTTTCTTAAATCTATATATTTCCTCTACGCTGTATCCAAAGACATTTACATTATTTTCTAGCATACGTTTGCTTCTTCGCTATCCGAATCTTCCCTCGTGACTCTATTCGTTTTTTGGCTAATCTCTTTGATTAATCTTTCGAAAGCTCTGGCATATTTGCACACTCCAGGACACGGTCTTTCTTTCAAGTTCTGGCATAAAAGGTCAGTAAAATCTGTGTACTCAGACCCCCTACCAATCATTAACCACTCATCCACATCCTGAACTGCTTCACGATCAATGAGTTGCCTAGCTTTTTTGCATTTCCAAATGTGGCTTTTATCTTCCTCCTCTTCCCCACATAAACGACAAAGACAATTGTCTTTGTAACACTTATTTCCTGCCTTACCCACATTTCCACATCTTAGCCTAGCCCACTGTTCCTCATCTATTCCTTCGATATCTTCCGCTTCCCAGTATTCTTCCCTCTCTATCCCATCTGTTATACTTTTGTATAATTTACAATAATTTGAATTGTTAATTTTTTTCCAGTCGGTCTGACAATCTTGTTCCATTTTCCTCAAAACCTCTCTTCCTAAGTTCCTTGACACATCTTCTAGTTCCCTGCCTTCCCATATCATCCCCAATGTCTCGCCATCTCCTACTTCTTTTAATGCTGACGTTAATTCCTTTCCCCAGGCTGACGGATTACCGTCTATCCAGCCTCTTATCTCCTCTATCAGACAAAATTCTGGTCACTTATCTTCCTCCATTTCTAATATTTCATAAAGATAGTTACTCGCCCTTCTTGTAGTCTCAATTTCCGCGCTTCTCCTTCCTGACTCCATTTTCCAGATGTGAGCAGGAGTATTTCTATCCAATTCCATGATCATTTTTACATATCTACTCTGCACTTTCTCAATTTCTTGCCTTCTCCTTCATCCCCATATTTCGACTCCGTAAAGCGCTTATGCTTTTGCTGATACATCCAGTATGTAGAGCCTTCTCTTTAACGAGTTGATTCCTGCCCTTTTCATCGACCCCACGCTGCGTTGATAGATTTTTGCGCTTTGCCTGCCAATGCCGTCAGGTGTTTGTTGAAGGATCCGCCCGATGAGAACCAAAAACCTAAATATTTAAACATATCTACTACTTCGAGTGTTTCTCCTTTAAACTTCCATTCTTCGCCAGCTTTCTTTCTGCCTCTTTTTTTAAACACCATAACCTTGGTTTTTTTGACATTCACTTCTAATTTATTCTTATCAACATATCTTTCCAGTGTCTTTAACATTTCTTTAAGTCCATCCGCGTGATCGGAGATGATCGCTGAGTCATCCGCAAATTTTAAAGCATAAAACCTTCGATTTCCCAATTACAGTTTCTCCTTCATTTCTTTTGATCCACTCATCATCTGTGTCGTCCAAGAAAATGTTAAAGAGGGTCTGGCTCAAAGGGCATCCTTGTCTTACCCCTCTCTTTGTTCTAAAATTCTCTGAGATTCCCGCTTCAGTTACTACCTCGTTAAAAGTGTTTCTGTAGATACTCTTAATCATATCAAGCATTCTGCCCCTGATTCTTATCTTCCATAGTTTTTTAAAAAGCATGTTCCTGTCTATTGTGTCAAACGCTTTTTTAAAATCTATGAATGCTACGAATAGTTTTCCCTTTTCTTTTTTCAACTTATTGTTTATCAAAGAATTTAAGACAAAGATGTGATCTCTGGTACTTCTTTTTTCCTAAAATCTGCCTGACTTTCCCTCATCAATCTCTTTTCCCCTACCCATTCTTCTAATCTTGCATCCATTATAGCCGCCAATATCTTGTATCCTAGATCGAGCAGCGAAACTCCTCTGTAGTTTTCCGTGTCGTCCTCGTCTCCACTCTTAAATATTGGCACTATTCTGGATGTCTCCAATCCTTCAATCATATCTCCATTTTCCCATAAGTCATTTATTACTTCATGCATTTCTGTCGCCCACATTTTTAACATCTCTGCAATGGATTCTATTGATATCCCATCTTCCCCAGGTGCTCTCTCTCTTTTCATTTTTCTTACGCACTCACAGAATTCTTTAAACTCTATCTTTCCATTAAGTCCCTCTCCGATTTCATCTAGATTTTCTCTACAGTCCGTGGGAGCTCCCTCTTTTTCAGTATTTGTCCCCCTACTCTCTTTATCCCTATCGCTCACTGACTCTTGATTATTCTGTCTTTTCTCACTCTCGCGTCCTAATAGCTTTTAAAAATGGGTTTCCCATTTCTCTAAGCTAATGTCTTTCCCTTTGGCGTTACCTCTGGTCTTTGGTCTAAATTTTCTAATTGCATTCCAAAAATCGCCAGATTGCCTACTATTCTCTACCTCTTTCCGATTTTCTTCTTTTCGTTGCCTCCTTTTTTCCTTGTATAAACTTTTCAACCTCTTTTTTTCAAACAACAATTTCTCCCGCTCCACTTCCCCTTTTAACTTCAGAAACATTTTCAAAGTTTCCCACACTTTTTTACTCTGTTCTTCGCACTCTTCATCAAACCAATCCACCCTCTTCTTAAAATTATTGCTCTGGGGCCCAACCATCCCTACTTCTTTTGCTGCTTTTTTTATACTGTCAATTATTACCTCCCATCTGTCTCCGCGTTCACCACCTCGTCTTCCGAGTTTCGCAGATTTTCATTGTCATTCTCATTCTGGATCTCTGTACTCTCCTTGGTGACCCTTCCTACTCTAGCGTTTCAGTCACCTATCATTACCAAGCACTAATTTTCTCTGTTTGCCTTTTCTATTAAATTACAAAGACTTCCACGAATTTTAGAAATGCCTTCATTGTCATAAACCGTTACAAGTTTTAGTATTTTCGATTCAAATCTTAACCTGTTATTATTAATTACAATTCCGTAGTCCTATTCTTTACAGTCCCAATCGGCTCCCACCCAATTTTTCTTGATTCCTATTAAATGCCCTCCCTTTGCTCTCCCCTTGTTATGAACTTTTTCTGCCGGTTTTGTTATCCAAATAGAATCTTTATCTAACTTTTTAATGAATTGTTCTTCCGACTCTTTCATTAGCCAGGTTTCTTGTAATACAATTAATTCAAAACCTTTTAAAAAATCCCATGCCTGTCCTACCTTATTTGCTCCTGAAATATTCCATGACAGACCTCTGATATTCCTAGGCGCCGTGGAAACGAAAAAGATTCTTACTGGGTCCCCTTCTTTCTCGTTCCAGAAGAACCAATCTTCACCAATCTTCTATTTCATGTATCTCGTCCTTACTGCTTTCCCTTGGCGAGCTGCTTCCTGGGCTACGTTAGTGATCCACTCCTGGATTTTAAGCTTTCTGTCGGTCAAGTTGTCCGCAATCCAGATGCTGGTCCCTCTGAATTTGGATTTTCTTCTCATTATAGACATTTTATCTCTCCAAGAGTGCAAGTCTAATAAAATCTCTCCATTGTTGAATCTCATTCTTTTGACCTCTGCTGCTACTCCAATTGTCCTTTTAAAGGTCGTTTTTATTTCTCCTTCTACATTCCTTCTGGTAGGTCTAAATCCTTTGATTATGACATGATTTTTCCTGTCCCTTCTTTCTTTTATTTCTCGGTCGAACTTTTTTTTTGTCAACTTCCTGGGTATTGGATTATTTACTGCTGTACTTTCTGGCCTTGTTGTTTCTCTATTTTGGTTGTGGTTTTCCGATCTTTGAGAATCCTTATTCTTTTCTAGGTCCTGAGCTTCCTTGTCTCTGTTAACACTGTCTTCCATGGTCCTTTCTAGGCCTCCATATATGTTTATAATTTCTCCATCTGCTGATAACTGAGTACATACTTTACCATTTATGCAACCTTTTTTTAAATTTGACAGCCTAGCTTTTAGGTTTCTTATTTCTTCTTCCATGTCTTTCTCTGATACCAGAGCCTTTTCTTTTTCCCTGGTCTTTTCTAAAATTGAGACAGCTACTTTCCACTGTGCTTCTTTTTCATTTGTCCAGTTTTTTTAGAGATTGGAATGAGAGCTGTAAATTGTGGTATTCCTGAGCTATCCTGTCAATTTCCTTTTTTCCATTTACATTCCACCACCCCTTCAATAGGTCTTAAACTGCGCCTGCCAAATCCATCTTCTTTTTTCGAATGTTCTCACCTGTCAACTCCTCACCGTCATTACTTTGTATAAAAAATCTAGTCATGTCTCCAGTATCCTTTTCTTCTAATTGAGTAATCGTATTTTGGACCATTTCGTCATAAGTTTTGCTTATAGGTTGTGTCTTTTTCTTTTCACTTTTGTCAACCATTAGATTATTCGAATATATCTGAGGTACTTCTTGATTTTTGGCCTCCACATCCATTAAATCCTCGCACAGGCTTTTATCACTTCCCTTACCACTTCCCCATTCACTTCTGCTCGGTGATCTAGTTATTTTTCCAGTTTTTTTGAACACTTCATTCGTCAACCCTCCCCACTCTGTCACACTCGAGTTTGGTTGTACAAAGTCAGTAATTTTCCTGGAGTTCAAATTTTCTTTCTCTTCCTCCTTAACTTCTTTCTTTGGTCTCCTACGACTTTCTTTCGCTGTCGTCGTCGACGTTGCTTATTTATTATTTTCTCCTGTCTTCTGCTCGATGTCGTCTGCTTGTTTTTTCCCACTTGGTGCTGCCCTCTCTCTGTCATCAGCAGAGTCAGTGTTGGGCTCCTTCACCTCCTCACTTCTGCCTAACATAACCTCTTCTTTTTGGATGGGTTCTATTTTTGTCCATGTCTTACTAGTTCTATAGCTCTAAAACTTTAAATAACACTTCTGCTGATAACTTTTTTCTCGCACTTTTTCTTTCTCCACTCACCTGACCACCCGAATAATTAAAAACTTCAATTTCTCACTTTTTCGGCGCCGCTTCTCGAATGCGTGTGCAACGTTTCCGACCCAATCGGATTCCAAGCGAGAAATATGTAATATTAAACTGACTGATACTTGCACGTTATGTAACATCGAATTCATGTATGCATTATTGTGCACATAATAAAAAACATAAGAAAAATGAGTTTTTTCGCTTCTTGTAGTATAGCATACATAAATGTCAGAAAGAAGAAATCTCTCATGCATTTTGGCCATGCATCATCGTATTTCGTCTATCAAATATGAGTTTATTATTTTGAATTTAGAAATAAAGCCCTCTTTGACGCAATTCAGCACGGGAATCACGTTTCCTCATTGTAAGTATGTAAGTAAAAAAATTGTAATTGTCCAGTTTTTCTCGAATTTCAATTAAAAGTGGGAAGAATAATTAGTGGGAAGTGTCAAAAATACATTTCATTTAAATAAAACTGATACAAAAAGCAGGCAAATATAACTTTTTCTAAGGATGTCAAATATAACAGAGTACTAATAGATATTCAGTAATCATGACGTATTATATTTTATTAAATAATTTGTCAGATACTCCTTTTGATTCTCCGGGCACGCGGAATATCTGTGCTTCACACCCTCCCTATATTTGATTTGCTTTATGTTTACTTCCAAACACGAAATGAAATTGAAAGAATTTTTTTTTCTTTTGGAAAGCAGAATAATGGTAGATGCAGATAATTTTATTTAACTTTTAAAAATCAAGCAACAATTTCGAACAGTTCGAAGAACAAGATGAAAATGAAACAACTTTCGTTCTCTTTCGTAAAAAGAAATTAGGAGATTTTTTTTTTTGAAAATAAGACATATAGAAGAAACTTTTATTTTGTTTTTGATATCGGAAAACGGTATAAGGCGT
Source organism: Melikaiella ostensackeni (assembly GCA_032362435.1). Lineage (NCBI taxonomy): Eukaryota > Metazoa > Arthropoda > Insecta > Hymenoptera > Cynipidae > Melikaiella > Melikaiella ostensackeni. The sequence goes on from JAUMHM010000088.1 coordinate 12,924,055, forward strand.
TAGTCTTATCAATGAAAATAAAATAAAACTGGAAGGCACTTTGATTATATCTATGAAAATGAAGCAAAAGAAGAAGAGTTCACTGCAATTCAGATTAATGAAAAAGTTTTGTTCTTCTCCAACTCCGAAGGATATTATTGTTTTGCTTTTACTTCTTTTTTTTAATGAAAATATTGAATAATAGATAAATAATAAAAAAAGTTTCCTTTTTGTTTTTGATACTGAAAAATGTTTAGAAACTTTAGCCTTCTTTATAAAAATGAAAGGATACTGGAAGGGGCTTTGAACTGTACGAGATTCTAATACTTTCCATTCTAAGGTACTACCAATAGAAGCCTCGCTAGACATGTTTAGGCTCATGAACTTTCACTAATTACAGACTGATTTTTAGACTCAACAATTTTCAGCATTCTATAATTGTAGACCTTGTAGGCAGTGTCCATGTATACCAAAAAAATCCGGCTATTTGTACCGAAATTTTGGTGCACGTAGCCACGGACGTTTTCTTTATCAATGTTTCATTTTATTTCCTGAAACCAATAATATATAAAGTAAATTGCAAATGCACTTATAGTACATGAATAATAAAACTTGGCTACTTCAAAATTTTATAAAGATTTTTCTGTTTAGCTTGTTAAAGTATTTTCAAACCAAGGCAAAATAAGTATGAAGAATCTAAAAAAAGTATTTTTAGTCGAAAAACGGCAATTTTGAAGATACTTTAATGATATTCATCTCGCTTTGTAAATCAGAAACTTGCACGCAATTACAAACTTGCATGTGAATATATCTAATTTATGTCCATATCTTTTTGTAAAAGTTATATTATTTCTCATGTGCTAATTACGTGCTATATTCATATATTTTTAAATTTGTTCCAAAGCTTCTTCAAATAAAAGAACAGTTTAGAAAACATGTGACGCTATTAACAGTGCAAATAACTGATAACGTAGCAAATTATTATGCCTTCTAATACGCAATTCACGTTTTCATTGCTTCATAAAAAAATTAAAAGCCATGTCAGTTTCTCTTACGTGTACCATGTACATAAATCATAAAAGTTGCACAATGTTGACGCCTTTCGAGGAAAAAAAGAACTGATTTGCGAGATACAAGTATAGTCGACTCACTCAAAGTGCCTTTTACAGTAAGCCCCTTTTCGCCAAGCGCCTCTGCCTCAGGCTGGGTCGACTCCCATGAGCGCGTTTGACAATTCATATTGACAGTAGCACATCTACAAAGAAGACGCGACTAAAATGTAGTATTGTGTTGGTGCACGTATGTGTGTATATTATTTGAATGTATTGTATGAATTCAAGATTACAGAAAATGAACGAATTAATGCAAAATTATAAAAATTTAACACGAGAAATGTGACATTTAACATTTTTCGGGATAAATTTGTACAATTCTGCATTAATTCTTCAATTAATGAAGAAATGCACAACGCATGAACTTGACGATGACATGCAGTTACATGTGCGACATAGCCTCACAAGGCATTAAAATGGTGGGTGCGAAAATATTTGAACAAAATATTACCCCCAATTCTGACTCTACAGTAGAGCCATCTAACTGGAGGTGAACAACTACAAAAGTATAAGTGGTCAAACGCGCCCATGGAAGTCGACCCAGCCTGCTCTGCCTTCCACTAGCTGTGAATCACGGTCGTATAAACCAGTGGTTCCCAAACTTTTTTCGCACTTTTTGGGGAGCGGCAGGGTCGACACCCTCAATTTTTTTCACGATACTGGAACCCAAGGGGAGACACTGGACTGCCTGTTGTGCGGGCGCGGTTGCTTGCCGCGCGCGACCTTCCCATTGTTAGAAAATTAGAGCCGGTTGAGAAAAATGGAAATTTAGTAAAGTATTAATAAATTGAATTTTAAGAGGCTGCGTTAGATTTGTTACATTATGACGAGAAAATTAAAAAAAGATAGAAAAAAATCGGTTAATAACTTCAAAGGTTATCACACTTCTGTTACACTGACATGTTCCATCGTCAACTTTTGTTTTTAAACGGTCAAAATAGTCCCCTGATTACGAATATCGTGGACACTCTTCTGAAAACCGGGTAGGTTTTTTAACAAAATGTGTAAAAAATGTCGTGATTTGTGCAAGAAAGTTCTTGTAAATCAATTGGAAGGAAATATGAGGAAACATAAAAGTTTTTGTAACTCTTACACTTTTTAATTTTGCAAGTTTTTAAGTTATACTGTTATAGCATTAAAAGCACTTTATTTATCGAGAAATGTAATTTATCTTCAGATGTATACCTAAAAAACTATTGTTCAAAAGAATTTGAAACTAATACATCTTGAAAGAAGAATAAATCCCAAATTAATGAATGAGTGGATAAATTTTTGACCCCGATTTTTTTCTTGAAACCTCCATAACTTTTGAAATCTCCACGTTTTAAGACCCCCTGAACCCGAAAAATAACAGGTTTTACGATGGTGTCTGTCTGTCGCTGTCGTCGTTGTCGTCTGTATACCGGATAACTTTTGAAAGACTATTCGAATTTGGTTGCGCTTCAGCACACTTTTTTAGGCGCCAAAACGAAAGATCGAGTTCGTTAACCAGCTATTTTGGATGAAAATTCGAAAAGTTAGAGCATTTTCAAAAATTTTCAAATCACTTTCCTTGAGATTTGAAAATTCTATGTACGGCTATTCGTAGTACTCAAGACGAATAATCATTTATCCTCATGACTTTCTTTTTGTTGAAAAGGAAGTTACCGGAGTTATAATATTTACGAAATTAAAAAAACAAAGGAAATGAAAATTTTAAGCCAAACAACGCACGATATGAAAAATGTAATGAAAAGAAAAACGTTGTTTTTTGAACACCCTACACAATTGTCATAACAACATTTTGAATTTTCTTGAAAAATCGAAAATTCAAATTTTGACCACACAAAAAATAAGGAAAAATCAAAAATTCAATTTTTCGGTCAAACTATGCAAGATACAGAAAAAGATGAATGACAAAAATTGTGCACCCAAAAAAGATCTACAAATTTGTTTTCGATCACTTCTTAGTGAGACGCGTATTTTTTGTTTTAGTAGTGAAAAACAAAATTAAAAATAAAAAAAATTAAATTTTTGTTTGTTTGTTTTCTTAATTATAAAAACAAGACAATGAAAATACATCTGTTTCAATATCAATGCCCGTTATGAATTTCAATATTATACATCTATCGAAATGTTATACATTTTTCAGGGTAGCTGCGAATAAAGATTAAGGCCAAATAATGAATAAATATTTAAATAGTCATGAAAAATAAAATTTGTACTTTATTTTGCATTATCTGAACTGTTTTTATCAAATTTTAATCGAGTGCGAAGCACGAGATACGTGATGAGAATGTGTTTGTTAAAGCCGAAGGAGCTTTAACAAAA
>JAUMHM010000088.1:12935724-12961325 GCA_032362435.1 Melikaiella ostensackeni
TTAAAACACAGCAAGAGAACCAGAGGACCTACAACTTGCGACGAAGAGCACCAAGAAAATGCAAGGTAGGCGATCTGATTGCTATACAACGAGTTTAAATGATACCGGGTCGAAAGTTACGAGGAAAATACTTAGGACCATACAAGATTTTTAAAAACTAAGCCAAATGACACGTATGATGTGGTGCAAGCAGTACCTGGAGAAGGCCCTTTTCAAACTAGTCCATGTGCTGAGTTCATTAAACCGTGGGTTGATACGCGTTAACCTTCATTCGGATCGAATGTTTCTTTCAGAATGGCCGAATTGTAGGAAATATATATATATACATCTTGCTTATCTACTAAAAGTGAATGAGTTATTCTTCAAGTTCCTGGACATTTAATTATACGAGTATTGATCCCACAGTTTTAAATTCAACTAAAAAAAACAGAATTTCGAGAAAATTCTTTCCTTATAGTTTCCAACTCTCAGTTTTCCAGCTTGCGATACATGTATACGAATTGACGACACTTGAAATATGTATCTCTGAGGAACCAGTGGAACATTGAACAAGTTGGGTGCCCTCGCCTCGAGACGTTCGGGGACAAGCCATCGGGTACATTGTAAATTTCAATTTGCGAAACTTAAGGGTACAACTTAAGGAGATCCCAGGGGAAAGGTTAGGGTGTGAAGATAGATCTGAGCTCTCCTGCACAGGCAAACAGTTTGCTGTATCAATATTAGCACTCGCGAGAAGCACTACTTTGAACTTTGGATTTGGGGAGATTCCTGCGCGGATCATCCTGTTTGTCTTTGATTGGTTGACCTGTTCAAATTTCAAATTCAATCTTTTTCACCGCACATGAATGGGTCTCTTCACTTTCTACGAAACTTGTAATTAATCACAAACCCAAACGATGGTATTTTCCTTCTGGAAATTCTTTAATTTATTTCATTATTTATTGGGAAATTTTTTTTGTTACTTTATACTTGGTGGAATCCTCAGCGACTTAAGAGTTCCGTCGAGAAAAGTGAATAGAATTTTTTCAGAAATTAAATGTAATTGAGAAAGTTATAAACTTCTATTTTGAGTATTTTTCTTATCAGAGAAGAAACTCTTATAAAAATTGAAAATTGTTTTTTGGATCAATCTACTTTTAAATTGAAAGGAATTTTTTTGAATTCAACTTCTAAAACATAAAAGGCTTTAAGAACGCTTTAATTGTCTTAAGGTGTTTCAGCTGTTAACGTTACTTTTTATACGACTGTACACATTTTATCGTTTTTTGTTTTCTTTATTTTTCATTATGTAATATTTCATATTACATATGTCCAATAAATAAATAGTTGAGGAGCTAACCCTTCTTAAAAACTGGTGCACACCTTTAATGAAATCTTGTGGAATCTTAGGAAAACTTTGAATCCCGAGAATTCTCTTGGAAATTTGGTAAATTCCTGAAAAAATGTTTAAATCATGCAAAAATTCATTCAAACTTCCCTTAAAATTGTTTGAAATCTGTGCAAATCTTTTGAAAACCCGTGACATCTTCTGAAGTATTATGAAATTCCTTCAAATTCCTTCAAATCTTCGAAATATGATTGAAATTCCCTGAAATCCTTTCAAATTCGTGAAAATACTTAGGTATCTATTAAAAATCTTTGACTTCTTTTGAAATATTTCATAATCTCTTAAAATCCCTTAAAATCATACGTCATCCGCGGAAATCGTTCTTAATTCCTTAAAATTCGTCGAAATCCTTCATTATCTCTTGAAAATCTTTTGTCAAATCTTAAAATCCTTCGAAATCTTTGGAAATCTTATGATAACCGTGAAATACTTGGAAATATTATGAAATTCCTCCAAATCCCGTCAAATCTTTGAAATCTAATTGGAATCTCCTGAAATCCTCTAAAATTCGGAAAAATACTTCGGTATCTCTTGAAGTCACGCGACTTCTTTCGGAATATTTCATAATCTCTTGAAATCCTTTGAAGTGCTTCATCATCCGTGGATATCATTCTCATTTCCTTGAAATCCGTCGAACTTCTTCATTGTCTCTTGAAAATCTTCTGACAACTCTTAAAATCCTGCGAAATCTTTGAAAATCTAATGCTAACTGTAAAATACTTTGAAATATTATGAAATTCCTTCGTATCCTTTCAAATCTTTGAAGTCTAACTAAAATCAACCAAAATCCTTCAAAATTCGGAAAAATACTTCGGTATCTCTTAAAATCCCGCTACTTCTTTTGAAATATTTCATAATCTCTTCAAGCACTCAAAATCTTTCGTCATCCGCGGAAATCGTTCTTAATTTCTTAAAATCTGTCAAAATCCTTCATTATCTTTTGAAAATCTTTTGACAGCTCTTGAAATCCTTCGAAATCTTTGAAAATCTAGTGATAACAGTGAAATACTTCGAAATATTATGATTCCTTCAAATCCCTTCAAATTTTCGAAATCTGATTTAAATCCACTGAAATCCTTCAAAATTCGGAAAAATACTTCGGTATCTCCTAAAATCCCGCAACTTCTTTTGAAATATTTCACAATCTCTTCAAAACCCTTACAATCTTACGTCATCCGCGAAAATCGTTCCTTATTCCTTAAAATCCGTCGAAATCCTTCATTATCTCTTCAAAATATTTTTATAGCTCTTGAAATCCTTTAAAATCTTTGAAAATCTAATGATAACTGTAAAATACTTTGAAATATTATAAAATTTCTTTAAATCCCTTCAAATCTTTTAAATCTCATTGAAATCTCCTAAAATCCTTTAAAATTCGTGAAAATACTTTGGTATCCCTTAAAATATCGCGACTTCTTTTGAAATATTTCATAGTCTCTCAAAAGTCCTTAAAATCCTTCTACATTCGCGGAAATCGTTCTTTATTCCGTAAAATCCGTCAAAATCCTTCATTGTCTCTTGAAAATATTCTGACAACTCTTGAGATCCTTTGAAATCTTTGCAAATCTTATGAAAGCCGTGGAATACTCTGAAAAATAATTAAATTCCTTCATATCCCTTCAAATTTTCAAAATCTAATTAAAATCCCCTAAAATCCTTTAAAATTAGGAAAAATACTTCGGTATCTCTTAAAATTCCGCCACTTGTTTTGAAATATTTCATAATCTCTTGAAATCCTTCAGAATCGTCCGTCATCCGCGGAAATCGTGCTTGATTCCTCAAAATCCGTCAGAATCATTCATTATCTCTTGAAAATATTCTGACAACTTTTTAGATTCTTTGAAATCTTTGGAAATCTTATGATAACCGTGAAATACTTCGAAATATTATGAAATTCCTTCGAATCCCTTCAAATCTTCGAAATCTGATTTAAATCCCCTGAAATCCTTTAAAATTCGGAAAAATACTTTGGTATCTCTTAAATTCCTGCATCTTCTCTTGAAATATTTCATAATCTCTTCAAAACCCTTACAATCTTTCGTCATCCGCGAAAATCGTTCCTTATTCCTCAAAATCCGTCGAAATCCTTCATTACCTCTTGAAAATCTTTTTACAGATCTTGAAATCCTTCAAAATCTTTGAAAATCTAATGATAACTGTAAAATACTTTGAAATAATATAAAATTACTTTAAATCCCTTCAAATCTTTTAAATCTGATTGAAATCTCCTGAAATTCTTCAACATTCGGAAAAATACTTCAGTATCTCTTAAAATCCCGCGACTTCTTTTGAAATATTTCATAATCTCTCAAAAGACCTTAAAATCCTTCTACATCCGCGGAAATCGTTCTCAATTTCTTAAATTTCGTCAAAATCCTTTATTATCTTTCGAAAAAATTCTGTCAACTCTTGAAATCCCTTGAAATCTTTGCAAATCTCATGAAAACCATGAAATACTTTGAAATTTGATGACATTCCTTCAAATCCCTTCAAGTCTTCGAAATCTAATTGAAATTTCCTGCAATCCTTCAAAATTTGTAAAAATACTCCGGTATCTCTTAAAATACCGCGACTTCTTTTGAAATATTTCACAATCTCTTAAAATCCTTCGAAATCCTTCGTCATCCGTGGAAATCGTTCTTATTTCCTTGAAATCCGTGGAAATCCTTCATTATCTCTTAAAAATCTTTTGACAACTATCAAAATCATCTGAAATTTCCGCAAATCTTATGAAAACCGTGAAATACTTTGAAATATTATGAAATTCCTTCAAATCCCTTCAAATCTTCGAAACATAATTAAAATCACCTGAAGTCCTTCAAAATTCGGAAAAATACTTCGGTTTCTCTCAAAATCCCGAGACCTCTCTTGAAACATCTCATAATCTCTTAACAGCCCGTAAAATCCTTCTACTTTCGCGGAAATCGTTCTTAATTCCTTAAAATCCGTCAAAATCCTTCATTATCTTTTGAAAATATTCTGACAAGTCTCAAAATCCTCTGATATTTTTGAAAATCTTATGGAAGCCGTGAAATTCTTTTGACTGTTAAGAAATTCCTTCAAATCTTCGAAATATAATTAAAATCCCCTGATATCCTTCAAAATCTTAAAAGTACTTCGATATCTCTCGCAATCTTTTGAATTTCCTTGAAATTCCTAAAAGTCCATGAAGATCCACTTGAAGATAATATCTTCAAATTCTTGAAACCTTTTAAAATTACTCAAAATCTGTGAAACCACTCGAAATCCTTTCGAATACTTTTGGAAATACCCTAAATCTTTTGTGATCCCTTGAAATCTTATGAAATCATTGGAAATCTTTTAAATCTTTTGAAATCCCTTGAAATCTTTTGAGCCTTCGTTTACAGTAACATTAATTGACATATCGTTGATATCTTCAGTGAAAAAATCAAAATCACAAAAACCTCACGAATCCTCAAAATAGTGAAGGAGAGGAGGTCTGAAATTTCAAAAATAATCCTTACGTGATTATTGGACGTTTCCTTATTTAATGGTCGGAAAATCGTTTCTATTTCGAGTTGTTGAAACTTGACACTTTCAAATTGGAAGTTCTTTCAAAGAATTGCAATTTCAAAAGCATGAGCTCTCGATTTAACAATTTTGGAAATTTTCAATTTGAAACATTTAAAATTAAAAATTATTAAAGTTTGGTCGATTTAAGCTTCAAGCCATTTAAACTCAAGAGCTTCATTTAGAATGCCTAATTCGAAAGGCTTATAAATTTCGAGCTCTTTCAAATTCAGTTTAGAGTATTCTAATTTCAATTTCAAAAATTTCAAGAGACTTATATTCAAGTTTTTTCTATGAAAAAAAAATAAGATTTTTCAATTCTGTATGCTGTTAAATTAAACATATTAAACTTGTTTATGCCTTATTTGCAACATTTTTTAATCTTCATCAGTAAAAATTATTGAGTTAAGAAAATGCAATTTTCATGAGCATAAACAAAGTTTTGAACAATCAAATTGTAAAATATTAAATTTTAAACCTGTTCAATCAAACTCCACTTATTTTTATAGGGCTTCAAAATTATCATATTTATGTGCGCGAATTACGATTGGGTCTTGAAATACCATTATTTATCAAAAAAAGTTCAAAATGTAATTTTTTAAAATGCAAGTGTTTTTACTGCTGATATATTAAAGTAGAAGACCTTTAAACCTCGTAAAAATGTTTATCTTTTTTCGTCCTCCAAGAAGATGCCTTTTTAATGTGAAATGACGTGCTACACAAAACAGGCAACCTCACAGCATGAATATTTAACTCGACTGAAAAGTTATGTAGACAGTCTTTTTTAAATTGCAATACTTACAACCAGCAATTTTCGTAATTAAAAAAAGAATAAAAATAAAATTTTATAAAGTTGAAAGCATTTAAAATTCGAGAAAACTGCCTCGAAATTACCTCCTTAAAAATTTAATAGCTCTCTATCTCTCCAAGCGCTCTAAAATTTGAAAGCTTTAATCGATCAATTTGAGACCGCCGATTAAATTACACTCCGCTCCCTGATTTTTTAGAACCTTTTAATCCAAAATAACCAATTAGGGTGCCTACTAAAATCCTAGAAAAAAATTCTCTGACAATTTCAGGTTTTTTCCACGTATTTCTAGATTTTTCCGGGTATATTTTTTGTTAATGAGGAGCCATTTAAGTATCAATTACTGCATTTTTGAAGCAATCGACCCGACACTCTTTCGAATTCAAACCATTACATAATACTTGAATAACACTAAATTATTATCCCCTCGGGAATGGTTAAATTTTGAGTAATTCACATACGAAAATCGGAATATGTATACAATTTTGCGCGTTTATTGTAAGTTATGATTTTTCAGTCCTTGTATCTAAATGGGTAAAATAATTCACTTTCTTGTTGAAATCTCATATTTTCGGGTTAAGAATTTCACTTTTTTGTCAAAAATTCGTATTTTAGGCTTGCAGTTTCAGCACTTTTGTTAAAAACTTGTTTCTTGGTTCGAAAACTAATCACCATTCTGTTTAAAATTCATCTATTCGGTTAAAAATTCACTTTTTTGTTGACAATTCATATGTTTGGTTTGAAAATTCAACATTTTGTAGAAAATTCGTCTTTTTAGTTTAAAAATGTATCTCTTTTGGTAGAGATTCAATCTTATTAGATTGAAAATACACCCGTTTGGTTGAAAATTAATTTGTTTTGGTAGAGGATTTAACTATTTTGGAAGACAATAGAACTATTTGTTTCAAAGTAGCCTTACTGGTTAAAAATTTATACTTTCAGGTTGAAACCTAATATTTTTGGATCAAAAATCGAACAATCTGGTTGAAAGTGAAACTGCTTTGTTAAAAATACATTTTTTGGTTGAAATTTTATGTATTTGTTGAAAATTTGTCTTTTTTGGTGGAAAACTAATCTTTTGGGGTTGAAAATGCAACTGTTTGGTTGAAAAGCAATCTCTTCTCGTTGAGGATTCAGCAATAAAGTTGAACATTTTTCTGCTTTGGTTGAATTCAACTACTTTTGATAAAAAAGTTGAATCTCTTTCGGTTGAAACATCAACTATTACAATTTTTGTTGAAAATTCATCTTTTTGTTTGAAAATTCAACTACTTGTTTGAAAATGGAACTCCTCTGTTAAATTATTTTTTAAATGTTGAAGCTTCATCATTTAGGTTAAAAACTCATCTTTTTGATTAAAAATTCAACTATTTTGTAGGAAATTCATTTTTCGTGGTTGGGAATCAGTTTTTTTGATTTTAAATTTAACCATTTCATTTTTTCTCGAAAATTTATCTTTTTTAGTTGGAAATTCAACCATTTGGTTGAAAATTCATGTATTATGTTGAAAATTTGTCTATTTTGGTAGAAAATTAATCTCTTTTGTTGAAAATGCAACTGCGAGGTTCAAAATTAATCTGTTTTAGTTGTGTATTCAACAATTTTGTTGAAATTTTTCTTCTTTGCTAGAATTCAATTGTTTTTGACTCAAAAATTGAATGATTTTTGGTTGAAATAGAAACTATAACAGTTTTTCTTGAGAATTAATCTTTTTTCGTTGGAAATGCAACTACTAAGTTGAACGTGGAATTGTTTTGCTGAAAATTCATATTTTTGGGCTGAAAACTCAACTCTTTTACAGAAGATTGGACTTTGCGGTTTGAATATTCATTTCTTCTAGTAGGATTTTCATCTTTTTTGGTTGAAAATGCAACCGATTTGTTGAAAAATAATCTTTTTTGGTTGAAATATTAATTTTTACATTTTTCGTTGAAAATTCCTCTTTTCGGGTTTATTTTTCAACTACTTGGTTAATAGTTGAACAAATTTGTTAAAAATTCATTTTTTTATTTCGAAGACACATCACATTAGATGAAAATTCATCTTCTTCTTTGAAAATTGAGATATTTTTTTGAAAAATTACCTTTTCCGTACAAAATTAGTCTTGCGCTCAATTCATTTAATTACTGTTTTAAATTCAAGAAGCCTTGCCAACTTATTAAAGGATATTCTTAAATATGTATATTGATTCTATCCATCGAATAACCAAATAATTTAATAATACTAGAAACATAATTAATCATTTCTAAAATATTTCCGTGAACTACATGAATTTAAATAATAATTAAACCAAATTTTCATTTTATCTTCATACTTAAAATTTGATGCATACTTTACATACTAATACTTTGAATGAAAGATATTTTGCTGAGAATAGTGAAAATGATAAAAAGAAGATTGATTCAAATCAGTATAAATCCAGTACTAGAAATGTTACTCTTACAACTAAAAAATCATTCTTATTCAATTTCATATTACAATTTTTGAAAAAAATTGAGCATTTTCCTGACATGTCTATGTTTTTTCATGTACATAAAAATTCCCTTACAATTCCAGGTTTTTTAAGTTTTCTAGGTGTATGAGCACCCTGCCAGTGACAACTCCAACTATATATGCGGTTTAAATATCGTATCGGGTCGAGAATCATTGACGATTTTAGCGTCTCTTTCTATGTTGAATGCCTCCTGCTAGAACCGGCTTTTCGCCATCAAACCTTTTTATTAGAAGTGCAAGAGCGTATATTTGTTTCGAGGAATTAAATCGCCATTTGTCGATAGCGCATAAAGGATATAAAATGTATCCTACCTACTTTCTAGATCTTTTTTTTCTATCCCACCCTTTCTTCTTTCTCTCTATCTCTCTCCTGTATATTACGACGCAATAACGTTTCGCGTTTGTGGTCTGCTATACAGGAAAAACTTTTCACGTGGCTCTTGGGAACGCTGTATGCGGCAATGTAACCGGAAGCGCAGAGATTTTCATTTTATGAGCCAAAGCAACGAGTCAACCCCTGTCCCTCCTTTTCCTACCTATTCCACTTCCCTTTCGGCATTATATCCGTCAAACCCCATCAAAGACTGTATCGACATTGCTTCTTAGGATTACAGTTGTGTGTGTATGTGACGCACCTATGTTGCAGGAGAATCCGACTGTGTGAATAAACTTTCTCAAGTTATCCGCATAAAGGAGCGGAGAAGAAGGATAAAATCTAAGCGGACTAAGATCAAAAAATGCAAAATGATTTTTGAGGAAGTAAGTTATTATTTTGGAAATGGGTTGAGAAGATAAGGAAGGGAAGTACTAGCAGCGGATAATTATATATTACAATTTTAGCTTTATTAGTTACATTTTTACTTCTAGTAACAGCTCGTACACTGCCGATGCTCTTTCTACCTTCGTTGATATGTCTGGATATCTCTGCATCTATCTTTCCATCAGCAGGAAATAAACTTCCAAGATACACAAAATCATTACCTTGTTCTATCATCTCTTCATTTGAAGCAATGTTGTATGCTGTTTTTTCACCCCTTCTTTCAAACACAATATTTTTTATCTTATACCCTCCTGGATGTTTAATATATACATAGACAAATGTCTAAGAATGAATCTTTTAGACGAAGAAAGTGTTGATCTCGGCAGACTGATAGTGCATGGACTGGTATTTGCGGATGATAAGATTGTTACGGCAGAATCAGTCGATGATTTGCAGAGAATGATGAGCAGCCTAGACACCAGCATGAAGAATATGGGTCTTAAGATTAACGTGCATGAAACAAAAATTATTGTGTTTGAAAGAAGGGGCGTAAATGTCAAGCAACTGTGTGTATCACAAATTATACAGTTGCGAGACTATTTTAAAAGGAAGCGAGATGTTGCGTTTCACAACACCATCTGTGCAGCAGATCTCGATTACATGCCCTGAAACTTGTTCTCAAAGGAAGCCTTGAATATCAGGGCAGAAACCATAGAGCAATTAAAAACGCAATAGAGACAACAAACTATCCACGGCGAGCACCGCAAAACGTTAAATGAACATGAAGTGGACAAAGAGGCATACAGTATTTGGCTTGAAAAGGGTATCCTGTTTCTAGAAACGGAAGGATTCATGATAGCGATCCAGGTCAGGGTTGTCTGAGCTAGAAACTATCGCAAACATGTGTTATATTAAGACATAGTTGAGCAGTGCTGATTGTGTGGAGATACCAACGAATCCATCAAGCACACTATTGATGTTTGTTGCGTTATGGCTCAGAAAAAGTACACGTACAGACATAATGACGTAGCGGGCATTATACATCAACAACTGACCGTAAACCTATGACTCTTAGCAGAATGGAAGTCTTTCTATAGAAACATTTCAGTGCGGATCATTATCCGAGCAAATCGACCCGACGTTGTCATGCGTGAGAAGAAAAAAGGTGGGAATTCTGTATCATCTACATTGCTTGTCCACTTAACCGGAACTCATGGGCAACATTTGCAACCAAGATCCATGAGAATAGCGAGCTGAGGCATGAATGAAAGACAATATGGAGCAATGTGAAACATGCGTCTATTCATCCTATTGTGATTTCGGCGACAGTCAATGTGCAAACAAGATGCACAGAACGTTTCGAACATCTAGGAGTCAGCAGGGTACTAGCAGAAGCTCAGAAAGCGGTTTTAATAAACATCCATCACATTCTCAGAAACTTCATACACCATCAGGAAGTAGGCGACTGAAACCCTATGGAATAACAGATGGTAGCTTTTAAAAAGCATTCAGAGGCATTTAATGTCACCTCCAATGCTCTTGGCCTCTGTTCACAACAACGGTAAATGACACACTCCAAACTACACCATACACCTAATTTTTATACCTACTACAACATCATCTCAAGGAATTTCAAACATCGTGCTAAGTTCTTAATATCTCTAACTCATCAGGCATTTAACTGAGTCCGTGGCTGATGATAAATCACCGGGTCCACCCAAGAAAGAAGTTGAGACAAAAAATAAAAAAAACTCTATCAAAGGCTGTGTTGGCATTGATTCCTAGAATTTCATTTGTGCGTGTTTGTGACACACCTATGTTGCAGGAGATTTCGACTGTGCGAATAAACTTTCTCAAGTTATCCGCCTGAAGGAGCAGAAGAAAAGGTGGGGTACTTCCTGTCGAGGGATTTCAGGGGATGATTTTGCGAGTATAAGCAGAGAGAGGAAATGAATTCAATAGAGGAATGAAGGAAAGGGGCGTTGCCAATCGTACATGAGAAATCGTCGAGCTTTAAATTCTAAATGGATTAGGAGAATTGGAAGTACGATTTAATTTGATCGACTATCTATAAAAGGAATTAAATTAAGTCTTACTTACGAGTAGACTAGAGGCAGAACAGAATGTGTTTTTTCATATCAAACTAAAATGGTTGCTTCCAAAAAGGTTTGACCTAAAATCGACTTTTAATTACGAAGAATATATGTATGTATTCTGCATCTTGATCTCTAAAAAGGATCCCATAAAATCGCTTAGGTCTGTTCAAATCCCTACAAATTCATGGAAATATTTTGAAATTCCGTTAGTTATCTCGAAATTAGTAATGTCTCTTAAATGAGCCGCATGAGACATTGAGCGTATCGGTCGCATTTCACGTCGCTACGGTAAAAATTTGAGTTTTGAGTTGAAAAGAGTATTTTATGCTACAGTGGAATTGGTGTATTCGGATTGTGCATATTGAAAACTATGCTAAACATTTTAAGTGAGGTCTTACGCTGATCGCAGTGTCTGGAGATAGCAAACTTCATTGTCTATATGAAGTGAAGCTTGTCTTAATAACGGAAGGCTTATTTAAAACACATTTTGAATGTGTATGGTTGTGTGTTCACGGTACACATTTTGATGAAGTCTTTACGTGCTATATGCTCAATGCTATCTAAGAGTGATTGACAGTAGTGTTATAGCTGTTAGTAATGGAGGAGGAAAAATTCAAGACTTTATTGGATGAGTTTAGACTTTCTCTGAGACAGAATTTAAAAAACGACACTAAGAAGATAATATATGTGAAATTAACGCAAATCATGAAGCATATACGTGGGAATTTTGAAAGCATAGGTGAACTATGTAAGGAAAACGTGATATTGAAAGGTAAAGTAGATAGGCAGGCGAGGATTATAGATAAAACTGCGAGAAGAAACAGTGTTATTATTGTTGGACTACAGGATTCTCCCGAAGAAACGCGCGAAGATTTGGCGGCCAAAGTTATACAACTTCTACACAAACAGCTGGAGATAATTGTCAAAGATGTACACGTGGATCACAATAGGCGCTTAGGAAGTTTCCTGGTAAACAGAAACAGATCGATCTTGCTATGTCTGGTCTTAGATCTAATCAAAAGTAATATCATGAGTAAACGTCACAAACTTATAAGCACTAAAATATTCCTTAACAACGATATGGACAAAGACATGCAACTGATGAATAAAAATCTGAGGATCATCAAAAAACAGTTTAAAGAACAAAGAAGTAAAGCCATGATTGGCAGAGGACGTCTATTTGTGAATGAGATATCATATACTTAACAGGACGTAGATGATCTGAGAATTGACGGTGTTATTTTACAACACAATATACATATACTACATGAGAATGAGTCTTCTTCTCCAGCTAGGAAATTACCTAATGGCAACATGTTGACTGCCCAACTGAAGAATGCAGCATAAAGTGAAATGGAAAGAAGTCGAAACGGCACATTTTCTGGTAATTCAACATCTACTGAAATGTGACTACCAGGTGACAGAAATACGACAAAGGTTTGTTCTGAACGGGGTGGTGATTCTGCTACGCGAATCCAGAAGTCGCAAATTGAATGTCAAGAAACTAAGAAGATGCGTATCAGCTCTTGAAATGTTAATGGTCTCAGAAATTTATATGAATGAGGCAGCTTTTAGATGAACAAACTAACTCATAATGAGGTTATTTGTATAGCTGAACCGTGGCTCATGTTAAATCAGTTTTCAAGTCCGCAGAGGTTTTAATGGGTATTCAATGTTTGCAAGGCCCGCTACTAAGGTCAAAGTAAGGGTCGTGCAAGCGTGGTTCAATTACATTAGTTAAAACAAATTGATTTACAGTGATTGCATTGATAGATAAATGCAACTTGTGGATGTTTGTAAAAGTAAAGAATCAAAGTAGGTATTATATAGTTGGTAATGTTTATTGGCCACCGGGCGTGGATGATATCTTTTGTTTGAATTCCTTGCATGATCTGCTTTTGAATCTAGTAGAAACAAATTCGAATGAAACCGAAACAATTGTCACAAGTGACTTCAGTGCGAGAGTTGGTTGCCCACATAGTTTAGGGGATGATATTTTTGAGTGAACTCAGTTATATAATATAAGTGGCTCGCTTGATCTTAAAATCACAAAGCGCGGCAGAATGCTTTCTTCCGCTTTGGAGTTGCTTGAAATTATTTTGTGTAATGGTCACACAGTATCTGATTATCCAGGTAACTTCACGTATCTATCTAATAGTAAGTTAGGTTATAGCGTAACGGATTTTGTTTGGGTTGGTATTAATTCATTAAATTTCGTTCATGACCTATATGAGACTGCCACTGCCGAAGGCTCTGATCACTTTTTAGTATGCGTTGAATTCGCAACTACAATGAAGCGCGATAAGAGTTCAAAGGTAGAACAAACTCCCGTTGAAATTATCAAGTGGGATGAATCTAAAGCTAGCGACTTTCATTCGAATCTCTCGACTACAATCTTGCTGTATTTTAATAGTGAAAATGTTGACCTTCTATATGATAATTTTAAAATTGCATTCATGGGTAGCGCACAAAGGTCAAACATTTTAAACGTCAAATCTGTTACAAAAACAAGTCGTAACTTCAAAGTGAACAAACCCTGATTTGACTCTGCATGTCCGGAATAAGAACCACGGTGATTTAAGTGTATCCAGCAGTATATAGAAAATGAGAGAAGCGATGTAAGAAACCTGGAAAACCTCTGTGTATAAAGAGCACAAAACACTTAAACGACTTATTTTTCTTTATTGTCAATGCGCTTTTGCTTAGATCTTTTATTATAAATGATGATGTGAAAGGCAATCGGAAAATTATGATTTACTATAGTTGAAGTTTTGTCCAACAACAAGAAGTGTGAATCAATCGTCGATCAGAAAAAAGCAATTCAACTTTGAAATCAAATACAATTTCAAGTTTAAATCATTGGTCATACGATCTTCATTATAAACTTGCGTTTACAACGTTTCGGGACCCTTTTGTGCCTTTTTCAGGTTTGGAATTCTTTTAAAAATGCTATTATAAAGGAATAATTATTATTTGAAAGTCAAATTTTTAAAGAAGTAGGAGTTTTTTTAAACATTGTACTCACAATTTAGACATTTTTAAAACTTTGTTGACAATTAAAACATGTTTGTACAGGTGTTTTTGCTCAATTTTCCAATCGAAAAAAAATGGTTTAGAAACATTCTAAATAAACAAATTCCAAATCACATTGCTGAGACCATTGCCTAAGGGGAAAATTTTGGAATTTCTTTTAATAATAAACAAATTGCTGTTAACGACATTATTGGTAATTTAGAAAACAATATCCGAGTCCTCAATCCGGATAAAAAACAAAATATCAGGAAGAAAGTCACCACACTCATCTCAAATTTTTTCTGTAATAATAAATTTAAAAATCAAGTTAATTTACAAGGAATAGAAAATGTAAAAAAGTTCCAATTTAATAACAAAGATATTATTTCAAAACGGAGAATAATAGTCTCTCCCATTGGTTCTCCTACCTATAAATTAGCTTCTTTTTTGTCTGGAATCTTAAAACCATTATCAAGAAAAAGTGAGTCTTCCGTTAAAGAAAGCTGGGAATTCAAAAATTGTCTAAAAAATTAAAAAATTCCAAGTTCCCACTCTATGATTTCTCTAGATGTCGTTTCCATGTTTGACAATATACCTCTGGATTTGGCTTGACGGAAAATCAGATCTCAATAAAAATCTTACGAAAATTTCAAAAAACGAAATTCTAGTAACAATAGAAACGGTTTTAACAATAAAGTTATTGCATTCAATAATGAATATTATGAACAAGTATTTGGTTTTCCAATGGGTTCATCTTTGTCTCCGATCATTTCTAATCTAGTATTAGGAGATGTCGAAATAGAGCCTTGAAAAATTTAGACTTTAGACTATTAATATACAAAAGATATGTTGACGACATATTCGCTATCATTCCTACTGAAAAAATTAATGAATTTATTCAAGCATTTAACAACACAGAAGAATCTCTAAAGTTAACACACGAAATTGAAAATAATAAGACCTTGAATTTTCTAGATATTTTCATTAAAAAACACATGGAGGGAACATCATTACAGATTGGTTTAGGAAACAAACATGGTCTGGCCAATATCTGAACTATAATTTACATCATGAATTTAGTCAAAAGATTGGCTTAATGAAAGGACTCATTGATAGGGCCATGAAACTCAGTGATTGCAATTTCAGAAGAAACAATTAAAATTTAATTAGAGAAACTTTAAAATTAAATAATTACCAGTTATCTTTAATAAATAGCATTATAAAAGAACGTATTCAAGAAATTTACAATAACACGAGTAAAAACAATAAAAAAGGAAAGTGGTTAAAAAAACATAGCAAATCTGACATTACAGTATCTTTCCCATATATACAAGGTTTATCAGAAAGACTCAGAGCTATGCTTAGAAAACATAATGTTACTTCTTATTTTCAAAATAATCATAAATTAGGAAACACTTTTCAGAATATAAAAGACTCTTATTTAAAAGAGAATCTATCAAATGTAGCTTACCTAATTAAATGCAAACATTGCAATGAAATTTACATTTGAGAAAATGGCAGGAGACTAAAAAGTAGAATCACAGAACATAAAAGGGATTGTCGAACAGGAAACCAAAAACACAGGCCTATCGAAACATGCATGGACACATGATCATTATTTTGATTTCACATTTAGCAATATAAAAATGTTGGGTAGAGAAAATAACACATACAGAACAAAAATCTTAGAATCAATTTTCATTAAAAAATATAAATGGAATTGCATAAATTCACAAACTGAAATCTTAAATATTGACAACACGTACCTAAGCATTTTCAGTACTTATTGATATTTTCATCCTGAATTCGAATTTTTTCTACAGTTTATTCGACGTTAGAAGTCAATTTGTATGTGAACGTTCTCCAATCGTCTGATTCATAATATTTCAGTATCATGTCGCACTTTGAGGTCGTCAGACCATGGCTTATCCACAAAATAAACTCCCGCAAAAGAGAGATAGACTGAAATCAAGAGTTCTCATAAATTCACTTAATATTTATCACTTATTTTACCATTGGACCATAACGATTAAAAAATGATTTGTTTTAAAAATAGTGTTTCTTATTGAAAAATAAGATTTTTGACTGGAAAATGAAACAAAAACCCCTGTGCGAACATGTTTTAATTGTCAACAAAGTCTTAAAAACGTATAAATTTTAAGTACATTGTTTGAAAAAAACTCCTACTTCTTCAAAAATTCGACTTTCAAATATTGATTATTTCTTTATAATATTATTTTGAGAAAAATTTCAAACCTGAAAAAGGTACAAAAGGGTGCCGAAAGGTTGTGAACACAATTTTATAATAAAGATCGTCTTACCGATGATTTAAACTTAGAATTGTATTCAATTTCAAAGTTGAATTGCTTTTATGAAACTTGTTATTGCTTCTGTTAATGGAAAAAATTTATATCCATGTTATTATCGTGCGATGCGAGCTCTCGCTTTCATAAAGATAAGTTCTTTATTCGAATAATTTTAGATGTACATGCTTTGATTGCATTAGGTGTAAAATTCTCTTGACATATTTGTAAACAATGCCCATTTATTACAAATGAAATTGTCTATCTCTCTATCTATCTGTCTATCTATCTAGTAATATCTCTTGAAATTTTGTACAACAATTTTAAAACCTTTGAAATCCTCTGAAGGCAGACGAAACTTCTTTGAATCTCTTAAAATCCCTTGGAATATTTTGAAATGTTTTGAAATTGAAATTTTTGAGATGCTTAATACGTTATTTCAATCATGAAGAATTTCTTATCAACTATCCTTATACTTAAGAAATTTACAACAGGAGCGCTTTGAAATTGATGGATTTATAAGCTCGAAGTACTCTCAAACTTCAAAGTTAGGAAATGCGAACCTGCTTATGTTTTCATCCAATTTTGAAGTTTTCAATTCAAGTTCCACCGAACTTCAAAATGTAATTAATTACATTTTTTACAAATATTTCATTTAGTGAATTAGAAGTGAATCAATTTCAACAATACTAAGAGGAAGATTATCATTAAAAAATGAAAAATTTACGAATTGTCAAAAACGAAATTCGGTGAAAACAGGGCATCGATTATTCGGACACGAGAATAGTATCACAATCAATGCGGAAATCATGTTTGAGATTGGATTGTCGATATCGGAGAGGACCTATTAGCTAAGATGCATTCAGTCGATAGTGAATGCCATCCCATGCAGTACCTATACATATAGTTGCGTTAGCGTCCGTTTTGAGGAACAACCATTATCTCTACAATTCTGTAGACTATATACCAACCGTGGTTCACCAAAACCGTTCTCATCAGGATCTATACGCCCCTGCTATGCTTTGGTTTTGATAATGATGATTGGAGTTTGGTTTGGATTCGCTTCCTGGTCTGGTTGCCGGCATCTAGTTTCACGGGTCTTAGACCAAGTGGAGCTCAAGACAACGAAATTTCGACCATAGTCACTCTAAGCTTCAAAATTAATTACCGAAAATTAATTGCTAGGTGAGTAAATTCGATGATAATTGAAGCCAACTCAAGCCTCTTCTGTCTCATCAAATAAAGCTAATTCAAATCTTTATATGTCGGTTAATGCCGGTAACAGGAATTTTGACTTGTGAACACCCCGGTCCATTTACTTTTAAAATATTTAATTATTATGTGGATAAAATTTCCTTAATAACGACAAATTTTAGTAAGAAATTTGAATTGAATTGAATAGGATAGAATAGAACTCAAAGTGACAGAAGTAAAAAGAAATATAAATACTCTGTAGAATAGAACTAAATTCCAAGTTTGGGTAGAAACACTGTTATTAAATTCAATTATTCAGATTTGGAATTTTTTCAATATATATTTAGATTTTTAATGCAAGGAGATGTATGCAAATAACATTATTACAACTTCTGATCACCTGTCTCAATAAGAAGTTTAATTAATATCTTTAGCAGCAACACGAATTAGCATAATTTGAATACAAGCCTTGAGGAAAATACACGCCGAGAGACAATCATCATGAACTAATTAACTGATACTCGCTGCTATCATTTATCTAACACGTTATTATGTACCTCTCTTGAGGAAACGCTTTTGACAGTCTCACGTAAACGACATAAAGCGAGAAACATTTGAACTCGGTCTCTCCCATAAACTTCGTGTCACTTTAATCCAGCAAGAACCAAGTATCAGTTAGTAACAGAGATAAAAATAATGTCAGAAATTTTATGCCTATCAGGAATCTTGGTAATTTACAAAAATAAAGTTTTTATTTAGAATTATTTGCCGAATGGATTAGCTTATACTTAGAACAAAGTTTGTTTATTACAGATACTTAGTTCAGATATAAAATGATCCACATGTATACTTGGCGCAGAGGCGAAAGCCACAGTATAATTGACTTTGATGTAGCAGGTGTGAGACTGTGAGGTCTAGTAATAGATACAAGGTTTATGAGAAGCTCTGAATATGGAACGGATCACTACATCATAGTTTAAAAAATTAACCTAGGTCAAGGAGAATAAAAGTGGGAGACAGAAGGATATTTATCATAGCATGCTATGCTTCAGTCGATGGTGACGGTAGTGATGTAGAAGATACCTTCTGGGACACGTTAAATGATATTATAGGTACTTGCGATCCTGGGGAAAAAATCATTCTACTCGGAGACATGAATAGCTGGATTGGTGTTCAACGCGAATGTACGGACACGCTACTTAGTCATTTCGGAGACCCAAAAACGAAAGTTGGTAGGAAGAAGTTGATTAGCTTATGGTTAGAGAAAAGCTTGTTTGTTGCAAATACTCGGTTCAGACATAAAATGATCCACATGTATACTCGCTCAGAGGCGAAAACCACAGTATAATTGACTTTGATGTAGCGGATGTGAGACTGTGAGGTCTAGTAATAGATACAAGGTTTATGAGAGGCTCTGAATGTGGAGCAGATCACTACATCATACTCTAAAAAATGAACCTAGGTCAAGGAGAATAAAAGTGGAAAACAGAAGGATATTTATTTTAGCATGCTGTGCTCCATTCGATAGTGACGATAGTAATATAGAAGATAACTCCTGGGTCTCGTTAAATTATATTATACGGTACTTGAGATCCTGGGGAAAGAATCATTCTACTCGGGGATATAAATAGCGGTGTTAATGTTCAACGCGAAGGTACGGACACGGTAGTTGGTCATTTCTGAGACCCAAAAACGAACGTTAGTAGGAAGAAGTTGATTAGTTTATGCTTAGAAAAAAGCTTGATTGTTGCAAATACTTGGTTCAGATATAAAATGGTCCACATCTACACTTGGAGCAGAGGCTCGAGGCACAGTAAGGTTGACTTTATCGTAGCGGATGAGAGACTGAGAGGGCTAGTAAGAGACATAAGGGTTATGGGAGGCTCTAAATATGAAGCGAATCACTACAGTATAGTTTAAAAAATAAACCCAGGTCAAGGATGGAGAAGAATAATAATTATTGATAAGTTGAAGCAGGCGCAAGTTATAATAGAGAATTTGCAGAATTCAGAAGAACATATTCAAGTGTGCAACTAATGTGTGCGGTACTGCGGCTGTAGGATGAAAGACTTGAGATGCTTGGTGGAATGATGAAATACGCGTGGCTGTCAACAAGAAAAAGCAGGCGTGCTCGAGAAGGACGAATATTAAATGTCTTAGCAAAGAGAACAGGATGAGACTAAAAAGAGATTAAATGGATAAAAACAGAAAAGCAAAGATACTAGTCAAAGAAAGCAAAAAATTAGAAATGCTTATGGTGCAATGGTATGGAACGCGGTCAAAATTAAAGACTGTATGAGTGATTTTTTCGAGAAATTGCATGGAGGTCAAGCTATGGAGCATAATAATTCATAAATTTGTTTTCACAGTCAGGCAGACCAGATATTTGGCTTGAGACAGATCATAGAAAAAAATCTGAGACTAAACAAAAAAGTTTCCTGTGCATTTGTTGATCTGGAGAAAGCTTCCGATAAGGTAGATAGAACTGAACTTTGGGAAGTCCTGAAAGAGTATAAAGTGAACAATGGGCTTCTAAAATCAATAAGAACAATATATAATGTTAGTAAAGAGAGTGTAAGAGTGGATGGACAACTGAGCGATAGGTTTGATATTAAGCAGGGCGTTAGGGAAGGCTGCGTTTTGTCCTCCTGGAAGTTCAGTGTATACATGGACGAATGTCCGAAAATGTCTGTCTTAGACGAAGGAGGTGTTGATGTTGGTACAGTAAAAGTGCGTGGACTGGCGTTTGCAGATAATGAGATTGTTAAGGCACAATCAGTCGATGATTTGCCGAGAATATGGTAAGGTCGATAGATCTAAACTTTGGGAAGTCCTAAAAGAGTATGGAGTGAATGGTTGGCTTCTAAAAGCAATTAAAATTCCTTATTCACCCTTGACATCTGAATTCTATGAGCCCGGTAGTGCAACGAGGCTGGAAACGAACGAGTTGCGCTTGATCCGAAAGGGATTTGGCTTAATAGTATAATAATAAAATAAAATGAAAGAACTCATTTTTACCTCTGAAGAGCATTCATTTTGAGAGAGAGGTTTTAAAAGTAATGATCTACTTTCGATTGAAATACTTTAAGGGTGGATAGTCTTGGGGGCTGGAAATTGTTGGTCAAAATTCATTTTTGTATTTTTCATGTTCTGCCTATATCTGTCTGCCTTCGCGAAGATTTTTTACGACGATCATAACTTCACTTCGAGAAGCCACTTACTTTTATCTTACCAATCTTCATTCTATAGTCTCTCATCTCCATAGCTATTTTCGTCACGTATGATATCTTGTGCATATAACTTTTTAAGCCGTCCAACAGTAAAGTGGAATTCAGTTATATATTCATAAAAATATGAATCTCGCCTTTTTTTAAATCCTGATAGCTGATAGCTACCTTCAAGTTTATAACGTGTATTAGAAATGATTGAAAAAGATTCTATGAGTGCAAATCTAGAATGAAATAGGAACATCAATTTTTTTTGAAGCCATAAAAACCGAAGAAACGAATCTTCTATATTTTCAAATTCCTATAGAGTTTCTGCCTTTTTTCATGACCAGTTTTGTATGCTAAACATCCAGGGCAGCAACAGCCTCATTTATTTGAAAAAAGTGAAAAGGTTAATAATTAAAATAAATTCATAAGAATTCGATGGAAATTTGAAGAATTATGGGTGAGTTTTAGTGAGTTCAGGATGAATTCATGAGGATTCAAACTTAATTCGATACAATTTAAATTGAATTCAAAATGATTGAGAGCAAATTCAAAGAATTTAAATCAGTTGAAAAAATTTCAAAAAATCCAAAAAAACTCCATTGATTTCAGTAAAATTGAAGTAAATTTAGAAGAATTCAAGAAAATTTGAGAGACTTTGATCAAATTAATAAAAATTTAAGCAAAGCGAACCAGATTTTAAAATTCAGAAAATGACCTCCGAATTGAGTGGACTGAAAATCGAAAGAATCGAGAGAGAATTAACCAGAATTTAAGAGAATTGAAAAAAATATAAAAGTAACAAATGATTGAAAAAATCCGAGTGAATTTTGAGGAATTTGAGGGGAATGAGAAGAATTAGGTAAAGTATTATAAACATCTAAGGTAAATTTTTTTAAATTCAAATGAATTCAAAACAATTCAAAAATTTACATAAATTCTTTAAATTTATCAAATTTGGAGTAAATTTTTGCAAAATTCAAGAGAATTGAAAATAATTTGATGATATACCTAAGAATTCAAGGTGAGTTTGAAAAGGTTTCTTAAGCAATTTTTTGGCCAAATAAACTGAAAAGAGATGTCAGGGAGAATTCAAAAAATCAAGAGAATTCCTGAGAATTCAAAAGCGTTAAAGGGGATTCAGGAACAGAATTTAACAGAATTGAAAAAGAATTCAAGATATGAAAAAAACAATGAATTAAATCAAATTTGAGTGAATTTAGAGAATTTTAAGGAAAATAAAAATTCTACGAAAGTCATAAAAATTCAAGGTAAATTCTTAAAAAGATCAAATGAATTTTAAACAATCAAACAATATTTTAAAGATTCATCGAATTTATTGAATTTGGAATGAATTGAGGAGAATTCAAGATAATATAAACGAATTGAAAAAAAAAACGAAAATCCAAAATATTCCATTGATTTTAGTGAAATTGGAGTGAATTCAGAAGAATTCAAGGGGATTCAAGAGACTTTGATGAAATTCATGAGAATTTGAGTGCATTGAGCAAGATTTTAATAATCAGAAAATTTCCATTGAATGGGGCAGACTGGGCATAAATAAAATTCAGAGCGAATTAAACATAATTTCAGAGAATTGAAGAAAAATTTTTAAAATAAAAAAAAACAATGAATTAAATTAAATTTGAGTGAATTTAGAGAATTTTAAGACAAATAAAAATTCGATGAAAGTCATAAAAATTCAAACTGAATTTTTAAAAAATTTAAGTAAATTTAAAACCATTCAGAAATATTTTTAAATGTCATCAAATTTATTAAATTTGGATTGAATTCAGAAAGGTTCAAGAGAATTCAAATAAATTGAAAAAAATCTAGAACTCCAAAATGTTTCATTGATTTGGATGAAATTGAAGTGATTTTAGAAGAATTCAATGCAAATGAGGAGAATTCGATGACATTCATACGAGTTCAAGATAAATAAGAGGAATTTGATTGAATTCATATGAATTCTAAGTGAATTTTTGAAACATTCAAGTGAATTCAAATAATTTGAGTAAGTCTTGAAATTTCATTAACTTAGAAATGAATTTAGAAACAGTGGAGAGAATTTAAATGAATTGTCGAAACTTTGAAAATCTCAAATGTTTTATTGATTTCAGCGAAATAAAATCAAATTTAGAGAAATTCAATGTAATTCAAGAGAATTCAATAAAATTCATACGAATTCAAGATAAATTTAGAAGAATTCAAATGAATTTGAAAAAAATCCAAAATGGTGCATTGATTTTAGTAAGACTGGAGTGAATTTTGAAGAACTCAAGGTGATTCAAGAGAACTTGATGAAATTCATCCAAATTGAAGATGATTTTCAAAGCATTCAGGGTGAATTCGAAAGAATTCAAGAGAATGAAAAAGAATTAATAGGAATCCAAAAGAATTAAAGAAAAGTGACTTTTTTCAAAAGTGCCTATAGTGACTTTATCTTGAAAAAGTGACTGAAAGTAACTTAAGTGAATGTGTGGCAGTCTAGGAAACACTATGTATTCCCAAATGAAGGAAAAAATGTATGTTTCTGAGAATTAGATACCTTATGCAGATGAAAAAGGTGATCCTTCTCATTTTTTCGTATGAAAAGTGTTACTAAAATCGAAAGGAGTTGGATTGCCAAGCGAATTCGACATTAATTATCCAAGAATAAATGAGTCAACAAAACTGTTTTACAGCAACTGACGCAGCAGATGAATGATTTCTGACTAGCTGAGGTCTCGAAAGTTAAGCATGGAGTGCGCGGTCAATGCTCGGATGGGTGACCGTTAGGGATTCTCGCTTAGTCGTGTTTTCACTTCGTTAAATACTGTCGAGCGGGAAGGCTCGACGCCGAGGATGGATGTGGGCACTCGATGCTATCGAATATCTACATCCAAACTCGTCTGTCGGTAACCGTCTGTGCTAGGGAGTTTTGGTTTTCTGCAGTTTTCCACTACCTTGACCAAATCTTCAGATGAATGCGAGCACTCCTAATAAAAATCTGGATGCAGGCGATAGGGTATTCTAGGGATTGAAAAAACCCACAGTATGACAGGCATTGCTGAAGATAGCATAGCTGAAGAGGAGCAAAAAATGAATGTGAGGAGATAGGATATGAAGTGCATCATAAAAAGTATTCATTTTTCACATCTCTGTGGACCTTTGAAAAGCCCCATTAGATTGAAAACTGTCGATCTTTTGGAGAGCAGATTGCTTTTCCAGCCTGACGTCAGTCGGTTTAAGGGGAGTTTGATTTATGTCTATCAATGAGGAGTAAAAAAACTCAATCAATGGAATGCGAGCTATTCACATGTCGACCAATTTCTATCTTGGAGCGAAAACGGGGTGACCCGCAGATGCGGCGAACGATCTCGGGGTCGTTTCGATAGCGAGTGGCTCCCGAGGGAAATGCGGCATCCAAAGAGCTCCTGTGACCAGCCTGGTCACGGGATTCCAGGCTGATTCGTGAAATTAAACGCCCGTTTCCCGTCGTCAAATCCATTTAACGGACCGATTCAAACTCCCGCTACGTCACTATTCATCGCCTCACTATATCTCAACAGTATTCTCTCAAAGTACCTATCAAGCGACAGGTGCCACCAGGTAGTCGTAAATATCTCCAAATATTTTCTTATCTAAATTAAATTTTCTCCGGGGGAAAGTTGCGATCATCATTTTGGTTTTCTGTCTTTTTTTGTACTTGCAATTACGATTTTAAGGGCAAAGTTTCTCTTAAGCTGACAAATGACTCGTGTTTTATCCACACTCGTTTTCGAAATGGAAATAGACACTAGTTTTCAACTAAAGAACATTTTGTTATCTTCTACGTATGACATTGTACATGTGTTTAACTCAACTCTAGCGAATCTATCTTGAACTGGATTATTAAATTCGATCAATCTTATTGGGATTTGAAGCGTTTTTACGACTTCTAGGTCGTTCTTCAATTGAATCCACTTGTTTAATAATTGTACTGGTAAATCTTCGTCCCAATCCATTTTTAGTTTCCATGTTTCCTGCATATTCATTTTTGATACCATGATTATTGGTCCGAAAAATCCTAAAGCGTCGAAAATTTTCGATATTCCAGATGAGACTTCTCTCTTGCTTGATACTGCTTTTGTCTTCTGAATTGTGAATCTGAATTGATCGCTGATTAGATTCCATTCAAGAGCTAGTGTCTCAATTGCATCGTTGATGTCTAGGTTTAACTGGGATGATGATTCCTCCAATTCGTTTGGAATGTCATCGATAACCTCTGGTAGATTCGAACAGAGCTCGTGGATTTTGAAACCTGCTGAATAGAGAAGCTGTATTAATTCTTTCAATAATAATTTTGCGTTTTTCTTGCTAATCGCGCCACTAACTAAATCATCAATATAAAAGTCTTCAAAGGTTGCTTTTGATGCTAGAGGATATTGATCCTTGCCATCGGCTGCTAGTCGTCGCAAACACCTGACTGCTGAAAAAGGCGCACTTGCTTCGCCGTAAGTTACAGTGTTCAGCTATATTCTTTTATTGGTTTGTTTTGAGAAAATCTCCATTAAATGAGCTGTAATCGCGGTCTCGAGGATGAATTTCTATCTACCGATACATCATTTTCAAATCCCCAGTAATTGCAATCGAGTATGAACGAAATCGCATTAGAATATTAACCAAATTGCCTCGTAAATTGGGACCTAATCGAAGGATATCGTTTAAAGATTTGTCTGAACTAGTTTTCGATGGAGCATCGAATACAACTCGTAATTTTGTTGTAATTCTTTCTTCTCTGATTACTGGCTGATGTGGGATATAAATCATTGGTCGGTTCGCAT